>CM032449.1:204407558-204580022 GCA_019049505.1 Pachyrhynchus sulphureomaculatus
TTCAGTCCATTTCAAACCATGTATTAAAATACACATTTTAACATTTCTTTTTTAAAACTTAAGCCTAAAAATTAATATTGAAGATATAATAATACGCCTGACTTATTATTTTCCACACTACTAATCAAACTAATTAACTACTAATTTTGCCAAAAAATCCTCCCTCGTCTATAATTTTTAGTGTTCCATACGGAACACTTATAAGATGACTTCGGTGTCTGTCCGTCTGTCTGTCTGTCACACAACCCGATTTTCTCCGAAACTATTTGTCATAGAAAGCTGAAATTTGGTAATAATATAGGAATTGATGCCTCATCAGAGCCATCTAGTTTTGAAAGTTAAATTTTGACTTAAGGGGTTAGTTTTGGGGGTTGAAATCGGAAGTAAAAAAAAAATTTTTACTAGGTCATCGAGTGTGATGTCAAATAAAAGCCTGTGAAAACACGAGTAGAAAATAATATATATATTGTAATACTTGCGCGCCACTTTTCTTGTATTTATTTTTAAAAAAATCGTGAAAAATCGCTGTCCTTATCTCGAAAAGGACTTATCCAAAAATTTTGAAAAAATTCTGGAATATTCTCCACGGGGTGTAGATTGAACGAAAATTATCACGAGTGCATAACCTTTAATAATTTATCTGGTATATAAAAAAAAACAAAAATTTCGAGGTCATCAGTTTTCAGTAAATTGGAAACAAACTTTGTCGAAAACTCATTGGGGATGTGTTTTGTAAAGTCACTGATCATTTTATACCTCCGTAACAAATTTTTTTGGTTTAAAAGCAATCAACGTACGGAACACTAGTTGCGCAAGTTCAATTTGCACTTGACCGGTTTTTTTTTTCATACCACTCACTTACCTTAAAGCCGGGCGATGTTGATCTAACACTTGTTTCCGCCTTTTTTAAGGTAAATATTGTGTTTAGAAATAAGCTAGAACAGTTTTTTCTTTTGTTAATAAGGTAGCCAACGAATACATGTCCCATTGTTTTTTACCAAAGCAGACCGATTACATTTGATATCTTAAAAACTCATTTAAATAACTTCAAAAAAGCACTTTATAATAGGATTAGACAATACCACATCCCTTCTGCGTCCGTGACCCTTACAAATCCTAGTAAAATCCTGGAAGGCTTTAGAAATTTTCTTGTAAGCCCATCTGTCTTGTACAATCACCTTCAGTGTCCAAAATTTGTTAAGGGTAAAGGGTCTTAGTTTTGTTTGATAATAATGGGAACCCACCGAAAAATCTTTAAACCAGTTTTAGTAAATTTGGGATAATACTAAAGCAAACACTACATGGCCAAATCCTTAACAGCAACAAACTTTCATATTGGCATTTATGTTTATATAGTAAATATTGTAGTAAAAATATAAACGTCTCCGGCAAGAAACATAGTTTTATTTATTATCTAGAATTGGCGCTAACTATTTTCTGATAAGACTGATTCCATAACATCACACTTCAACAAAACTAGAGAAAGGACGGGTCTATGGACAGACCTTATTTCTGCATTTTTAGTGTACTACACGGAACACTTATAAGATCACTTCAGTATCTGTTCGTCTATCTGTCCGTCCGTCTGTCTGTCCGTCTATCTGTCTGTCTATCAATGCGTCAGTCTGTCCGTCTATCACACCCGATTTTCTCCAAAACTATATGGCCTAGAATAGTTGAGATTTAGCACTAATTTAGGAATTGATGGCCCCATCAGAGGCCAGTTGAAAGTTAAATTTTGACTTAAAGGCTGGGGGGGGTGAAATCGAAAGCGAAAAAAAGATTTTTTTACCATGTCATCGAGTGGGATGACAAATGATAGCTTGTGAAAACACCAGTTCAAAAATATGTATAATGTAATATTTGCGCACACTTTTCTTTGTATGGTCCTCGTATCTCGAAAAGTAGTGATCAAAAATTTTGAAATCTGGATTTGTTTTTTCTTTTATAAGTCTAGCACACGTGCTGCAGGAAAGTCCCTAAAGCGCTACAGAAGCGACATGTGTGTCGAAAAAAGCGATTCACGTTGTTCTTGAATCGTTGTAAATTGTACTCGCTGAGAAACACAGTCCTGGGCAAATTATTCCGAAGAGTTGATGTTCTCTAAATAAAAGACTACTTGGAAAGCGTTGTACGAGGAGTAACAAGCTGATCCTCATACGGATGTGAAGTATTAACACGACGTGTATTTCTAACATGCACCGCTCTGGGAGGAATTAAGCGGACCAAATCCTTAAAACACTTTCCATGAAAATACTTGTAGAATGGGCTCAAGTTGCCAACCGTTCTTCGATGTTCCAGCGAATCTTCTCCGCAGGGTGTAGATTGAACGAAAATTATCACACTTTATAAATTTATCTGGTATAAAAAAAAATTCAAGGTCACCAGTTTTAAACAAAGACGGGAAACAAACTTTGGGTGTGTTTTGTGAAGTCATTGATCATTTTATACCTCCATAACAATTTTTTTTTTATTAAAAGCAATCAACGTACGGAGCATGAATTGCGCAAGTCCAACTTGCCCTTGGTCGGTTGTTTAAATTAGCCAACTTAAGGTCTGAGACCGAGAGTTTTCTAGTAGCTTATTCAGATGAACTTATCAATATATTGAAGTGCCTTACTTATTTTATTAATGACAGGACATCAGATGAAGCGCATGCCATCAAATACCTGAAACACTGTAACACCATTATTAGCCAGTATAACTAGCATTAAGAGTTCTTTATTACCACCTTAGAAATCTGTCAGTCACCAGTAATTTAATACAGAATATATGAAACAGAAGTGACATTGGAAAATACAAGTAGCCATATTTTCTAAAATCATGCCTTTCCGACCTATAAGGAAATCCAAGCAAATAAACATGACATCTTACTTATGTTTAAACAGTTGGAACCCTTTCTGGCATAGATTTTTCAGCACAAGCAAGACCCACGTAAATGGAAAAGAGGAGAAAAAGAGCACCAAATACAAGAATCTTCTCTATTTGCCACACAAGCTGGAGATGGAATCTTCTCGCGAAATCGTTGCCTCTTCATCCGATGTTTCTCGAATTAGAAATAGGTTACCACAGAACATATAGAAACTGTTTCGTGATGCGACATTTAGAGAGGGATGGTAACTTCCTATAATTTATCTCAACTATAAGCACTAAAAATGCAGAAAGCAGAAATTTCTTTTATTGGTACTAGAGTAATAATAAATTCGTGGTAACGAAATAGATGTGAAGCGTCAATGTCATTAACTAGCCAAATAATGTAGTGTTGGAGAAACAGGTTTAATTCCATTGCAGTTCTTCATAAAAAAATAATAAAAACGGAAAAAAAAATTAGATAATTTTCTTTCAATCGTGTAAACGTAAAATGTCCATTGACAGTGATCGGATCTATTTATGTTTTGGTGCAAATTGTCTCTTGACTTTTTATCAAAAGAGAATTCTACTTTACTCCAAATATTTCGAGTCAAACCATATTTGCAAATATTATTTGAAAATCTAAATGTTAGGATATCTATCCTGTTTAAAATATTATTAGCCTAAACAGGGAATGTTATCCCTTTATTGTAATTTTAGATATTTTAGGGTCTGACCCTAAGCAAATTTTCTAAAGCCCTTAGAATTTATGGATTTGCAAGGGTCAGGATCAACGCGGTTTGTCTACTCTCGGAGGTAATTGTTAGGAATTCGAGTGAAAAGATAGAGATCATCTTTTCGTAATTATTGACGTTAATAATGCCCCAGACAATACAATTTGCGAATGGATATACAGTTATAAAGCTTAATAATCAAGATATAGGATTATTTAAAAAGCTCCCGGCTCCCTTATGCCTGTTTACCCGACCGTTGTGTCCTACGTGAGCTATTGCTGCTAGTCGCACACACAATTACAGAGACAAGATCAAACTAACGTTTTGAAATGTGTTGTTTAGTTTTATGGACCTAGTCGTCTCGCTAAGGTAAATTAGAGTCAACTGGAGCCACGAAATAAGAAGAAGCTCCTGTTTGGAAAGTTGTAACACACTTTGAAACACTTTATTTTAATTAATATAAATATAAACAACAACAAATTTTTAAATCATTTCTTCTTAATATTATAAACAGACTAACATTAATAACAGAAAATTGAATTTTTTTATAAAGATTTATTTTACAAAATTTCATGACAACCATCTTAAATGATAAAATTATTTTCAAAATACAAATTAGTCATAATTATAAAGAAAAAAAACATCACTAATTTCAATATCTGGGCGAATTTAATATTTTCTTTAAGCGCAAATAAATGCCGATACGTAACTACTAAATTTACGTTCATTACTAGCCATATAATTTACCATCAACTGAAGAGCCAAGACGTGAAACACAGGATGAATATTCTGACCTAGTATGCATTACCGATATATATATATATATATATATATATATATATATATATATATATATATATATATATATATATATAAATATATATATATATATATATATATATATATATATATATATATATATATATATATATATATATATATATATATATAAATATATATATATATATGTAATATATATATATATATATATACATATACATATATATATATATATATATATATATATATATATATATATATATATATATATATATATATATATATACATTCCTGGACAAAATTAACGCAACAATATATTAAATCATACAAATCTCTATAATGAATTAATTTTAATAATTTTTTATGAACATTGGTTACACTAAAAGTTAGAAAAAACTTATTAGGATAAAATTATATAAAAACAACACTATGTTTTAATTTCCAATATATTTAAAGTCACTTGACAATTGTTTCACCATACAATGGCTTCTTCAGAAGTGAAATTTTTTTTTTTTTTTTACTTCTGAAGAAGCCATTGTATGGTGAAACAATTGTCAAGTGACTTTAAATATATTGGAAATTAAAACATAGTGTTGTTTTTATATAATTTTATCATGAATTTCCAACAAGTATCGGCTAACACAATCAAAGATCTTATTAGGATACTTTAAAAGTGAATTAGCTACCAAATTTCTCCATAAGATTCGAATTAAAATTATTCTTAACACCTAATAACAAAATCGTTGAAATTATGTAATAATGAAAAAAATTAACTGGGACACTAGTAGCAAAATTAATGGTGTAACTGGGACACTAGTAGCGTGTGTCGCCTCCTCTACTTCGGATGACAGCGTTTATCCGCCTAGGCATGCTTCTAATTAAATTTTGGATAAAATCTTGAGGAATTTGCTCCCATTCTGTGATAACTGCATTTTCAAGTTCCCTCAGGTTTCTAGGGCAGGTACATGACGTTTCACATTTTTCTTAAGGTGATCCCATACATGTTTTATCGGAGTCAGATCCAGGCTTTTTGGTGGCCATTGCACAATCGGTATATCAACTTGATTAAGATAATCGAGTACCACCCTAGCCACGTGAGGTCGAGCGTTGTCTTGCATAAACAGGAAATTGGGCCCCACAAAATGACCGAAAGGCATCACATGTTCTATTACAATATTCTCAAGATAGTAGTCAGCATTCATGGATCTCGTACGGACAGGAACTAACTCTGTGCGAGCATCAAAGCAGATGCCACCCCAGAACATAACAGAGCCACCGCCGAATGGAATCCTTGCAGAGATATTGCAAGGAGCAAACCTCTCCTGGTCTTCGCCATACTCGCTCACGCGAGTTTTAGACTAACCCTAGTTTCATCTGTGAAGAAAACTTGTTTCCAATCATCCACAGACCAGTTTTCGTGATTTCGAGCAAAACGTAACCTGGCAACTGTATTCTCTCTAGTAAGCAAGGGCGCAGTGGCTGGTCTCCTACTATTTAACCGTCTTCTAACAGTTTTAGAAGAAATTGTGACATTACGAACAGCTTCGAGTTCGTTTCTTATTATATAACTAGTGACAGTCCTGTTTCTTAAAGCATATTGTCTTATAAAACGTTCATCTAGATCGCTAGTGCATCGTTTCCCCCCCGCCCGTCGCCCTTGCCCTAGCCTTCTAGAATAAGTTCCTTCTTCATTCAATCGTCTTACCATACGACTTATTGTGGAACAATGTTTGCCTAACAAATTGGTAACATAACTCTGACAATATTCCTCGTCCAATAAAACTACCTCGTGTTCAGTTAAATTCCTTGTTCGATTCATTTATCTAATTCTTCGAGGTCAAAAATAAAACAGTCTACCACAAAAACGTATTACTTTCAAAAGGGAACAATTTATAAGCTTACTTTTAAAGAAAATCTATCGCATTATTACAGAAAATTGTTTATCTTCTAAAAAATTCTTTAAAACTGTAAATCTAAACGAATTGTTTTGATTTCTGTCATGAACAACGAAACAAAATATGCATAGCCTACTATTCAAATACTCGATAAACTTTAAAACTGACATAAGAAAAAGATAAATTAATTTTCAGATTGTTGCGTTAATTTTGTCCAGGAGTTTATATATATATATATATATATATATATATATATATATATATATATATATATACATATATATATATATATATATATATATATATATATATATACATATATTTATATATATATATATATATATATATATATATATATATGTATATATATATATATATATATATATATATATATAATAGTACATTATAAATGGTAATATTATGTCCAATATCTAAAATTATTAAAAAATTAGCAAATTTTTATTAAATAATTGAATTGTTATGTGGATGTTTTACATGTTTTCTCATTATTTTCAATTAAGATCAATTCATTCTGTATTAAATTTTAAATACTATTTAAAACTACATAAATATTGATACTTTTTTTAAACTCTATAATATTTAGTGGCAAATCAGGTAATTTTACAAAAAGAAAATATAGTTTTAATAGTGCAAATGCAAACGAAACCATAAATTCAACAATCCTAAAATAACAGTTATCACTTAGTGTTTTTCTTCTTTGCCATCTACGTCAAAAGCTTTTTAAGGTTTAATATTTAAAAAAATGTTCTGGATATGTTAAACTAAAATATAATCACAACTATCTTATTCATGGTATTCAATTCATAGAAAAAGTTATATCGTACCATTTTGTGTTGTATGATAGGCATAAGCTAGATTCATTGCCGATTTTTAGTTAATACGGACCTTAAACTCTCTAGTTAATCACAAGCTGCTAATACAGATAATTTTGTTTCCTCGTTTTAGGTAAAAAAAAAGTATTTTACCAAGTAGCAAGATTACAACAAGAAATAGTGTTTTAAGAAATTTCAAGAGACACAGACATTATAAATTTAATAGCTGTTTTTAAATTAAACACTATTTCACTTGCATAAGGTCCCAACTATTTAGCTGCGTTGATGATCGAACTAACAATTATGACAATTTTTTCTTGCTTTTTTTAATGTTTATGTTTTGTCATATACTAAAAACACACAACTTCAAATTTTTTTTATTTATACATTATCCATAATTCATCCGAAAATTATTTAAATTCAAGATATATATATCAATCGGATTTATAACGTCTTCCGTCTTCCGATGCCTAATTTCCACTCCTCCCGGTTTCTCCATCCCTCCTCCTCCAGATCTCTCTCTAGTACTTCCTTGTTGATTCCTGCTCTCCAGCTTTGGCGTGATCTTCCTCGGTTTCTTTTTCCATGAGGGTTCCAATTTAATATCTTTTTAGGTAGTCGGTCTTGTGACATTCTCTGTACATGTCCGTACCATACCAACTTTTGGGTTCTGATTTCATCCACTATATCGTGCTTTATTTCTAAACCCTTATCGTGTCATTTGGTATGCGGTCTTTTCTGGATTTTCTGGCTGCTCGTCTCCAGAAATCTATTTCTGTAGCTTTTAGTATTTTTTCTGTTCTTTCCTTTAATGGCCACACCTGGAGCTGTAAGTTATTATACTTTTCACTATTGAGTTGCAAATTCTCTTCTTATTTTTAATAGTTATGTTTTTGTCCCATAGTATACTATTACGCATTGCAATCGCTTTTCTTCCTTGGATATTCCTCTCGAATATTGCTTCTTACAGTGTTCCGTCCCTAGATATTCTTGTTCCCAAATACTTATAACTGGCACAGTGTTTGATGGTGTGTCCTGTGGCCAGTTTCAAGTCCTGCTGTTGTCCTCTGACGCACATGTACTCGGTCTTTTTAATATTGACTTCTAGGCCCCATTTTTCATATTCCTCCATAAGTTTTCGTGTCATGTATTCCATATCATCGATGTCCTGAGCGACTACTACCTGGTCATCTGCGAATGATAGCGTGTACAATGTAGTATCGTCATCCAGTGGTAATCCCATACTGCTGCATTTCCTTTTCCAGTTCTTCAGTGCACTCTCCAAATAGATTTTAAATAGCGTTGGGGATATACAGCAGCCCTGTTTGAGACCCTTTGTGACCGGGAATCCTGTTATACCATATTTGGTTTTCACACTACTTCTTGCGTCTTGGTATAAGGATTTTACGGCTTTAATTATTTCGGTGCTTACATTACTCTGTTGTAGTATTTCCCACAATCTCATTAGGAGCACGCTATCATAGGCCTTTTTTAAATCAACAAACAAGACATGGACTTCCTGATCAAATGCGGTTTTCTTTTCTAGGATTTGTGTCAGTGAGAAGAGATGGTCTATTGTGGATCTTCCTGCTCTAAAGCCTGCCTGTTCTTCAGCTTTAACGTCCGCGTATTCCATTTTCTATTCTATTTTTAAGTATTTTTCCGTATATTCTGCTAATAGATCCTGTAACCGTTATTCCCCTATAGTTTACCGCAATTATTTTTGTCTCCTTTCTTATGAATTGTTAATATGTATGATATTTTCCATTCCTCAGGTACTTCTGATGTGTTAATGCATCTTTGGAATAAGTTCCTCAGAGCGCTAAATAGTTTTTTCAATTCCGTATTTTACTATTTCTCCTGGGATGTTTCCTGGTCCTGGAGCTCTACCATTTTTTAGCGTTTTACATACTTCTTTAACTTCTGATGTTGTTATCCTTATTGGGGATCCTCGTATAACTATATTTGGGTTTCCATGTTGGGTACTTTTGAACTCTGGTCTATCTTCTGTTAGCATATTTGTAAAATATTGGTTCCATTTTTCTGGTGTTATTGGTGAGAAAATTTCTCTTTTCCGTTCTGTTCTCATATGTTTAAGAAGTCTCCAGCTTTCTGTGCTTTTTCTTCCTCCTATGTAAGTGTTGAGTCTTGAGCATGTCTTTTCCCATTGGTTGTTCTTTTTGTCACTAATCATTTTGCGTACTCTAGCTTGGGATTCTTTGTATTTTACTTTGTCGTTTGTGCTCTTTGAACTTAAGTATTTGTGATAGCTTTTCCGTTTTTCTTCAATTTCATATTTAATTTCTCCATCCCCCATATGGTTTTTGCTGTTTTTTCCCTTTTCTCTTGGTACCCTAATGCTTCCAGTGCGGCTGCGTGTAGGCATTCCTTTATATACTTATATTCTTCTTCTATATTAACAAATCCCGTCCGTTGTATCTTTTGGTCCAGTCTACTCTTGTGTAGATTTCTGATACTTTTATTTTGTAAGCTGTCTGTATTATATCTTATTGTTGTTTCACTTGTGTGCTGTGTACTTGTATCTTCCAGTTTGCTTTCCCGTGTTGTTCGTGAGGTTAACTTTCCTTTCACGAGGTAGTGGTCGCTGCCACATGAAGCCCCTCTTTGAACTCTTACATCTAGGAAGTTTAATCTAGATCTCTGACGTATTATCATTTAGTCGATAATACTTTTTAAATCTCTTGTTGTTTGTCTCCACGTATATTTATGAATATCCCTATGCTGGTAGTGTCCGTTTAATATTGTAAGGTTGTTTTGTTCACATATCTTTATAATTCTTCTTCCGTTGTCGTTAGTAACTTCTTCGCCATATTTTCCTACCACTTGATCGTGTTCTTTCCTTCCTGTTCTTCCATCTTTTAGATCACCCAAAAGTAATATCTTTCTTGATGCTCCAATTTTGCGTATTTCCTTATTTAGTTGTTCAAAAAATGAATCCTTGTTATTAGCCAGATCGTCGTCGTTGACAGCGTATACCCCCAGTAAGGTTGTGTTATTACCTAGTATTTTGAGATTCATCTTTATGATTCTTTCACTAATCGGTTCTCAGGTGGTTATGAATTTCCTCAGTTTTCTGTGTATTAGTATGAATACGCCTTGTTTTGCTCTATCTTCTTTGGGCACTCCACTATAAAAGTGATCGTAATGCCCCCAACTTTCGGAGCCTTTTTCTTTCTTCTCATAAATTCAAGATGAAAAGCATATTAATATTAAAAATTCCACTCGACATTTACGAAAGGGTATTGTATTAAGCGAAAAATGTGTAAAGATTTAATTAGAGATATAAATTTTTATTCTAATTTATAAAAATAACGAAACGTAAAAATATTTTCGTATGCATGCGTGATGACTTAATTAAATTCCTTTACAAAGCCCGGACTAAAAATAAACGAAATGGAATAAATTTCCATAAAGGTGCGTCCTAAGTCCACACCCCGAATTTTGTTGGTTATTAAATTATTCATAGTGCTTTAATGAATAAGTTTACTTAGTTCTCCCAATACAAATAAACTATGTCGCATGCGTACATAAATATCAAAACATTGTTCATATTAAATTTGTTATTATTTCATTAATATTCTTTTTGTTTTAGATACAGAGCATTGACCTATGTTAAGAAAAAATTATAATTCTTTCGTGTCCCATTTATACTATCCACAATCTAAATATTTACCAATCAAAATAAATGACACTCAGATGCCGATCAAAAATAAGCTGAAGTACCTGGGTGTTACTATAGATGCATTCCTTGAATTCCACTTACATATATCGCCCGTACAGAAGCATTATGCATTATTAACTCCAAACTCACATGTGAAGCCAAGAAATAAATTAATGATCCATAAACAGATCATTGGAGCAGTACTAATGTTTGCTGCAACCAGTTTGGTGTGATATATCGGACACACAGACTGCAGGGAATGTAGAACCAAATACTAAGACGCGTGACATCGAACGACAGGTACATAAGAATTAGAGGCTTACATCCCATGGCACGCAAACAGTAAGACAATACTTAGACAAAACAGCAGATAAATTTTACAGACATAAAACACAGGTATCGACTCTGACGCAAGATCTGACACAAACGAGAATAGAAGATAAACACATTGTATCATAGATCATTAATTTATTTCCAAGCTTCATAATTGCTACACGACGAGTGCAAATTGGAAGAATTCAGAGAAGTCAAATAAAAAATTACTTACGATAAGCAAAGGATAGACGCGGTAGAAACAGATTATTTAAGACGATCATGTAGAATACCTAGGCAGGAGCACGTCCAAACTGAAGAAATCAGAAGACGGACAGGAAGAATACATACAACGGCAGAAATAAAAAAACCAGACCGTCAATTTGGTACGGACACATGAAAAGAATGCCCGAAACTAGATGGCCAAAAAGATCATTGGAATATATTCCGGCAAATAGAAGAAAGAAAGGAAGACCAGCACAAACATGGATTAACGTAGTAATGAACATAATGAGAGACAGAGCTATATACGAGAATAATTGGACAGACAGAATTGGACAGGCAGAATATATATATATATATATATATATATATATATATATATATATATATATATATATATATATATATATATATATATATATATATATATATATATATATATATATATATATATATATATATATATATATATAGAAAGAGGAAGGACAGTAACAGGGCACTGGCAACAAACAATCCTAAGTTTAACTGCTGGGAAACGCCCTTATAAGGAGAAGAGATGAGCAATCAAAGATCTAAAGGCTCTAGTATCTGCTTTTTATTTTTATTATCGAGCTTTCGCTGCCTAATGGTAGCTTCTTCTGGATTCTAAAAATGCAAACCAGTTACAGAAAATAAAGTAAAACGTTCGTTTTTTAAAACGTGATTAAATGAATTGTACGACTGAATGTGAAATTACTTACAAAAATTTAGCAGTTAGTTCATCTCTGGTGAAGACAATGAAATTTGCATTTTTGTTGGCCAGGTAGTATGCATGATTACACAAAACATGATTAAAAGGCACTTAGAGAGTTACAACAAATATTGAAAATAAAACTTAGTCAATAAACATTAGTTAAAACACTTTTTAAAGACAGAAACACAACTGCAAGAAACCATGATGTTGAAATGGTACTCCATTTTAAAATTTTTTGACGTCGAGTTTAGTAACTATTTAGTGATATTTGAGTCCGAACTGGATATTGTTGGTAGTCTATGTCGTCATCAGGTCGACAAAAAATGCATTAAAGTTAGGGATGTGGTAAATTTTTTTTATTAGGTAGATGCTAATTTTAGATAAATTATTTATTATTAATGATATCTATTTTTTAGTTTTAATTTTATAAAAAAAAAGGGGACTTAGATTTGATGAATGTTACTCTTCGACGAGTTATTTATTATTAATTATATTAATTCTTTTTAATTTTATAATCAAGAGATTCATAGGCTAATTTAAAAATTTAAAAATTTAAAATCGAAAATTAATACTGGACGTTATTTATTATTAGTCATATTTAATTTTTTATTATGTAATTTTAACAAGAAAATATAGAAAAGTAACCGGTAATAAATAGCAAAAAATGACAGAAAGAGATCAGAAACGTCAACTTTACTAGAAACTAATTTTTTCATAAAGATCGTTCTTTTTTATTGGTTTGGTATAGTTTTGTGTTAGCAAATAAGTATACATGGAGCTCAATCCTTCTATGTCTTTTTTGTGGTTGAGATTATTTTTACAGGTTTTTATGTAACACATTTCCAAGAAACTTCTTCTGAAATAATTAGTCTCAACATCCAGAATGAAGCTGTTGTTATATTGTACTCTGTGATCTGTATTATTTATGTGTAAGCTCAAGCTAGTTGCGTTAGGTTTGTGTTTACTATCACTTTTGTGTAACGCTAATCTCTTAGACAGCTTTTGTGAAGTTTGTATCTTGAACATCTGTTAGAATACACAGAAAAGGAGGATATTATCAATGGGATGAGAAAGGTTACACTGAAAAATGTTATTTACTGAGTAAGTCAAGCTTGGAATTCTGTGCGTACTACCACTATTCAAAAATCTTGGTCAAAAGTTATTGATTTTGAGGACTATAATGACAGTGAAGATGATACTCCATTAAATGAATTAGCTTTGAAATTGAGAAGCCATGGAGAAATGTCCTGTTCAAATTTTGTACAACGAGATAGAAGAAAAAGAAAAAAGTTTATTTGAATTAATGCAAAAATTAAAAGGTTGCGAAAATATGACAAGAGAAGATGTTGTTGAATGGATTACAGTAGATGATTTAGAAGAAGAAATGAGTATTGAAGAAATCACGAATGCCTTTCAGGAAACCGAAAAATCAGATGATGATGCAGATGACGAAGCGGCGGTGGATGAACAGTCTCCCACTAAGATCTCTCATCAAGAAGGTTTTGCTTCTTTGGAAAAAGCTTTGAGGTATATCGAACAACAATTTCTTCTTAATAGATGGCGAAACATTGCAGCGAGAAAAAGAAGATGCAATATGAAACAGAAGCGCATAGATACCTATTTCACTGTTTTATAAATGTATGTACCTATTTATATGTTAAAAAAC
Organism: Pachyrhynchus sulphureomaculatus; assembly: GCA_019049505.1. Classification (NCBI taxonomy): domain Eukaryota; kingdom Metazoa; phylum Arthropoda; class Insecta; order Coleoptera; family Curculionidae; genus Pachyrhynchus; species Pachyrhynchus sulphureomaculatus. Next base: position 204,421,266 of record CM032449.1, read on the forward strand.
GTTAATACATCGCTTTAAAGTATTGGTGTTTATTTTTTGAATGAATAAAAAACAAATCCGGATTATACGAGTTTTCATTTATCCGAGGAGGGTGCCCCCCACGTTACCTCGGATAACCGGGGTTCTACTATATATATATATATATATATATATATATATATATATATATATATATATATATATACAGTAATACCCCGCTTAGCGCGACCCCGTTATGCGCGGTTTCACTATAACGCGAATTTCAAATTTCGCGCTCATGTAGTCATTAACTTCTCTATGGTCGCGGGGGGATCCCCGCTTTCTCTGAATATTCTCTTTGAAGAATTGGGAATTCCCTGTCCTTCGACTTTGTTCTATGGGGATTTCCTCGTTCGTTTCGTGTGTTCATTTGTTCCGTAATGTTAGTTCGGTCGGCTGGCAGTTTTGTTTTAATATTTATTGGAGATACATACATACATAATTTAACCCTACGTTAAAAATGCCGCCTGTAAAGAAAAAAGAGCGTAAAAGCGTCACTTTGGAATTGAAGATGAAAGTGTTAAGAAGAATGGAAAATGGAGGCAAAGCAACAATTGTTGGAAGAGATTTTGGACTCTCAGAATCGACTGTGAGAACGATTTATAAAAATCGGGAAAAAATTAAAATCTCCAGCGAAGGTTCAACACCTATAAGTGCAACAAAACTTTCTCGTTCGAGATCATCTATCTTAGAAAGAATGGAGAAATTACTGTCAGTCTGGATCGAAGATTTGAATAAGAAGAACACACCACTAAGTCAAGATCTCATATGCACAAAAGCAAAATCTTTGTATGAGATGCTGAAAACAAAAGAAGGAGAAGGGAGTGCCACTCCGACTTTTGCTGCCAGCAGAGGCTGGTTCCATCGGTTCAAGCAGCGTTCTAATCTTCACAATATCCACATAACAGGCGAGGCGGCCAGCGCGGACATTCAAGCTGCAGCTGAGTTTCCAGACAAGTTTCAAGACTTCGTTAGACGAGAGAAAATTCCTGCTTGTCTCATCTTCAATGTTGATGAGACCGCACTTTACTGGAAAAAAATGCCATCTCGAACATTCATTTCTAAGGAAGAACGTCAAGCCAGTGGTTTCAAAGCTGCGAAAGATCGACTAACACTTCTGCTGGGTGGTAATGCCACTGGTGATTTCAAACTGAAACCTTTACTAGTGTACCATTCAAAACACCCCGTGCAATGCGAGGCACAGACAAGACAAGTCTACCAGTTGTGTGGCGATCAAACAGAAAGGCGTGGGTTACACGGGAAATTTTTCAAGAATGGTATTCTAATAGTTTTTGCCCATCAGTCAAATCATACTGTGACAGAAATGGGCTTGAACCTAAAGTTATATTACTCTTAGACAATGCCCCAGGACATCCAACCTCACTTGATACGCCCAGAGACTTAAAAGTGTACGTAAAGTTCCTTCCACCAAACACTACGTCAATATTACAACCTATGGACCAGGGAGCAATAGCAAACTTCAAAGCTTATTACCATCGCCGCACTTTTAGCCAACTAATTCATGAAACTGACGGGGAAGGAAGACATTCTATGCGAGAGTGGTGGAAGTCATACAACATTATGAAGTCTATTCACAACATAGAAGAGGCTTGGAAGGAAGTTAAAATGAGTTGTATGAATGGGGTGTGGCGTAATCTTTGGCCAGATGTAGTGGAAGCACCTAGAAGAATTGTCCAGATGCAGAGACAAGTGCTTGAAGACATTGCTGCAATGATTGAGGGGTCTGAACTTGAAGATGTCACGGTAGAAGATCTCGTAGAACTTGTAGCAACGCACGACGATCCTATTAGCAATGAAGATCTGATCGAGTTACAGAATAATCCTATCTACGATGAGGAAGAACAAGTAGAAGAGAAAGTTTTATCTTCAGGGGAAATACAAAATGCACTTTCAAAAATTTATTCAGGTTTGGACATATTGCAGAGTATAGACAATAATGATGACCGTGTCTTGACCGTGTGTCAAACAATTAAAAACAGTGTTGGGTGTTATGAACGTATTTTACAAGAACGTAAACAAAACGTTACCCAAAAGACAATAGATGTATTTTTCCGTAAAAAATAAGAGTATGTATTGCATAAAGTGTTCTTAGAATTAAAGTGATTGATTAAAATGATTTGTATTTTTTTGTATTAAATTTTGACTATGTTTAATCATAAACCTCGATATACGCGAATTTCAGTTAACGCGATTTTTTTCGGAACGTATCCCTCGCGTAAAGCGGGGTATTACTGTATATATATATATACATATACATATATATAAATCAGGTTAAGATCTATAGATATGTATCTACCAAGTTGTAAATAAACAAATGTAATACAAATAATGTAAAAAAAAAGGAAAAGAAACATACCGGTGTGAAAAAAGAGTATGTAAGACATGAAAGAAAAAAAGAGTGAGACTAGAATGGAAGTGTGTAGTATAAACTAAGAACCACATGTACCTGACTTTATCGAGCTGGGTTTTTTAACAAATTATTTCCCCCAGCAGACAATAAACTAAATTCTTACATAAATAAAGAAAGAAAAGATATCTCACAAAACAAGCAAAAAATAAACTGCCATTTAAGGATCTATCAAGGCAAAACATCAGCCGCCGCAAGTCTTCTCTGTGAATAGGAATGCTCTAAAGCAGGGTCCTCAAACGGTAGATCGCGATCGACAAGTCGATCGCGAGTGCTTTTTGAGTCGATCTCGAGAAAAAAATTCCGATATAGAACTATTCACAGATTTTGTTTTAGGTAACTAAAACAAAACGTAATGAATAAACTACTAAAATTTATTCGATCCACAATTAGGCCAGAATAATCCCTTCATCACTTTCTGTTATCGTAATAACCCCCTGCTAGCGGCAAAAGGCGGCTTTATCAAAGGAACGCGCGGTACTTGTTAAAGAAAAGCCGCGTTTTTGATTCTCGCCGATTTTTCTAGAAACTTCGGGAGGCGTGTTTGACGGGAACATTCGAGACTTCGTTCGCGCCGATATAAATGTTGCGCCTGCAGGAATAGGAGTCAGTCTGAGTTGTAACTTGAAGGCGATACATCGATACAAAGTTTATTAATAAATAGTCCAAAATGAGTGCGACGAAGAAAAGTAAAACTTATCATTTTAATAACGATTGGGAGGAAGAATTTTTCTTTTGTATGGTAAAGGATAAGTGCATTTGTCTCATTTGCCGTGCGTCAGTTGCAATACCTAAGCGTGGGAACTTAGAGAGGCATCACAAAACGGTTCATAAAAACTATGAAAAGGATTTTCCGTCACAGAGTGAATTAAGAAAACGAAAAGTACGTGATTTGATAACTTGTTTGAAAAAAGAACAAACCATGTTCACAAGACCAGCCAAACAATCAAAAGCTGCAACGATCGCGTCATTTAAAATATCTTATATATTGGCGAAACACAAGAAACCATTTGATGATGAATTGGTTGTGAAGGAAGCATTTATTGAAGCGGGTGAGACTTTATTTGGAGATTTTAAAAATAAAACAGAGATTATGTCTGTTATTAGAGAACTTCAGTTATCTCGTCCGACTGTCACAAGGCGTGTTGAAGTCATAAGTCAGGACATGGCAGATAAACTAAAACATGATATATGGAATGTACATACTTTTCTTTACAGTTCGACGAATCCACCGATATATATTATTCGAATGGTATTCAATGACATGTCGGCTAAGGAAGAGTTTTTGACAATGATTCCTCTGAAAGGAAAGACCCGTGGCGAAGATATATATGACGTTTTCTTCAATTTTGTAACAAACTACAAACTACCAATATATAAACTAGTGTGCATTACAACCGATGGAGCACCAGCAATGACTGGAAACAAAAACGGTTTTGTGGCATTGTGTCGAGCTAATGATGATTTCCCTTCATTTTTCTCCTTCCATTGCATTATACATCAACAAGTTTTGTGTTCAAAAGTTCTAAACATGGAGGAGATTATGGGCATTGCAATAAAAATTGTGAATTCTATCCGTGCACGTAACTTGCAATTACGGCTCTTTAAATTGCAGTTGGAAGATAGTGAGTAAGCTGAACACACTGATTTAGTTCTTCACACGGACGTCAGGTGGTTGAGTCGCGGAAAATTCCTAGAAAGGTTTCAAGAATTATTGCCCGAAATAAAAGCTTTTCTCGACGAAAGAGGCGATGACACTCAGATGCTGAAAAACGGAAAATGGCTGACTGATTTGGCATTTTCGACAGACATCACAATGCATTTAAACACCATTAATTTGGAGCTTCAAGGTAAAGGAAAAACTATTATTGAGATGATTAGCTCAATAAACGCATTCAAAAGTAAATTGCAATTTATGATAGATCAACTAAAAAAAAAGGATCTGAAAAATTTTCCGTCTTTGAAAGCAAGGATTCCTCAGTTGAATTATGATATTTATGAGGCAGAATTATCAAATATTTTGGGCCAATTCGAAATACGTTTTTATGATTTCAGTAAATCGGCAAATATCGCATCATTTATGAGTTATCCTTTTTCGTGTAAAAACATTGAGGAATTAGCTACTGAAATAGCAAGTCAGTTTAACATGGACTCATGTTCTGTTGAAAATGAGTTAGTGCAGATTATATCAGATATACATCTCAAACCCTCAGCATCTGATACAAAATTCTGGTGTTTTATATCTGAAGATAAATATCCGAATCTAAGGCAAATCGCCCTTCAACTGACGGCAATGTTTGGGTCAACTTACTTGTGCGAGTCTGCATTTTCTGAAATAAAGATAATTAAGTCAAAATATCGCAATCGACTAACTGACGTACATATGTCATCATGCTTGCGATTAGCACTCGGTAATTACGTACCATCTTATGAAAAGTATGCTAAGGACATGCAGTGCCACGCTTCAACATCCAAAGTCACTCTTTAGTTAAGTTTAGACACTAGAACTCGTTTGTTTTTGTAAGAACCAATAAACTCGCAATTTTGAATAATTATGAGTTTTTACATTGACATTTTAGAGCAAACCTACACTTACCTTGACTAAAAAAATGCATTTTGTGCGGAAAACTAATATCTATGCCACGATACACCCTACCTAGACGACAATCCTGCATCCCACTTACTTGCTGCCTCTCAGAGTCGATCGATCATAGTCTAACAATATTGAGGTAGATCGCCAGCAGTTCAAGCTTGAGCACCCCTTCTCTAAAGCATTCTGTATCCACAGGATTTAAACATGTATGTAGAACCTGTAATAATTTATCATTAATAAAAAAGACATTTTTGAATTTAAATATTATCGCCAATGGGTATTCCAAATCCGATTTTCCTTTCGATCAAATCTCTAGTAAGTAGGCGTTTCGACGAGAAAACTGATTTTCTAATTAATTTATTTCCTGTGTACATTATGATGACCGTTATTTTTTTTATAGTCAAAATTTTTTGAGTTCATAGTTTTAAAATAGTCTACTGACACATACGAAAATTACGTCTGTTTGGGCGTATCTCGATGCGTTCATACTGAAACATCGCTAAATACAGAGCCTCAAAAATACTGTCTGTGAGCTTGCTCCCTTCATACTCGGCATTCCGAGTCGTCAAAGATGTACGCATTATATTCGAAGGAAAATATTTGAGGTAAGTAATGAGGACAACAGGTACCTTATCAATATTTATTCCCACCTTAACAATTTTGTTATTTGTCCTATATTTAAGTTTCCTTGCTAAAAGAAACTATTGTGTTGGTAAAAAATGACATTTCGAGATCTTCGCCTTTCTTCACATATTGGAGCTACACGAAATACATAGTCATTTATTCCTGTCGGTCGGTCTGTCCGTCTATTGGCCTATTGGTACGATAACTCTCGAACGAAATAGAATATCAATTTCAAACTTGGTACTTAGATAAAGCTCTAACCAGAAAATAAAGCCTATACTTTTTGAACTATAACGCTTCGGGACAAAGAGGTGAAAGGGATGGGGGTAGATAGATTTTAAAAGGTTTTAATAATAATATGAAAGTGTTTTTTCCTGGTTTTTAGTTGCATAAATAATAAACAAATTTTATGCTTAAATATTTATAGTAAAACATATAAGGGCAAAAGGGGTGAGGAAGAAGACTATAGGAGATTGCTACCTGTCTATCGTCTCATATATCCTTTTTTGGTTTTTTGAAGTCTAGGAATTCAAACCCAGAGAGGGGCTGAAAGGGGCAGGGGGAGTTTAATACTTTGTAATTTTAGTACCATTTTGCGATATTTATAGGTTTTTGGTTGATATACTGGACAAATTTTAAGCCTATTATTTATATTAAAATATATAGGAGATCAAAGGGTGGAGTAGGGAGTTAATTGGATTTCTTCCTCTATATATATATATATATCTATATCTATATATATTTGCTCTTCAACAAAGGCTACGAAGACAACAGTAATGGAGGAACTGGATTATTGATACACAAAAGGCTAATACCATATACTGAGAAATTCCAAGCGATATCTAATAGAGTTATATACATAACAATAAGATTGAACAACACCTTAACAATAAAAGTAATACAGGTCTATGCTCCTACGACAAGCCATGAAGATCAAGAAGCAGAAGAATTCTATGAGGAAATATCTGAGGCGCTTCACGAACACAGAACAAAGTATACATTGGTAATAGGAGACTTTAACGCCAAGATAGGAAAGAAAGCAGAAGATACAGAGAGTTATATAGGAAATTTTGGCCTTGGAGAGAGGAACAACAGAGGACATATGCTGATGACATTTCTGGAAAGGGAGAAACTCTATAACATGAACACCTTCTTTCAGAAAAAGGAGAAGAGAAAATGGACATGGATTAGTCCTGATGGTGAGACAAGAAATGAAATTGATTATGCACTAACAACACATAAGAACATAGTAACAGACGTGAAGGTCCTAAACAGATTTGCAACGGGTAGTGATCATAGGCTGGTCAGAGCAAAGGTATTTTTTTAACAAAAGACTCGAACGAAAACGTTTACACAACAAGGAAACAAATAAAACAGATAGACAAACACTAAAAGAAAAACGTAGAACAATACCAAAAACAGATTACAGCCAACCTTAATAACAACACATTAACTACAGGAGCAAGTTTAGATGAAAGAAACAGAAAAATAATTGAAACACTCAAGACCACCGCAGAAAAAATATCTCCCCAACCTACTAGGCGAAAGAATAACAAGCTTAGTGAAGAAACAAAAAGAATGTTGGAACAACGAAGACAACTGATACATGAAGGAAAGAGATTAACTGTCGAATATGCAGAACTGAATAAGACAGTACGAAAAGCGGTTAAACAAGACATAAACAAATACAAGGAAAACATGGTTAAAGATCTTATAGAGAAAAACAAAGGATTAAAAGTTTTTAGAAGAGCAAACGCCTGTAAAAGTGAGATAATTAAATTGAAGGACCAAGAAGGAAACATAATCAATGACAAGAAAAATATCCGTAACAGAATTACAACTTTCTATCAAGACGTCTACAGTTCAAAAGTCCAAAATATAGTAGTTGAAAAGGACAACTCATCAACAGACAAAAGAGTAATTAATGTCAACTCAGAAGAAATTCCTGACATAGAAATGGATGAAGTTAGGAAAGCCTTACAACAGATGAAAAGTGGAAGAGCGGCTGGAGAGGATGATATTATACCTGAAATGCTAAAATGCGGAGGTGAAGCCCTAATGAATGAATTAAAAGATCTTTTTAATGAATGCCTCAAATGTGGAAATATACCAGAAGACTGGGAAAACGCTATAGTCATCTTAATATACAAAAAAGGTGACCCCGAAAACCTAGAAAACTACCGGCCAATTAGTTTACTTTCTCAAGTTTACAAGCTGTTCTCACGAATCATAACAAACAGACTGGAACACAAAATGGAATTATACCAACCGATAGAACAGGCTGGATTCAGATCAGGCTTCAGTACGATTGAACACTTGCACACATTGAGAATACTAATCGAGAAGGCCACCGAATATAATATACCAATGTGGCTCACATTTGTAGATTTTCGCAAGGCTTTTGACACAGTGGAAAAATGGGCGCTTATAAGAGCTCTTAGAAATGCTCGTATAGACCACAGATACAGCGAACTGATAGCCAGAATATATGAACGAGCAACACTCAAAGTTATGGTAAACCAAGAACTGACAAACAAGGTCCCAGTGAACAGAGGAGTAAGGCAGGGCGATGTAATATCGCCTAAGTTATTTACAATGATCTTAGAAGATGTATTCAAAGAACTGAATTGGGACGAAAATGGCCTTCTGATAGCTGGTGATCGGCTAAACAACCTAAGATTCGCAGATGACATTGTAATTATAGCAAACAATAAGAATGAAATGATCCAGATGATCACTGATCTCCACCACCAAGCAAGAAAAGTGGGACTTGACATAAATTTCTCCAAGACAAAGTACATGAGTAACGAATACACCAATGATGAAAATATAGTGATTGAACATTCAACAATAGAAAAAGTAAACACATACATCTATCTGGGCCAAATAATAACGATAGGAAAGGAAAACCAGCAACTTGAAATAGAAAGAAGGATACGTATGGGATGGGCAGCATATGGAAAATTGAAATATGTACTGAATATGAACATTCCTCAAAGATCAAAAACCCAAATTTATAATCAATGTATCTTGCCAGCTACAACGTATGGAGCCGAGACATGGGTTTTAACTAAAAGAACAATAGAAAAACTACAAGTCCACCAACGAGCAATGGAAAGGAAGATGTTGAGTGTTACTTTGAAGGACAAGAAAACTAATAAATGGATTAGACAACAAACAAAGGTCGATGATATCACCAAACGGATAACATCTCTGAAATGGAGCTGGGCCGGCCATGTAGCGAGAGCGACGTATAAGTGGAGTGGCAAGATCACTAGGTGGAGACCATGGGGTGAAAAGCGAAGCATAGGAAGGCCCCAACAGAGATGGAGCGACGATCTGAAGAAAGTCGGAGGACTTAACTGGTATCAACAAGCACAACATAGAGAAAAATGGAAAGATTTGAGAGAGGCCTATACCCGACAGTGGGTAGAGAACGGCTGAAGGAAGAAGAAGAAGAAGATATATATATATATATATATATATATATATATATATATATATATATATATATGTATATATAGTTATAATCTATAATATATATAAAATGCAACGTCTCTCTGTCTGTCTGCCTGTCTGTCTGTCTGTCTGTCTGTCCACTTATCCGATTTACGTACTTTTTTTTTAAAACATACATATGTTCTCTGGCCAGGTTATAGGCTATATTTTATTACCATAGGTAGCATAAGGAATGAGCAGTGACGTAAAAGAGTGAATGATGTCGGAAATAAGTTTGCCGCTAGCGCGTGCCTTTGCAATACACAGCCTAAACCATTAAATATGGAACAATATTATGTAGCAAAGAATATCTGTAATGTATAATCTATAATATATATAAAATGCAATGTCTCTATGTCTGTCTGTCTGTCTGTCCATTAGTGCGTTTATCACGCGATAACCACTTATCCGATTTACGTATCTTTTTTCAAATGCATACATATATTCTTTAGCCAGGTTATATAATAATAATAATAATCTATATCTATAATATATATAAAATGCAACGTCTCTCTGTCTGTCTGTCTATCTGTCTGTCTGTCCGTTAGTGCGCTTATCACTGGAGAACCACTTATCCGATTTACGTACTTTTTTTAAAAAAAAATACATATGTTTTCTAGCCAGGTTATAGGTTATATTTTATTACGATACGTAGCATAAGGAATGAGCAGTGACGATAATAGTGAATTAAGTCGGAAAACAGTTGGCCGCTAGCGCGTTCCCTTGCAACACCCAGCCTAAACCATTAAATATGGAACTATTATGTAGCAGAGAATATCTATAATCTATAATATATATAAAATGTAATGTCTCTCTGTCTGTCTATCTGCCTATTAGTGTGTTTATCACGCGAGAACCACTTATCCGATTTACGTATCTTTTTTTAAATTCATACATATATTCTTTGGCCAGGTTATATAATAATAATAATAATCTATATCTATAATATATAAAATGCAACTTCTCTCTGTCTGTCTGTCTGTCCGTTAGTGCGCTTATCCCTCGAGAACCACTTATCCGATTTATGTGATTTTTTAAATTCATATATATGTTCTCTGACCAGGTTATAGATATATATTTATTACATCTATAATATATATATATATATATATATATATATATATATATAAATATATATATAAATAAATATATATATATATATAATATATATATATATATAAAATGCAACGTATCTCTGTCTGTCTGTCTGCCCGTTAGGGCGCTTATCACTGGAGAACCACTTATCCGATTTACGTGCTTTTTTTTAAAACATACATATGTTCTCTGGCCAGGTTTATAGGATTTATTTTATTGCGTTAGGTCACATAAAGAATAAGCAGTGACGATAATAGTGAATCAAGTCGGAAAAAAGGTTATCGTTAGCGCGTTCTCTTGCAATACACTGCCTATACCATTAAATATGGAACAATATTATGTAGCAGAGAATATCTATAATCTATAATATATATAAAATGCAATGTCTCTCTGCCTGTCTGTCTGTCCGTTAGTGTGCTTATCACTTGAGAACCACTTATCCGATTTACGTGTTTTTATAAATTTATACATATGTTCTATATAATTCGATATAAGCCTAGATAATGGAAGATAAGGTGAGATAATGGAGATAAATATAAATAATGGGAAATAAGAAGAAATAATGGGAGATAAGCAGAGCTAAGCCTAGATAATGGGAGTTATGGTGAGATAATGCGAGATAAGGAGAAATAATGGGAGATAAGGAGAAATATTGCGAGATAAGTCGAGATACGCCTAGATAATAGGAGATAAGGTGAGATAATGGGAGATAAGAAGAAATAATGGGAGATAAGGAGAAGTAATGGGGAGATGAGCAGAGACAAGCCTAGATATTGGAAATTATGTAGAGATAATGGGAGATAAGGAGAAATAATGGGAGATAAGGGGAAATAATGGCAGATATTTTATTACATTAGGTAACATAAGGAATAAGCAGTGACGATAGTAGTGAATCATGTCCACGCGAGCGGAGCCGCGGGCACGGCTGGTATATATATATATATATATATATATATATATATATATATATATATATATATATAATACGTAAGCTGAAAAGTTTTTGGTCTGACACATAGATGTCCCTTTTCAAAAAGTCTATATGATTTTTAGGAAGTACCAACCTTCAAAGGATTCGTATCGAAATTTCATGACATTTCGATGATTAGTTTACAAGTTACAGTGGTTTAAGTAATGCTACTTTGATATTTTCAAAACAATGAAAAAAATCGAATTTCGTGTGTTGATTCAACAATGTTTTTTGAAAAATACCATTCGAATAAAGCAATGGCTTGATAAGTGTTACAGGGACTCTGCTCTTGGAAAATTACTCATCATTTGCCAGTAAGCTGAATTTAAACGCCGTCGTACAGATACAAATGATGGTGAACGCTCTGGATGCCCAAATGAGGTGGTTACACCGGAAAACATCAAAAAAATCCATAAAATTGTTTTGGATGACGGTCAAGTGAAATTACGTGGGATAGCTGACAGCTTAAAGATATCAAAAATATAGGTAATCTAGACCAAAAACTTATATTTTGTGATATAAGCCTTTTGTCGTGTGTGGAGTCGAGGAATCTGAAAATTAAATTATCTTTTAAGTATTTTCAATTTTAATGGGGCAAGGGGTAAAAGAGGCGAAGTGGTCCAGTATTGTAGGGTTTAGTATTATGGGTATTTTTCCAGGTTTTTTGGTTGCGATAATGAACAAATGTTAAACATTTACTATAAATAATTTTGCAGCGTAAGGCAGTGAGGAAGGGCTTTGAAGGGTGGTTTCTTATTTAATATGCTATAGATATTATTTAGAGTTCTTTCAGTCAAAGAAATAAAGCATTATATTATTACAATTTGCTATATTAACAGGATTAGAGGGTGAAAGGGGTGGAAATCAATAAGTATTGTATAGTTTCAGTATTATTATAAGAGTTTTGCCTATATCATAATTAATTTCTATTTCAGTATACCAGTACAAAGGCTAAATTGGCGGAAATCTCTGGAAGAGTAGGTAAATTATTGTTTTTACGTCCCTTACTAAAGGGGGAGAATTACATCCTGAAATTTCTGCTTTTCTTTACGTCTCAGAGTTCGCAAAAATATATATATTCCCACTTCCCTTGGTCTGTCTGCCCTACTGTCAGCTATTGTCTTGTCGATCTGAACAATATTTGAAATAGTTTTTGAGCTATTTCCTTTCAAATATAGAGGGTAAAAAGGGTGGGTGTCGGTATGTTGTATGGTTTTATTCATATTATGGAAACTTACTTTCTTTTTTACTCGAAGATGTCAAATTCAGTACTTATTTTAGAATTATATAAAAACAACACTAAGTTTTAATTTCCAATATATTTAAAATCATGTGACAATTGTTTCACCATACAATGGCTTCTTCAGAAATAAATAAGAAAGAAAAATATTTGGTAGTAATCCTAGTTATATTGTGCTTAAAACTATTCTTAATTACCTAAGATTATGCTAATCATTTTATTATATTATTTACAGACAGAGTTATTTTAAGAATGCAAATCTGTGGTACTATTTCCGAGAACTAATAAAGATTACGTAAAGGTGAATGGTTTAAGTCTACCTGGTCGTTTAATAATTGATTGGAGTTTTTTTCCGTTTGTTAACTTCAAGATATTCAAGCAAATTTAATTTTTTAGATTTATTTTCTACATGTAGGATTTTTAACGTATCATCAAAATTATGGGATTCGTTTATTATATGGGATGAGTAATGTGAATTTTTCTTATTTTTTAAATAACTATGTTTATTTTAATGCGAGTTTCAAAAGATCTACCAGTTTGTCCTACGTAGGTTTTAGTACAAGATCCACCATTTAATAAATGAACTCCTGATTTTAAGGATATCTTAGATTTGGTTTTGTTATTCAAAATTATATTCCCAAAGGAATTACTGGTTTTGAGTGCTATTTTATTGTTCTTTTTTATTAAATGTTTGGAAATTTTTCTAGTTATTTTCCCTGTGTATGTGAGTGTACTAAATTTTCCTTTTTTGTCATTAATTGTGGGATAACTTAGAAAGATTGCTTGTTTAAAGGAATTTTTATTCAAGATATTATCTATATTGTTGGGGTCATATCCATTATTAATTGCTATTTGTTTGATTATGTTGAATTCTTTGTTAAAATTAGTTTTAGTCATAGGGACATGTAACAATCTATGTATGAAAGAGTTAAAAGCTGCCATTTTGTGAGGATAAGGGTGGGATGAACTATTGTGTATGACTGTGTCAGTATGTGAAGGTTTGTGAAAAATCGAGAAATCGTGTTTATTGTTCACTTTTGATATAGATATGTCTAAGAAATTTATAGTGTTATTGGTTTCTAATTCTATGGTAAATTTAAATTATTTAGGAAGTTAAGAAGGATTGTTAGTTTTGTATCTGTTCCCGTGAAACAGGAAATGATATCGTCAACATATCTATACCAGTAAACAATATTTTTGCTTATGGCGTTTTGATGAATTTTTAGTTCTAAATGATCCATGAAAATTTCCGCTAGTAAAGGGCTTAAAGGATTACCCATTATTAGATCTTTTTTAGATGTATGTAACTTATCGTTGAGTTCAAAATAGTCGTACTTGGATCAAAACTATTTTGAATTCAACGATAACTTTTGTACATTTAAAGAAGGTCTTATAATGGGTAATCCTTTAAGCCCTTTACTAGCGGAAATTTTCATGGATCATTTAGAGCTAAAAAGTCATCAAAACGCGGTAAGCAAAATTTACTGGCATAGATATGTTGACGATATCATTTCCTGTTTTCACGGGAATAGATAGACAACTAACAATCCTCCTTAACTTCCTAGATAATTTAAATTTAGCATATAATCAGAAACCAGTAATTCTATAAATTTTTTAGACATATCTATATCAAAAGTGAACAATAAACACGATTTCTCGATTTTTCACAAACCTTCACATACTGACACAGTCATACACAATAGTTCATCCCACCCTTATCCTCACAAAATGGCAGCTTTTAACTCTTTGATACATAGATTGTTACATATCCCTATGACTAAAACTAATGTTAATAAAGAATTTTACATAATCAAACAAATAGCAATTAATAATGGATATAACCCCAACATTATAGATAATATCTTGAATAAAAAATCCTTTAAACAAGCAATCTTTCTCATTTATTCCACAATTAATGACAAAAAAGGAAAATTTAGTACACTCACATACACAGGGAAAATAACTAGAACAATTTCCAAACATTTAATAAAAAAGAACAATAAAATAGCATTCAAAACAGTAATTCCTTTGGGAGTATAATTTTGAATAACAAAACCAAATATAAGAAATCCTTAAAATCAGGAGTTTATTTATTAAATTGTAGATCTTGTACTAAAACTGGTAGATCTTTGAAACTCGCATTAAAATAAATATAGTTCTTTAAAAAATAAGAACAATTCACATTACCCATATAATAAACGAATCCCATAATTTTGATGATACGTTAAAAATCCTACATGTAGAAAATAAATCTAAAAAAGTAAATTTGCTTGAATGTCTTGAAATTAACAAACGGAAAAATTCCAATCAATTATTAAACGAACAGGTAGACTTAAACCATTCACCCTTATTTAATCTTTATTAGTTCTCGGAAATAGTACCACAGATTTGCATTCTTAAAATAATTCTGTCTGTAAATAATATAATAAAATGATTAGCATAATCTTATGTAATTAAGGATAGTTTTAAGCACTATATAACCAGGATTACTACCAAATATTTTTCTTTCTTATTTACTTCTGAAGAAGCCATTGGATGGTGAAACAATTGTCAAATGACTTTAAATATATTGGAAATTAAAACATAGTGTTGTTTTTTATATAATTTTATTATGAATTTCCAACAAGTATCGGCTAACACAATCAAAGAATTTATTTTAGAACTACATGGTTTCAAGGAAAGTACTAGGTAAATCACTTTATCAATTTTTGATTAATGTTTAAAAAACATTTTGACTTTTCCTATCTAATTATGGTATTATACGTTATGGTAAGATAAGAGCATAATATTTAATAAGTTCCACTCCTCCCTACATGAGCAGTTACTCCTTTAAGGTACCCCACTGTTTCACACTCTATTAAATCCCCAGGTTGCTCAAAAATCCCAATATATTGGTCGTCCTCAACTAAGTCAATGCCATGTCTGGGATATCCCTATCTATATACACCATTTTCTTGACATACTATAAGCTCTTTGATTAACTGCAGTGGCATGGGCAATGCTCTGTCAACATCACAACTACACTGGTGAGCAAGAAAATTGTCTCAAACTATTTGGCTTCATTTAACACGAATTCTAGAATTTAGGGTTGGTCTATTTTTTACAGATTTTAGTATCATTTGAAAGCCCATTCTATTCTCTTTCTAATGATACCAAATTCCATAGCACACCTCTTGCTTTTATTAATTAAAAATGATTGAAAGAGGAAACAAGAAGAACAAGGATTGAAAATAGGGGTAAGAGAAAGGAAAATTGATCAAATTTTAAGTTTAACAATTAAATTTGTTGATAAAAACCAAAATTTCGTATTCCCCCCCCCAGCCCTTATTACTGCTTCAAGTAGGTTTTTCATGGAACAGGTGAGCTTTTTCATCACTGTCTGTGGGATTCTTTCCACCCTTCCGCCGCCGCAATGTTTAAGTCCCCCAACGATGCAGGGGTTAAATTTCTGGCTCGAACCCTTCTTTTAAGCTCATCCCACATGTGTTCCATTGGATTGAGGTCAGGACTCCGCGCAGGTCAGTCTAAAGTAGGTATTCCCACTTCCGCCAGATATTGCTGCACTGATACGGCAACATATGGCATCGCACTATCATGCATTAGCATGGAGCTATCGCCAGCAAACCCAGCGTAAGGAACGACGTAATCCTGCAGAATCTCCTCGATGTACCGGTGAGCAGTTAATCCACCACTACGAGTCTCATCAGTCACGAAAACCAAATTGGTTTTCGAATCCAGTGAGATGCCCCCCCACACCAAAACAGAACCTTCCCATCATTGCCATGTAGGCATATTCGGGACTCGTCAGAGAATAAAACGGAACGCCATTGCTTTAAGGTCCAGTCGACATGTTTCCGGGCAAATATATCAATTTAAGTCCTTTAGTTGGTCTCCTCGGAGTTAGGTTAGAGGTTAGCTTCTTAAGCCTTCTTCTGACTGTCCAATGACTGACAGTCCGACCATGAACTTGTCGGAGCTTCTGCAGGGCCTCAACTCCGGTCAAGTGACGATTTCTTAGAATTATGTTGACAACGAAGCGGCCGTCTCGCTCCTAGGTACAGCTACTTCTTCCTGATCCTGATCTCCGTGTCAAGGCGCTAGTCTCTTGCTAACATCTGTAGACTATGGAGACTGCTGAATGACCTTCTTGCAATAGGGCAACGACTTAATCCGTTTCTGCAGGGGGTGGTATCTTTTTTCGATAACGTAATTAGTGAGCAGATATAGCAGAGATGTTGACAGTTCAAGTTCCTATAAGGAAATGATACGAAAATGCAGTTGCATGTGTTTTATAGGGATGAATAGCGCGCAAAGAGTACGTTGCTGAGCGACCAAAAACGGTTCTATTGAGTAAAACCGTTTTAATTAGTAAAACTTTTTAGAAATCCAAATGTTTTTGGTATTATTGGAAAGAGTAGAAAATCAGCATACTACTACTCGTAATTCCAAAAATAATACCACTATTTGAAAATTAAATTCAAGAACCGGTGTTAAATGAAGTAAAATCGTTTGAGTCGATTTTTTTGCTCACCAGTGTACAGTTTATTGTAAACTACGTTGACAATATCTACATTGTTAAACTGCGGGAAAATACTAGTTAACATAATTATAAGTTATTCGACATAACTTTCCACAAAAAATGTATGTTTAAGAATTAATAAATGGCTTTCAAAAAAAAACTTACACGATAAAACACACATTGCACACCCTTTAATTAGAGTGTCGTGTTTCCTTTACATGAATAATTATATGTTTTAATCATGTCCATGTAAAAATATATTGGAAACTAGGGCATTCCATGAGCTTTATAACGTTATATTAATAGATAATTATACAGTAAGTTGGAAACACAACAGAGTAATTACATATGTCTTAATAATCAGCGCCTAGATATTGAATCAAATATTCAATACTCCAACCTCAAAACTAGTTCAAACACCTTTGTTAAAGCTCGACCGGCTTTTTTTACTTTAGTATATATGATTGGGTTTTTGGAGATCGTTGAGGACATTGTCAGAGGCTTAGATTGAGATGATAAACAAGCAGCTCTGGATACCCAAATGAGGTGGTTACACTGGAAAACATCAAAAAAATCCATAAAATTGTTTTGGATGACGGTGACAAGTGAAATTACGTGTGATAGCTGACAGCTTAAAAATATCAAAAATATAGATTAAGTAGAATTTTGAAAAAAAATGTTTTAAGTATCTGGACCAAAAACTTATATACATATATATATATATATATATATATATATATATATATATATATATATATATATATATATATTTATATTATATATATATATATATATATATATAATATATATATATATATGTATGTATATATTTGTGTTATAAGCCTTTTGTCGGTGTTTGTGGAGTCGAGGAATCTGAAAAGTAAATTATTTTTTCAGTATTTTCAATTTTAATGGAGCAAGGGGTAAAAGAGGTGGAGCGGTCCACTATTGTAGGGTTTAGTATTATGAATATTTTTCCATGTTTTTGGTTGTGATAAAGAACAAATGTTAAACATTTACTATAAAATAATTTTGCAGCGTAAGGCGGTGAGGAAGGGTTTTTGAAGGGTGGTTTCTTATTTATTATGCTATAGATATTATTTAGAGTTTTTTGAGTCAAAGAAATAAAACATTACATTATTCTATTTGCAATATTAATAGGATTAGAAGGTGAAAGGGGTGGAAATCAATAAATATTGTATAATTTCAATGTTATTATAAGAGTTTTGTCTTTATCATAATTAATTTCTATTTTAGTATTTTTGTTTCTTTATTATTTCCAATTTTAATACTAATACGAGTACTAAATATTATGTAGAAGAAATTGAGATCTGGTTACCGAGTAACCTAATATTGTTAAGTTTAAAGGTTTTAGAAGTACCAGTACAAAGGTTAAATTGGTGGAAACCTCTGGAACAGTAGGTTTTTACGTACCTTGGTAAAGGGCGAGTATTACATCCTAAAATTTTTCCTTTTCTTTACGTTTCAGAGTGTGCCAAAAATATATGTTCCCACTTCCGTCGGACTTGTTTACTTTAGTATATATAATTGCGTTTTTGGAGATCGTTGAGGACATTGTCAGAGGCTTAGATTGAGGTGATAAACCAGCAGCTGTTTTATGCAACCTCAGCTAAGCTTTGGACTATGTGTCTCACACTAAATTTCCGGAAAAATAAAAATTTTATGGTATACCCATGTTGCTTTTTAAGTTGCACCTTAATAACCGGAGCCAAATTGTTGCAGTAAATAGCGATCTTATTTATCTACTTACTTATCTACTGTAAGTATATAAACTTTGCAACTTAATTTTAGCCTTTAGGAGGTTTATTTTAAAAAAAAACACGTTAATTATTTTTGAAATAAGAATATTTATTCGAAGTTTCAACATAAGTATTTCTTTAAATACTCCGTCAGTTTCTATGCGTGTTTCGTATTTTTTTTTTAGGTAGATCCGTGAAAATTAGATACATTTTGATAAATCAACCCTTAAATCAGTCAAAACGTATTTTTGTATTACTTACTTTCGAATAGTATACAAAAAAGTTTCAAAATCGTGCCTTGAAAAAATAATTAATGTTTCACCATACAAACTTTGCCATCCCCATTCACCTCCTTAGGAGATGAAATTTCAAAAATAATGAAATGTGTTACTTTATTTCTTTTGAAGAGTATATTTACAAAGTGTTATCATCGTAACTTTAAAAAAAAAATGTTTCTTCATACAAACTTTACCACCCCTCTTCACCCTTTAGGAATGAAATTTCAAAAAATTTCTCCTTAGTGCACCCCTAGGGTACTCAAAGAATATTCCCTCCATATTTCAAATCTCTAGATTCACCGGTTTAGGCTGTGCGTTGTCTGTCAGTCAGTCACGGTACTATTTTATAGGTATAGATCAATGCAATATTAGATTAACAAATTATAAATGGTACTTCTGTATCTGGGATAACTTATTAGAATTTTAATATGCATAAATTAAAAGTATATTAAATTACAATCAAAAACTTAGCTTTATAGGTAGTACTAATTTGAACAAATTTGTAGTAACATGAAATTGATGGTTAACATTCCACAAAATTCTATAATTTTCTACTACACTAATTAATGTCTATTTACACTCTATTTTTTGTGAGAGGTTGTAACTTTTACCAAATCCGACTAGCAGCTGAAGCTTGTCGGTACCAATCGCTCGCGCTGCACTTGACGAGTGTCGCTTCTACGTAGGATACCTTCATATGGATGTACTGTTTTGGCTACTTGAGTAAAATTTATTTACCGATTTATTAGTAGTATTAATTTTAACCATGTTGTATAATAATATATCAAATCAGAAGATTCGTCAGGGAAAAGAAACTGCTTTTCTTTAGCCTCTCTTAAGTAAACGTTAATTATTTCTTTGACTTAATTATACATACCAAAAAAGAATGATAAAGAAATCACATACACAACAAAACACACAATTTAGAGTGTGTTTTTTTTATATCAGAAAATACACATTTTATTTGTGTCTATGTAAAAAAATATATTCAAAATTAGGTTCTGTAACGTTATACAAAAAACATTTTAATTATACACTAACGGACCAACCAACAATTACACATATCTTAATTACCACCGCGTTGATATCGAACCAAGTTTTCAATATTTCAGCTCTAAAATCAATACCAACCCCATTGTTAAAGCTCGTCTAGCATTGCTTACATTAGTTTATCATGGGATTTATTTAAAGCATTAACATTGATAACACGAGATACGGTCCAGGATTAAACACCATTTCCAGTTTAAATTCATTCACGTTTAAATTGAAGTCTCGTACTTCTTCAAGCATAAGGACACAGTACAAGCACGAAAACTCAACCATAGGACAGGCTCCTCGCCTGACTAGACTGTTCATCATAGCCACTTACAAGTTCGAAATTCTGTTCATCGATATCAACAGTAAAGAAAGGAGTTAGGCAGAGTTGTGTTTTTGTCGCCCATGCTGTTTAGCTTGTATGTCGAAAGAGCCTTTGTCGAGGCGGTGTCGGAGAGTAATCTGAGTATCAAGATGAACGGTGTTCTGATAAACAACATCAGATATGATACTGCCATGCTAGCGTAGACGCTTTTCAGGCATTATTGAAAACTATACACAAAGCAAAAGAAAATATTGAATTGAACATCAATATCAACAAAATAAAATTCATGATTATTAGCAGAAATCCAATCCAGGACGTCCGCATTCGTATAAATGGCGAGAATATAGAACAAGTAAGGTACCTGGGATCCCTTATAATTGATATGTGGTATCTGGATATGGAAATTGAGCAGGTAAGGTGAACTTAGGTACCGGATGGCTAAGTGCAATGTTTGGTTCATTCTGTTGTATGATGTTGAAACGTGGACCTTGGAAATCTCGTCTGGTAAACTAGAGGCATTTAAAATGTAGATGCTGAGAAGAATGTTTAGAATATCTTGAGTGGATAGGGTAAGAAATGAAGACGTATTCGAAAGAGCCAATCTAGAAGATCGTGAATTATTTAAAAACATAAAAAGGATAAGGATAATTTCTTACTTGGATTACATTGTTCGTGGTAAACGTTATAGCGTTCAACCTCTGAGTCTACAAGATAAAATTCGAGTCAAAAAAGGAATAGAACGAAAAAGACTGTGATGGCTAGGCATATCCGCCAGTGGACAGGAATAAACGATTTTCAGGCTCTCCAAAATGCTGCTTTAAACAGACTCATCTGATTAGAGAAGTTTGGTACAGACTCTTACGCAGGAATCTGCAGGTCTCCTTAAGAAGAAGCAGCTCTCTGTTTCATTTCTAATCCTGTATCGAGGCCAACAGCCTTAAGTTCATCTGCAGCACTTGACCCGGTTTGATCACGAGTATAGCTTGGGCATGGTTTTTAGAATTTAGCGAGGTACAGGGAAGCATAAGCTCGATGTAGGTAATCAGGCTAGTTGTATTCATGTTTTTTTAGTGTTCCGTACAGAACACTTATAAGATTACTTCGGTGTCTGTCCGTCTATCACACCCGATTTTCTCCGAAACTGTAGAAAGTTGAAATTTGGTACTAATATAGAAATTGATGGCCTCATCAAAGCCGTGTAGTTTTGAAAGTTAAATTATTACTTAAGGGGTTAGTTTTGGGGGGTAAAATCGGAAGTTAAAAAAAAAATTTAGTAGGTCATCGAGTGTCAAATAAAAGCTTGTAGAAACACGAGTTCAAAAATATATATAATGTCTTACATGCGCACACTTTTCTTTGCATTATTTTGAAAAAATCGCGAAAAATGGCTGTCCCTCCCTCTATCTCAAAAAGTACTGATCCAAAAATTTTGAAAAAATTCTGGAATATTCTCCAGGGGGTGTAGATTGAACGAAAATTATCACGAGTACATTACCTTTATTAATTTATCTAGTATATAAAAAAAAAACAAAAATTTCAAGGTCATCAGTTTTCAGTAAAGATCGAAAAAAAAACTTGTAAAAACAGTTCAAAAATATATATAATGTCTTATATGCGTACACTTCTCTTTGTATTATTCTGAAAAAATTGCGAAAAATCGCTGTCCCCCTCTATATCTCGAAAAGTACTGATCTAAAAATTTTGAAAAAAATTTTAAAAAAATTCTGAAATATTCTCCACGGGGTATAGATTGAACGAAAATTATCACGAGTGCATTACCTTTAATAATTTATCTGGTATATAAAGATCAAGGTTATCAGTTTTCTGTAAAGATTGGAAAAAACCTTGTTAAAAACTCATTTGGGGTGTTTTTTTGTGAAGTCACTGATCATTTTATACCTCCGTAACAAAAACTTTTATTTCAGAAGCAATCAACGTACGTAACACTAATTGCACAAGTTCAACTTGCACTTCACCGGTTATTTTTAATTATATTTTATTACCTAAACCGTTATTTTTCTTAAAAACGGTGTTCAGCTTCTTTATCAGTGAATACAAATTTGTAAAATCCTAACAGCAATAGTATAAATACCACACTAAAAACAAGGTAAATGTCAACTGAGGATTAAATTAATCTAAGGATCGCTAGAAGCGGGCATAGCATAGTAGCAGGTTTCTGCTTTCTACGCCAGCTACCCGAGTTCGTATCTCGGCTCCGAAAATAATAATAAAAATAATAAAATAAAATTTACAAGGAGACGGTCAACCCTCTCTGGAAGGCAATGGCAAACCACCAGTAGTATCATGCCTAGTAAATCCTTCCCACTTTAGCTGTCCGATATCGGCATTAAACTGTAGGTCTCCTTTTTCTGTGGCAGTACTTAAAAAGGCACCAACCACAGGCAAAGGTCAGAGAGTCATAGCCCCATAATTGCAGTGGAAAAACATAGATAAAGAAAATGATAATTATTTATTCAAAAATTTTAAAAATAAAAAAAATTCAAAAATATAAAATTCAAATGTAAACATTTTTACTATGTAGTGTCGAAAACATATTACTATGGGTCTGCCAAAAATATATTTATAGGAAATGGCATGGCATAAAACTAACGGCACTCCATCACAAATAAAAACCGGTCAAGTGCAAGTTGAACTTGCGCAATTAGTGTTCCATACGTTGATTGCTTTTCAAATAAAAAATTTTGTTACAGAAGTATAAAATGATTAGTGACTTCACAAAACACACCCCAAATGAGTTTTCAACAAAGTTTGTTTCCAATCTTTACTGAAATCTGATGACCTTGAAATTTTTGTTTTTTTTATATACCAGATAAATTATTAAAGGTATTGCACTCGTGATAATTTTCGTTCAATCTACACCCCGTGGAGAATATTCCAGAGTTTTTTCAAAATTTTTTGATAAGTACTTTTCGGGATAAGGCGGGTGGACAGCGATTTTTTCGCGATTTTTTAAAAATAATACAAAGAAAAGTGCGCGCAAGTATTACATTATATACATATATTTTTTACTCCTGTTTTCACAAGCTTTCATTTGACACCACACTCGATTACCTAGTAAATTTTTTTTTTTTCAGTTCCGATTTTACCCCCCAAAACTAACCCCTTAAGTCAAAATTTAAAGTTCAAAACTACATGGCTCTGATGAGGCCATCAATTCCTATATTATTACCAAATTTCAACTTACTATGACAAATAGTTTCGGAGAAAATCGGGTGTGACAGACGGACAGACGGACAGACAGACGGACAGACACCGAAGTGATCTTAGGTTATGATTCGCTATCGCTAACGAACAACAGATTCAAAAAATTTTGTGGCGCCCTTGTTAAGTTTTCCAGCATTCACGCGAGCTCAGTCTCGGCTAGATCGTGAGCATTCTTGCACCGTCAAAAACAAGAAAAATAATAATATTTTGTTCGGCAAAGATTGTAATAAGTATTAGAGGATGCTCAAAATAAGGATCTATATTCTAGAACAATGAATCTATTAAGGTACGGGAATAAAAAACTTTTTTCGGTTTTGAAAAATATTTTATAGGCCAAGTTAAATTTAAAACTCTCTAGTGTCCGCATCATTTAAAATATTTTATATGCGAACTCAGCAATTTTTACAAAATTTCTTGGATAATTTTAAATTTATGGTTGACCCAATTTATATATGGTAATATATACCGTCCTAAGCGGTCTGGGAATGTTATATTTTTCACGGCGGATTTTTATAACCCCGAATGCATAATGGATTTTGGTATAGCGGTTTTAAAATCAATTATTAAACTATGTTATGCATCCTAGAAAATTTAAAAATCTAGGACCGAAAGGTGGAATTAGGCAATGTGAAAAATAGGGCACTAATATTTTCACTAATAGCTTTTTTCGGATTACAAAAATTTTGATTATTATTATAATTATTATATAAGAGCTAGATATGTTTTTGAAAAAATCAGTCAGTATTGAAAAGATTTTTTTAGGTTATTAATTTTTACTTGGCGGGACACAAAGACCTAGGAAAATCATTTCAAAGGGATAAGATTCTCCTAGGGTATAGTGTAAGGGTATACATATTCCGTGACCCTTACACTTGGCTTTCGTAGGTTACCAGAAAACCTTTGACTCTATAGAAATACGGACAGTTTTAACAGCCCTAGACAACGCTAGGATAGGCACCAGATGCTCGACTCTTAATATCTACGACAATGCGTACATAAAAATACTAATAAATGAAGACATGAAGACCCCAAAAATACCGATAAAAAGAGGAGTACGTTAAGGAGATTTCATCTCGCCAAAACTGTTCACACTGGAGGATGTTTTTAAGACCTTAGACAGACAGAATAAGGGGATTAACATAAACGGAACACGACTTGATCATCTACGATTTGCGGACGATATGGTTTTAATCAGTGAAATGAATTAACAACTATGTTGGAGTCGGATTAGAAAGGACCCCGAGCAAGATAATAAGCCCAGAGCAAATAACGATTACCATCGAAAATCAGTGAACATATTCGAATACATCAGACAAAAAAGGAGAACCAAACAGCAGAAATTTCTTGAAGAGTGGGTCTTGGTTGGGCAGATTTTGGTAAATTGAACGGTATTTTTTTCATCAAAAAACAGTGTTTAATCAACACACGAAATTCGTTTTTATCCATTGTTTTGAAAATATCAAAAGTAGCGGCACTAAAACCACTGTAACTTGTAAACCAATCGTCGAAATATCATGAAATTTTGACACGTACCATTTGGTACTTTCTAAAAATCATATGGATTTTCTGAAATGGGAGACATCTATGTGTCAGACCGACCAAAAATTTTTCAGCTTACGTATATATAACATATATATCATATATTTCATATATATATATATATATATATATATATATATATATATATGTATATATATATATATATATATATATATATATATACATATGTATATATATATATATATATATATATATATATATATATATATATATATATATATATATATATATATATATATATATATATATATATATATATATATATATATATATATATATATATATATACATATGTATATATATATATATATATATATATATATACATATGTATATATATATATATATATATATATATATATATACATATGTATATATATATATATATATATATATATATATATATATATATATATATATATATACATATGTATATATATATATATATATATATATATATATATACATATGTATATATATATATATATATATATATATATATATATATATATATATATATATACATATGTATATATATATATATATATATATATATATATATATATATATATATATATATATATGTATATATATATATATATATATATATGTATATATATATATATATATATATATATATATATATATATATATATATATATATATAATATATATATGTATATATATATATATATATATATATATATATATATATATATATATATATATATATATATATATATATGTATATATATATATATATATATATATATATATATATATATATATATATATATGTATATATATATATATATATATATATATATATATATATATATATATATGTATATATATATATATATATATATATATGTATATATATATATATATATATATATATATATATATATATATATATATATATATATATATATGTATGTAAATATATATATATATATATATATATATATATATATATATATATATGTATATATATATATATATATATATATATATATATAGATATATATATATATATATATATATATATATATATATATATATATATATATATATGTAGTAATGGTTTTTCGGGTATCCCGTGTTAGCTTGAAGTCCCTTGATGGACGGTTTCGCTGACGTTTCGATGGAATCTCATCCATCTTTTTCAAAGCGTTGATCACTGGTCGGTGTCTTGGCGTTGAATGTCGAGACTGGCCCTGAGTGCGCCGGTTTTATGTACTCGGGGGTGTTTCTATTGGTCGGACGGACCTGGCCAACAGAGGCTCGGCTTTGGCTGCGCGTTGTCGGTCCTGTGGTTCTTTGTAATGTTTGTGTTGGTGAAGTAACATATGGTTGAATTATTGTTTCTCTTGGTTGGACTTGGTACTGGGATAGAATATGTTTCCAAGAGTTCGGTAAACGTTGGCTATCATCCCGATTATTTAAGTTGTTGGGCCTCTTTTCTATTTCTATGGCTTCTTGGATTACCCTAGTGGATAGGTTATTACTTTTTTGTAGGGTTCTGGTTTTGTCAAAATCGATTTTGTGGCCGGTATTGTGTGCATGTTGTGCTAGAGAAGAGGTGGTGGATTTTTGTTTTACGGCGTTTTTGTGCTCGTCTCTTCTGGCACTAATTTTCCTGTTTGTTTGGCCTATGTATGAAAGACCGCAGTCCTGACACGGAATTTCATATACGCCTTGGTCTTCTAAGGCTATAATATCTTTTGGTGTAGGTAGAATATCTTTAATTTTTTGGTTGGTTGTGTAAATGGTCTCATTTGGTGTTTTCCTAGAAGTCTTCCTATTTTGTCTGTGATGCCTTTTACATATGGGAGAAATGCTTTTGTGGTATATGTCTTTCTTTCCTGTTTGTGTTGTTTATTTAGGGCCCGCCGGATTGTGTTTTGACTATATCCATTTGAAAGTAAAACGTTTCGAAGGAGCTTGGTTTCTTGTTGTAAATGTTCCTTGTCTGTTAGGGTTTCTGATCGGTGAGCTAAGGATTTGGCAACGGAGAAGAGTTGGGCTGGGTGATGATGTGAGCCGGCATTTAAGTATCTGTTTGTATGTGTCGGTTTTCTATATACTGAGTGAGACAAAGAACCATCTAATTTTCTTTGAAGCAAGACATCTAGGAATGGTAGTTGTTCTGCTGCTTCCCTTTCCATTGTAAATTTAACGTTTGGATGTATGTTGTTAAGGTGTTCCAGGAACTTGAACTTGAACAAACAAGTTCCTGGAACACCTTAACAACATACATCCAAACGTTAAATTTACAATGGAAAGGGAAGCAGCAGAACAACTACCATTCCTAGATGTCTTGCTTCAAAGAAAATTAGATGGTTCTTTGTCTCACTCAGTATATAGAAAACCGACACATACAAACAGATACTTAAATGCCGGCTCACATCATCACCCAGCCCAACTCTTCTCCGTTGCCAAATCCTTAGCTCACCGATCAGAAACCCTAACAGACAAGGAACATTTACAACAAGAAACCAAGCTCCTTCGAAACGTTTTACTTTCAAATGGATATAGTCAAAACACAATCCGGCGGGCCCTAAATAAACAACACAAACAGGAAAGAAAGACATATACCACAAAAGCATTTCTCCCATATGTAAAAGGCATCACAGAGAAAATAGGAAGACTTCTAGGAAAACACCAAATTGAGACCATTTACACAACCAACCAAAAAATTAAAGATATTCTACCTACACCAAAAGATATTATAGCCTTAGAAGACCAAGGCGTATATGAAATTCCGTGTCAGGACTGCGGTCTTTCATACATAGGCCAAACAAACAGGAAAAATTAGTGCCAGAAGAGACGAGCACAAAAACGCCGTAAAACAAAAATCCACCACCTCTTCTCTAGCACAACATGCACACAATACCGGCCACAAAATCGATTTTGACAAAACCAGAACCCTACAAAAAAGTAATAACCTATCCACTAGGGTAATCCAAGAAGCCATAGAAATAGAAAAGAGGCCCAACAACTTAAATAATCGGGATGATAGCCAACGTTTACCGAACTCTTGGAAACATATTCTATCCCAGTACCAAGTCCAACCAAGAGAAACAATAATTCAACCATATGTTACTTCACCAACACAAACATTACAAAGAACCACAGGACCGACAACGCGCAGCCAAAGCCGAGCCTCTGTTGGCCAGGTCCGTCCGACCAATAGAAACACCCCCGAGTACATAAAACCGGCGCACTCAGGGCCAGTCTCGACATTCAACGCCAAGACACCGACCAGTGATCAACGCTTTGAAAAAGATGGATGAGATTCCATCGAAACGTCAGCGAAACCGTCCATCAAGGGACTTCAAGCTAACACGGGATACCCGAAAAACCATTACTACATTTCACACCCGTGAGAACATTCGTCAAAACATATATATATATATATGTATATATCCACTTGAAGAATGCAATTTATTTTGCACATTAATAAAAATTTATAAAAAAAGAAACAAAATGATCCAAAAATGATCAATTATTACATATTCATTTTTATGTACCTCATACAAGTAGATTATTATCTTCAAATAGAAATAAAACTTTTAAATAAATTGAAAATTGGCCTTTTATTGAAAACTAGATTCATTTTTCCTCAAAAAATATTATAGTAACCATTACTAGGTACCTTAAACTAATATTGTTGAACCAGAAATTCCCCGTTCTTTCATTATCGGCTAAAAAACTATAAAAAAGAGCGAAAAATAACCACAATTGGCCAATAACTTAAAATCGTCAAAATTTTTACTAAAATGACTATTTTACAGGAATCAACGACCTCAGAAATATATACTACCATAAGCACTTCGTCCCGCCGTGCGCTGGTTTTTTTTCTTTCTCTTGTCCGTTTTACTTTTCAGGGCATACCTATGAGGGACAAACTTTAGCTAGTAGTTAGCATGCGCATTGACTCTTCGTTTACCGTTTCTTTAATATAACAAATTATCCGAGGTCCAGTGAGTCCTTTACCACGTAGATTCCAGGGATGGCGCCGGAGATTTAACCGTTGGCTAACTAAACTGAAAGTACACCACTACCGATAGATAGCGGATGCTCTGAACGCCTAACCGCGTAATCATCGTTTAAACTACTAATTCGCACATCTTATCTCAGGTATACATACGTATTTGTCTACTAACTCTGCCTTTAATCCTTCTCCTTCTATTAATTCATTCTGTATTAAGTTAGTGTTTTATTGTGCTCGTAGTTAACCTGTAATCCAACTTCTTTAGATATGTATCTAAAATCTAGGAGCATATTCTTACCACCTTCTATATTCTATACTGTAATGTATTAAACAAAAGTTATTCACAACATGATACCATACGCAAATACTAATGGAAATCAAAACAAATTTATTTACTGTGGTTCATTAAATTTTCATCTACTCACTTTGTCCCTTTGATGTTTTAATACACAGAAACATAATCCAAAATCAAACGTAACTCTATTTGTAGTATGTCATACACCACCTACGAAGGGGTAGATTATAATTAAGCAACAAAGGTAAACATAATTAAAGTTGATAGGAGTTTTAACGGTAAATCGAATTATTAAGAATATTAAATTTTATGAGGTTTCTGTAATGAGGGGTTTTACCTTTGTATATTTGAGGTTAGAATAAAACATAATAATGTCAAAATATCGAGCACGTGTGAGATTTATAAAGGCTATTAAAATAAAGAAAAAGCTTATGATAAATATACTAAGGAAAAAATGGACGGTTAGAATATAATATTTCCTTTCATACGGTGCCGGGTAAAAAATTATAATTATTATTTTTAATTACACGTGTTTTTAAAACCGGTCTCCTAAAATATTTTCTAATAATACTACCAAAAAAAACTATATACGAGTGCTACCTTTTAAGTTTTTAGAAAAACAATGAAAGAAAAAAAATTTGGTACAAATCGTTTTATTGTTTCTCAAAATTCGCCTTTAAGATTTATACACTTTTGCATGTGTTCGAACCAATTCTCGAAACATTTTTTTCCACTGTGAAGTTGGTATAGTATTTTTCAAGATCTAAGGAAGTGATTTGGTAAAGTGATGTAATAAAAACATTAAACGACAGTTAGGATCTTCGCACGTACCTGGCTGTAACAGGGTCGTAATTGATATGTATACCTCCCTTTCAATCTAACATTTTATTGGCTACTTCGTGTTTATAAATATAAACAATATTCTTCATTTTATCTGCAGTATTATACTGAAATAGTGTGTATTATAAAGTTTAATAGTATCTGAAAATGTCCGAAGCCCTTTCCATCAGAAGCCGCAAATATTTGCCCGTCGAGACAAAAGTCATGGAGACATCAGCTTTAACAAGCATCCCTGAAAGTACAATTTGGAAAATTGTAAATAATTCGACAGCGCCTAAAAAAACACGAAAAGGTGTGTCGAAATGTATTGATTTCTGTTAAGAAGACTTAATCCGCCGCAAAATTTATCAAATATATGCAGAACAAGGAGTTCCTATGTTATTGTCACTTTCACGGAGGCTGTCCGAGGATAGCTGTGACATAAAATGTTCCACTAAAACTTTATGGCGTATTCTACGTTGTTTGAAGTTTATGTTCCAAAAAAAATAGACAAAAGGCAAGTTATAATGGCACTTATAACAACTCAGAATGGAATATCTCGAAAAAATAAATACAGCTAGATCGGAAAATCGAACGATACTCTATCTAAATGAGACTTGGTATGACACCCATAACACACCCAGTAAAGGATGGATTGATAAATCCAAAAAATGCCACACCAAAGCTCCATGAAATAAAGGTAAAAGAATAACTATTTTACATGCCTGGTCAGAAGAAGGCTGGATACCAGAACGTCTATTTGTAGCAGACAAGAATATTTCAAATTCCAGCTTGGATTATCATTGTGATGCAACCGCTGAAGTTTTTGAAGATTGCCTTCAAAGCAAGTTAATGCCGAATATACCACCGAATAACTGTATTATGATGGATAATGCATCCTATCTCTATCATAGTCGCCAAATGAATAAAGTACCAAGGTCCACCAGTAGAAAAAAGGAAATACAAACCTTTTGTGACATATATTTCCGTAACAGTTATATAGTTAAACAATTGTTAGAAATTTTACAAAGTCACAATTTTTCAAAGGAATATGTTTGTGATAAAATTGCAAAGGAAGCAGGACACGAAATAATTCGCCTTCTACCATATTATTGTATCTTTAATGCGATCGAGTTGATATGGCATAAAATAGAGTCTAATATACGTGCTTACAATAATACACCACTTTAAACAGTAGTGTGATTGAGTTGATAAAGATAGAAGTCAAAAATGTAACCGTTTAAAACTGGAGAAACTGTATTCAACACGTCAAAAAAATGGAAAACTCATGTAGATGTATGTACATAAATATAAATACTTTAGAACCTGTAAAAAAACTTGATGAAACTTGAACTAGATATTAATTAATAACTAAAATTGTAACAAATGTACACAAGGACACTGAAAACTGTTTTAATATATTTGTGTAATTACTATATTGTGTATCATTCAGTACATAAAACATTAAAATTCAACTGTCTTATCACAATAAAATTTTAAACCCAACAGGTAAGTGCGGTCCTGCACGATGCCTTGTCATTAAACAGCCATAAATTAATCACTTTTGAATCTTGTTGAATTTTGAATGGGTATAGGTAGCTAGGTCACTTTCTTAGATCGTGAAAAATACTATATCTCAAAAACATGGTTTTGGAAGGATTCATCAACTTCTTGAAGTGATGAGAATCGCTGCCCACGATTTTTTTTTTGATATTTGGGAACAAAAAGGGGTCTTTAGGTGATAAATCATGTGAATATGGACAATGAAACACTAATTCGATGTTTCTCTTCGTCAAATAATCAATTGTTTGACGTGCTGTGTGAGAGCAGGCATTGTTATGATGAAGAATGATGCGATGTTTTCGGTTGTTTTCTTTGATTTCATCGATGACTTCTGGCAAACAAATTATTGTATACCATTCAACATTAACTATTTTTCGATCCTCTAGAGCATATATAATATATATAAAATGTAACGTATATCTGTCTGTTTGTCCGTTTGTGCGCTTATCACTGGAGAACCACTTATCCGATTTACGTGCTTTTTTTTTTAAACATGCTAAACTATTAAATATGGAACAATATCATGTAGTAAAGAATATCTATAATATATATAAAATGCAACGCCTCTCTGTCTGTCTGTCTGTCTGTCCGGTAGTGCGCTTATCATTGGAGAACCGCTTATCCGATTTACGTGCTTTTTTGTTAAACATACATATGTTCTCTGGCCAGGTTATAGGATATATTTTATTACGTTAGGTGACATAAGGAATAAGCAGTGACGATAATAGTGAATCAAGTCGGAGAAAAGTTTGCCACTAGCGCGTTCTCTTACAATACACTGCCTAAAGCATTAAATATGGAACAATATCATGTAGCAAAGAATATAATATATATAAAATGCAACGTCGCTCTGTCTGTGTGTCTGTCCGTTAGTGCGCTTATCACTCGAGAACCCCTTATCCGATTTACGTGTTTTTTTTTTTTTAATTCATACATTTGTTCTCTGGCCAGGTTATCTATAATCTTCTATCTAGAATATATATAAAATGCAACGTCTTTCTGTCTGTCTGTCTGTCTGCCCGTTAGTGCGCTTATCACTTGAGAACCACTTATCCGATTTACGTGTTTTTATAATTTAAACATATGTTCTATATAATTCGATATAAGCCTAGATAATGGGAGATAAGGAGAAATAATGGGAGATAAGTCGAGATAAGGCTCGATAATGGGAGATAAGGTGAGATAATGGGAGATAAATATAAATAATGGGAGATAAGGAGAAATAATGGGAGATAAGCAAAAATAAGTCTAGATAATGGGAGTTATGGTGAGACAATGGGAGATAAGGAGAAATAATGGGAGATAAGGAGAAATAATGGGAGATAAGGAGAAATATTGGGAGATAAGTCGAGATAAGCCTAGATAATGGGAGATAAGGTGAGATAATGGGAGATAAGGAGAAATAATGGGAGATAAGGAGAAATAATGGGAGATGGGCAGAGTTAAGCCTAGATAATCGAAATTATGTAAAGATAATGGGAGATAAGGAGAAATATTGAGAGATAAGGGGAAATAATGGGAGATATTTTATTACGTTGGGTAAATTAAGGAATAAGCAATAACGATAGTAGTGAATCAAGGCCACGCGAGCGGAGCCGCGGGCCCGGCTAGTATATATATATATATATATATATACATATATAATAAAAGACTGTTTCTAGTCAATTGCCACTGGTTTATTTAAATTGCGATGACGCGTTTCGCTGTCGATGCAGTTTCTTCAGATCTACATTTTACACTGTCAAGTTAGGTTTAATGTTCACAATTTTATACAATTTCTTAATTATAATATTACACCTAATTTAAATTACATTGATAGTATTGGAAAACCCACACAGATTTGGAATTAGGAGAATAAATTCAATAATGGTGAATTGCTTAAATCTATCTGGTCATTGAGTAAAGTACCTGTAGTCCTCAATCGATTTATTTTCTTTATTGATTTGTGGTTTGTAGTTTTTAAGATATTTCCCTATAGTATTGTTAGTCTTGTAAGCTATGTTGATCTTTTTTTGATTTAAAAATTTCCCAGTTTTTCCGTTTGTTTGCCGAAATAGCTTAAGCATTTAAATGTGGCATTTCTGTCCCTAAAGCGTGGGTATATTTCTGAGATTGCCTTGTTTCTAAGTTTTTTCCTAACGATATTATTGATTAAAGTAACCGAAAAACCGTTGTTAACGGCTACTTGTTTTATGTAGTTTAATTCTTTAGTAAAATTTTCCTCTGATAAGGGGATATTAGTTAGTCTATTTATAAAACTATGATAAGCTGCGAGTTTATGATGGTTAGGGTGGTGAGAACTATTGTGAATTGTGGTATCTGTATGACAAGGTTTTTGACATATTGCAAATTCAGTGTTTTTCATGGTTTGACTGATTGTTAAATCTAGGAAGTTGATTTTCCCTTCGACTTCTACTTCCATTGTAAAACTGATATTTCTATATAAAGAATTAATATACTATAAAAAGTGAGTTAATTGTCTGTCCGTACCTGTAAAGCGTACAATTATATCGACTACGTATCGATACCAGTAGACAATTATTATTGTTATTATGGACTTCCCATAATTAACCCTTCCTTACTATTGTAGAATGTATTGTTAAATGAAAAATAATTTTGTCTTAGGCAAGTTTTTAATAAATTAATTATGTCCATTTTTATAACTTCATTTACTTTGTTTTTTCTTAATAGGTTCTTTATTAAAATTATTGTTTCGTCTGGGGGAACACTTGGAATTAAGTTTTTGACATCGAAAGAGACTAATTTAGAATTATTTGGTATCGTTATATTCTTAACTTTATTCACGAGTTTTTGATACTATATTTAGTTTCAGGTTATATATATATATATATATATATATATATATATATATATATATATATATATATATATATATATATATATATATATATATATATATATATATATATATATATATATATATATATATATGTATATATATGTATATATATATATATATATATATATATATATATATATATATATATATATATCTATCTATCTATCTATCTATCTATATCTATCTATCTATATATATATATATATATATATATATATATATATATATATATATATATATATATATATATGCATATATATATAAAAAAAAATGGAGTGAAATTCTATTTTGGAAAATTAGATATACGTTTATAGAGGCTTCATATAGTTTGTCAAATAGGAACGTGTCCGTGATAATTCAATTTTGGAACATGCGATGGTAACAATTGAACAAAGAATCAGTAGAACGAACCTTTGTCTACGAGGCATTTTAGTAAATATCAGTCGATTCCAAACGTTCGTCGAAATGACGTAATTTGCCCGTCACTTGTTTGCCTGTCGGTTCGAGGCAATCTTCCTTTGTTCCCATCCAAAGGGGCTTAAAATGGCACATTCCGCAGCCGCTAAATATATTAGAAAGTCAGTGTCGTTTATGAAGAAGTAGGTAAATCATTTTAACGAGATGAAAAATGTCGACTACTTGCAAAAACGCGGCTCGATAGGCAAAGTTACACCGAAAGTCGAAAAATGAATCGTGTCTTTGTTTTCACGGGACCCGAAATTGTCACTGCGTCAAGGAGCGACAAAATTAAGAAAATCGGGTTTGAATTTGCAAAAAGTCTCGTCGGCAGTATGCCTCGAAGAAGCCAGGCAAATATTTATGCGGAAGGCTATTGGACAACTTACTAAGGTAATTGCACCGTCGTTAGCACACCAAAGAATACATTGACCAATCAAATACTAATAACTGGGGTGCTAAGCATTCCTATTCCACAGACATCAGCGGATGGTGTGGTGTATTAACAAAATCCCTTAAATTTTTAGAAGATGTATACTAACCTAACCTAGCTTTTTTTTGTTTTTTAATGCGATGCTATCACATACTCTGAAAGTTTACCATAATGTGTAAGTAAATTTTTAGTGTTCCGTACGGAACCCTAATAAGATGACTTCGGTGTCTGTCTGTCCGTCTGTATGTCTGTCACACCTGATTTTCTCCGAAACTATTTGTCATAGAAAGTTGAAATTTGGTAATAATATAGGAATTGATGGCCTCATCAGAGCCATGTAGTTTTGAAAGTTAATTTTTGACTTAAGAGGTTAGTTTTGGGGGTGAAATCGGAAGTGAAAAAAACAAATTTTTACTAGGTCATCGAGTGTGCTGTCAAATGAAAGCTTGTGAAAACACGAGTAAAATATATATATATATATATATATATATATATATATATATATATATATATATATATATATATATATATATATAATGTAATACTTGCGCACACTTTTCTTTATGTATTATTTTTAAAAAATCTCGAAAAATCGCTGTCCCTCCCCTTATCTCGAAAAGTACTGATCAAAAAATCTTGAAAAAAATTCTGGAATATTCTCCACGAGGTGTTGATTGAACGAAAATGATCACGAGTTTAATAATTTATCTGATATATAAAAAAACAAAAATTTCAAGATCATCAGTTTTCAGTTAAGATTGGAAACAAACTTTGTTGAAAACTCACTTGGGGTGTGTTTTGTGAAGTCACTGATCATTTTATACCTGCGTAACAATTTTTTTTATTTCAAAAGCATTCAACGTACGGAATACTAATTGCGCAAGTTCAACTTGCACTTGACCGGTTATTGTTTTATTGTGTCAACAAAATAATTTTTGTCATCCTAAGTAGCAAATATGTAGATCTTTCTTCTAAATTTTAATTTATGGAAATCTGGTAAATATAATTCTAAATTATGTGCCAACCCATTTGGGCCTTTAACCAGATTTTCAAGTTGTCGATTAATTTTGAAAGCAAAAAAAAAAGAAAACAAATTACAAAAATAACTAGAAAAAAAACGCAGTTATGTTCACTTGTCCATCTCGTTAATACATTATAGGCACACAATATGGAAGTTGCAAAGTCTTTCTTATGTGCAATTTCTTCGCGTTTATATTGCACATAGTTTAAATAACGATAAAGATTAAGGTGTTTTTAAAATAAGCGTTGCAAAATCTCTCTATTTTCATGCCGTAACGTCCATTAATACTAACTCAACCTATTAGGTGAGAGCACATATGTCTTGTAATCATGTTGTACATATAATAAAGAAAGCTTTAGTATTAGAATGCTGTATATAACGTTACTGTTTTTAATTCTGTAGTTTAGTCCGTGTTTCATTGAAATACGTGGTTCATAAATGGCATCACTTCGGTGTCTGTCTGTCACACCCGATTTTCTCCGAAACTATTTGACGTACAGGGTCAAATTTGGCGCAAATATAGGAATTGATGAGCCAATCAGAGCGGTGTAGTTCAAAAAGTTAAATTTTAACTCAATGAGTTAGTTTTGGGGGGTGAAATTGGAAGTGAAAAAAACTTCCAAGGTCATTGAGTGGGGTGTTCAATGAAAGATTGTAAAAATGCGAGTTTAAAAATATATTTGATGTAATACTCATGCAAATTTTTCTTAATATTATTTTTAAAAAATGACCAAAAATCGTTGTTCCTCCACCTCTAAGAGTACTGATTAAAAAATTTGGAAAAACTTCTGGAATATTCTCCGTGAGGTATAGATTGAGCGAAAATTATCACGAGTGCATTACGTGTGATAATATATCTGGTATGAAAAAAAGGACTATTTGATTTGACAATATGGTGGAGATTGTTGTGAATACAATATTTAAATAAACAAAAATATTTTCTATTATCTAATTAAGTCAAAATGGCCGCTTCAGAATCAAAGACGACAAGGCACATTTTTGAAATCGGTGGAAATGACAGCTGCCACAAATATTTATCGATTCGTTTGAAATTTTGAGATTAACTTTTCAAAAACATTATCTGAGCTAAAGCGTACGGATTTTGCGAAAAGTTATAAACTTCCTTTTTTTTAAACAATTTTTCGTAAAATTTTTGAATGAAATTTTTTTTTTCGAAAAAAGATATTTTCAAATTATCGTACGTTAGCTTTTTTCGCTCGATCCAGGTCTCGCATAGAAGGTGCCTGGTCATCTTGGATTCTGAGGCGGCCATTCTGAATTAAAAAGATAAAAAAATATTTTTGTACACTTAAATATTTGTTTAATTCTTCTTCAAACCTTCAAGTAAATTTTCGACTGCTTTTATTACACTCTTGAAGAAAATTAGCCTTTTTCCTGGGGCCTGGAGTGGTCTTACCCCTTAAGTAAAGTACAAATCTATTTTCTTTAATACTATTTTGAAAACAATTTATAAAATATAAAATAAAATCCCGTAAAATTAAATAAATCTAACGAAAAAATTCTTAAAATTTCAGACATTAAGAAGTAAGCGATTATATTTGATTAACAATTTTAATTGAAAGCCATTCGAAGCCCTTTTTTTTCACTTTCATCAAAATTTTTACTGAAAGAAAGCCATTAAAGATGGTCCTTTACTGATAATTATTACCCTTAAATTTTGATGAGGTCAAATAAATTCTTTTGCCCGTTATATTTAGGCAAAAAATTTGAGTTTCTTTAGTAAAAGCATTTTAAATTAAATGTTTTTCGCTTCCAATAGGTTCAGTCATCTGGAGTAATTGAGCTGAATTGTGAAGTTTTATGAACGTAAAACTGTTTTTTAGGGAGTAAAAATAATCACGTGTTATTAATTAAAAAAAAATCTTCTGCCACTTTTCAATAACGCATTCATTATTATGAGTAAGGACACCCAAATATGCAAAGCGCATATATTGCATATTTTGCATATTATATGCATTTTTCTAAATATTTGCATAAATGCTTTAAAAATAGCATATATGTGCATATTTGAAGGAATTTATAATAATGTAGGTCTTTGGCAGGCGTTTTCATTCATTTTTCGTAATAAGGGTCAATGTTTAGGCCGCCGCCGCCGCGCCGGTGGTTTTCCCCAAATAAATTTTATTATTTTATGGTCAGTAAAAACCAGTCGGTAAACCCCAAACGGCCATCAGAGCATACTTGTATTATTAATTTATTAGATTTCATTTTTGGTTGTGCTTTTAAAGTGGTTACGTCGATTTGTGCTTTTTATCTTGTCAGTATAATTTTTGAATACCTATTGAATATACAGGGTATTTAATTTTCGTTTAATATTTAAACATAACGAAATTTTTGTCAGGATTTTGCCGTTGATGCTATTTTCAATGTTATTTAAGTTATTTTTGTTCCATTTAATGAACAAAATTTCTATTTAGCGAAACCACGAAATAGAAATACATACGTAAACGTATGTAATTCTAGGTAATCTAATAAAAAAGGTACAAAGCAGAATTTTAATTTTTGTCTGCCCTAAGCACCTAGTTTTCTATTTAACGAAATTTCTATTTAACGAATTTTTTCCTTTGGATTTTAATTAAATTGTCTTTTTTTTTATTGCAGATACTATGCGATAAAAAATTTCAAATAGAGCAACACGTGAAAACTGCTTGCCATATTGCCAAATTGAGTAAGACGAAACCTGGAGATAGGCCACAACACACATTAATGCAATGTTTCCAACCAACGTACAAAAATAAAGAGCTAAATGAACACGACATCTTTAACCGAGATCTATGCCGTGCAATGATGACCCCAAACATTCCGTTATCGAAGCTACGTAATCAAAACTTTACTTCCTTCCTCCAGAAGTATTGCAAATTTAATATCCCAGGTGAAACAACAATACGGAGAAACGACGTGAGCTCCTTGTATTCACAGGTAATTGAGGAAATTAAAGGTAAAATTCGCAACGAACATTTTTACATATGTATTGATGAAACCACCGATTCAAGAGGATGGTATATTGCGCATTTATTGATTGAAGTTCTTAGCGACGATCTAACATCACCTAACCTAAGATAACCTAACGTACCTACATGAGGATAGAAAAAAATCTAATATATTATTTCCCAAATCAAAGTTTCCACACCACAAACTTGAAACCTAACAAAACCTATTATAGAGGAATAGGAAAGAATTCAATATCTTTTTCGCAATTTTTTTTTAAATAATGAATTCTATTAACTACTTTCATCTTAAAGAAATCAAAATTTCAAATTATAAATATTCGATTATGTGAGGTTACCTTGGGTTTAAAATAAGTCACAAGAAATACAAAGTTAAGATTGCTATTCAGCCTTATATTCCCCATAGCAACTTACCTATCGGACATGGACCATTGAGATATTGGCATATCGAAGAATCATCAGAGTATCATATACCCAACACCGTACTAACGTATTTAATCTTGAAGAGCTTAGTATAAATGACCGACTTTCAAATAGAATCAATAGACAGTACCTGAAATATGTTGGTCACAATGTGAGGAAAGTGAATGCCATGGAAAAGCTTGTAGTAACGGGGAAGGTAGAAGGTAAAAGGTCAAGGGAACGGTCTCCGACAAGATGGTCCGACCAAGTAAGATCTCTCCTTCGGATGGGTATACACGAGTCAAGTCGTTGAGGTAGCAACTGCCTAGTGTCACCGGTACGCCTATTGGTGTGAAAGGATGGAGAGAGAGAGAGAGAGCAGTATTAGTTTTAGAATTATTTCCATTGGTGTAATGACGGTGCTACTTATAGCCTCGGTGGCACATGTCATACAATTGTGTTAACTGGATTTAAGATGATGATGTTTAAATGTAAGGCGCGTCGACAACTGAGGTCATTTGGCGCCTGTATTAGATTATATCTTAGTGTAAAGATCTGCTTCTTTCAGGAATTTTATTAGAGATTATACGTTTTCTTTATTTGGTATCAGAATTTCTTTTAGTGGTCTTCGTAGATTGTATTTAGATCTAATGTGAGTATAATCATGATAGAAAATATGCTTTATTGTAAGTGTTGTGCGATGTGTTTGACAGGTGGGTATCGGGTCATTTTTGAGAAGATAAGCATGAGTAAGATGTATATGTCCCGTAGCTATTCTCCTCCATATGACATTTTCCCTTCTGCTCAAGCTCTGAAGATGCAAGGGTGGGTATACATTTGATTTCGATTCCCAAAGTTTATTCTCATCTTCTAGATCCCATGAAAGTTGGAACATATTTTTTATGGATTTATGAAAATGAGAGATTAGATCTGATGGTGATAAAATTTTGTTTTCGATTTTCCCTGATGTTATTGCTGATTTTGCATTTGTATCCGCTAAGTCATTCCCTTTTATGTTGACATGGCTGGGAGACCAAAGAAACACAATTTGTATTAAGCGGACATTGCATATTTGTACGAGGTTTATTATGTCCAGGATTAAGGGTATAGACATTTTAGATGCATTAATGGATTGTAGAGAACTGAGTGAATCTGAGATGATTAAAATATTTTTATTTTTGTTGGATATTGCTGATCTGATGGCTTCTCTTATGACTAACAGTTCAGCTGTAAAGATCGATGATATGTTGTTTAATTTGTATCTTGATGTGTATATAGGAGAAATTACCGCTGCGCCCGTTCCCAATTTGGATCGTAAATTTTTTGTATTGGGGGTAAAGGAGTTAATTCAAATCTGGGTCGTTTTTGCGACCCGTTAATGGAGAAAAATCGAATTTTTTAGACATATAAGTCCCACGAGTATCCTGTGAAATGAAGTCCACTACAGCAGAGCACGGTTACTGCAGGAAGGCTAATTACTGCCGGAGGGCGCCTGATATCCGGAGGAACCGTTCATGACCCAATTTGCGCTGGGCCATTAATCCCCTTGGTACGGTTTCTTTACAACTTAGGATTACGCGAGAACAATAATGAGACTGGACAAACGGGGGAGACAGCACTATAGACGACACAAAAAACATGACTCAGGTGACCTCGGGGTCGTCAAGCCCGTACTAGGGTAATTTAATAATTACACTAGCCCCTGAGGGGTGGATTTCAGAAAACTTCATCTAAGTTTAAAGTATTAAAAGTAGCCACACGATTGAAAATAAAAAGAGAGATAATAGTTTATATCATTTACGACCCCGATAACATTTTGTCTCAAAAATTTGGCGTTCATTGAATTTACTGAAGTCATTAAAATAGTTAACTAAATAGTTAATCCTACCGCTAACTTATTGTTTTGATAGATATGTATTACCATTCTAGACCTACCGAGAACCTTTGAAGATAATGAAAATCCAAGATGTCAGAGTACGACCAGCACAAAAATGAAAAAGAGAAGTTATGGGCCATGTAACAAGTGGGAGAGAGAATACACAATTCTAAATACATATTGAATTTATGTGCTAATTTTATTTTTATATACTAGTACCACTCAGTTTGTTTTACTCTGACACTTCTGAGTAACTGAGAAATACAAGAAAATTTGCTAATTATATACTTATGACGACAGCTAACAATAAATTTGACTTTCTCAATGTAAAGAGTATAAAGTGTACTATTGTTTCATATTGGAAAAATAAATAGTTTTCGTTACAGAGTAGAATTTAACAGAAAAATTTTTTTCCCTCAATCATTAATAATAACGATAATAGCGACTTCATTTCTCAAAGCGACAAGTCGTGCAAAAACAGATGTCACAAAAGGCATACATATTTTTATAAAAGCAGTAAAACTTTAACGGAAGGGAATTTTTTATGGTTTGCATCGTCGCCATTTTTTCTTAAAACATATTTGTATCTTCAGGCATATCTTACATATCTCAAGTTTGTACGTTCACAACTAAAAATTTAAAATATGTTGTTGCCCAGGAGATCCCACGGGTAAAAGAGTAATTCAAATAAAGTTTTATAGGACATCCCCAGAATTTTTTTTTTTGAATAATTTAAAATCGGCTTTGTTATTTATGATTTTTTAGAATTTCAGTTTCTATGAAAATGAATACTTATAAGAAAAATTTATTTTTGACTTGAAACAAATCTTACTATTAACATTAAAAATGAAATTGATAGAAATTTAAAATACTGTGTCATCACAAAGCTATATATATATATATATATATATATATATATATATATATATATATATATACA
The DNA here is from genome assembly GCA_019049505.1 of Pachyrhynchus sulphureomaculatus. NCBI lineage: Eukaryota > Metazoa > Arthropoda > Insecta > Coleoptera > Curculionidae > Pachyrhynchus > Pachyrhynchus sulphureomaculatus. Next base: position 204,464,067 of record CM032449.1, read on the forward strand.
TATATATATATATATATATATATATATATATATATATATATATATATATATATATATATATATATATATAAATATATTTTTTTGTTATATTTTTTATAATTTATGTGTTCTTGAAATTAGATCATTAAAACTATTCTTGGATCTGTTATATATTTATTGATGTTTCGACCTTCGAAAAGGTCTTCTTCAAAATTTGCTCTAAAAGATGACATTAGATGAATTAAATATAGATAGTAATTAACCAGTTTGTCGTGTATTTCGGAGTTAAAATATTTGTAGCTTTTCATAGTTTTCAATTTAAGACATTTAACTGAATACATTAAAGAGGGCCTTACCTTAGAAAGTAGTTCATTGTATGGGGTGTTAATTTTATTCACTGTCAAAAACACATTTTTACTTTCTACAAACAACCACTTAACTTGAAGGACTTTATATGACTGGTAGGTAGATACGGTTTAGGTTATTTCCATCTGTTTTTTCGTTTATTGCAGTGGGCGTCATCTGTATGTGTATAGATTCGAGTATTTCTCTTTTTTTTGTATTTATTTCGGTTTTGATAATTTTGATGTTTTTGAAATCAAAGGTATGACTTTTATTTATTTCATGATTTGTAAGAGCTGTACTGTTTTTTTTTTTGTCGTATTTATGGCGTTTGATTCTATTTTCTAGGTATTAGCTTGTTTGCCCGAAGTATATTCCTTCGCAGTTATTACATTTGATTTCGTAGATTATGGAAAAATTGGATGAGAGCAGATTATATGATTGTGACATAACCAAATTTTGTAGTTTTCAAAAAGTTTTTTTGGGTGGTTGGGATAGTCCATTTATAAACGGTAAAGCAATACATGTATTATGGTTGTTGTTAGTTGGTTTTTTACTTATTATTGTATTGTAAAAGTTATTTATTCGTTGTTTGAAGATTTTGTTTATAAGGTACATCGGATATTTATTAAGTGTTAATGCTTCTTTAGCTTTGGTTATTGCACTCTCTCTGTATTCTGTGTCAGAAACCTTGATTGCTCTGTCTGCTAGACCTATGATTACAGATTTTTCTTGGGAATTCGGGTGGTGTGATTCATAATTAAGGTATCTAGAAGTCCATGTATTTTTAGTATACCATTTAGTTTTTTATATTTTCATTAATGTGGTGTAAAGTTACATCTAAAAAATTTATCTTATTGTTGTCTTCTGTTTCCAATGTGAATTGAATATTCTTGTGGTATCCGCTGAATTTTTGTAGGATATAATTAATTTGGTTTTTAGGTATAGCAATCAAACAATCATCAACGTGTCTGTAAAAAAATGGAATGTTGAAGTTTAATTTTGGTATGACAACAGCTTCTAAGTCGTCCATTACTAGTTGTACAATCACGCTAGAAATAGATGCTCCCATTGCACGCCCATCTATTTGTTCGTAAATTTTATTTTCGTATTGGAAATACATCGATTTTAGGATTAGTTCTGTTGCATTAATAAATTCACTCATACGGGTGTCGGTGAACTGTTTAATTTTATCTCAGTTTTTCTTAATGGTTTTAACGGCTAATTCTATGGGTATACTGGTATATAGTGGTATGACGTCCAGTGATAGTAAGATATAATCATTTGGAAGTTTTATATTTTTCAGTTTATCCTTAAATTGGAAAGAATCTTTAACGGAGTGGTCATTTTTATATAAGATTTTGTGTAAGATATCTTTCAAATGTGTGGAAAGTGAAACAAATGGGTATTGAATACATGATACAATGGGTTGTAAGAACCTTATACCTTTGGAATGTATTTCCGACCAAGTGCAATTTAAAGTGATTTAAGACCAACGTGAATCGCTTTTTCTGGTCACGTGTCGCTTCTGTAGCGCTTTAGGGATTTCCCTACAGCACGTGTGCTAGGCTCATAAGAAAAGTACCCCTAAATAAGATATAATTGTTTAATTCAAGGGTTCCCTAACTGGCGTCGCGACGCCCTGGGACGTCGTGACTCTATCCTAGGGAGTCGCGAGACGATACGTACAAATCGCCTGCACGCGTCGTAATCATCTACTGCGCGGCCCGCTGCACGTCTCATCAGCGACTCAGTAAGCCCACCCCTCCATTTCCCCGCGCTTTCGTTCGTTCATCGTTTGGTTTTTTGTTTCGGTGCTTTATTTATTCGTCGACTACAAGCGTTGATGAATGCAGTGTTTTGATTTCAAGTGTGTTGTATTTAATCTACGCGCGTATTCATTACTTAAAATGGATAACTTTATTCAAATAAATAGGAAACGTATTGAAGACGCAGGAGAAAGTAGAAAAGAAACTGTAGAAAAACGAAAAAAGTACAGAAAATATGATGACTAATATTTAGATTTTGGGTTTGCCTTCGTTAGCAAAGGATATGTGGAACTTCCCTAATGTGTTGTTTATCATAAGGTGCTGGCTGCTGACAGTATTCTTCCTAATAAATTGAAACGTCATTTAGAAACAACTCACAGTAATTTACAAGAAAAGCAGCGAGATTTTTTTGCAAGAAAATTGCGAGAACTGAAACTTCAGTCGACGTCCTTGTTTTCGGAGCATCTATTCCCTCCAAAGCACTGCGCGTCTCTTACAATATCGCATTTTAATAAATATTTCCAGAGAATCTGAATCAATACGACTGGATTAGAAACCAATTCCAATAGACCCCCACCACCATCTACACTTTCAACAGTCGAGGAAGGACAGCTGTTAGAACTGTCTTGTGATACGAGCCTAAAACCACAATTCGATATAGATAAACTGTTTCAGTTTTGGAGCAATGCATCCCAAGAACATCTTACTATCAATACTACGGCTTCGAGGATTCTTTTACCATTTGCTACGTCGTGCTTGTGTGAAACTGGATTTTCTGCAGTTGCAGTAATCAAATGGATGGTCACAAATAAATTTAGAAAAAGAAATAAGAGTAGCAATTTCAAAACTTCTACCCCGATTTGAGAAGTAATGCTCAGAACAGCAAGCTCATCCTTCTCATCAATGGTATTGTTTGTAGTTTTTTTATGTTTTCTAACAAATTAGAGTTTTCTTTGAATAATAAGGTAATCTGGGGGCACGGCAGTGCCCCGCCAAGTCGAACAGAAAGCACAGCCGTTCCATCCTTTTTTTGACGCCACTCACGGCACTTCATATTCAAGGTCAAAGGTCACAAAAATCGGTTTTTTCGCAAATATCTCGCTTCCTATAATTTTAATAATATTTGCATTTATTATGAAAATTGTAGAGCATAAAAATCTTTACAAATTTTGTTCTAAATATTTCTTTATACGCTTAACCGTTTTTGAGATAGAGCGCGGAGAGCGCGCAACGCTCATACATACATAGCATAATGCAAGGTCAACCGTGAGTCCCGGTAAATAATACGTCGTATAAAGTTAATTAACCACTAAAAAATCCATAATTATGAATAATTTGTATTATTTATTAATTAATATATAATATTTAATAATATTTTTCATTTATCAACTATATTCGCTTAATAATACTTACCTAATTCGTGAAATTAAAAAATTGTTAAATGAAATACTTTAAGTATATTTTAATTATAAAAAAGTATGAAGATGATGCTTCCATGACAGCAGGGCTAGAAGAGAATATAGTTATTAAAATAGGAGCAAAAGTCACGTTAAGACGAAATATTGGCTTAGTCAACGGTTCTATCGGTATAGTACAATGAGTAAAGGTTAATCCTGAAAATACAAATAAAATAAAAAAATACATATTACCTTTAATAATGAACATCTTTACGAGCTTGATCCAGTCAAAACTAAATTTGAAATTATTAATAGAGCTTATGTTTATCGCGAACAGTTTCCGATATGTATAGCCTATGCTATTATCATACATAAAAGTCAGGGGCTAAGTCTAAACAGTGCACTGATGGACATCGGTTCTTCAGTGTTCACATGCGGTCAAGCATACGTAGCACTTTCGAGAGTGACAAGTCTGGGCGGATTACATATAATTAAGGTCGACTTCGGTAGTATCAAAGCTCAGGAGTCCGCAATCATTGAATATAATCGACTTAGACACACTTATCGTCCAGACTTGTCAAAAATTGTCACATCATAGCCTTTGAGAAAAACCAATAGAGACAGGGAGTAGGTTTTAAGAAAATCCATTGCCGACGTACAAGAAATATTACTCGAGAAGAAAAAAAAAGAGGACTACCTACAAAAAGAAATGAGATCCTATCAAAAACATAAACTGTAAAAAAATCGCAACGCAGTCCTTCCACCACAAAAAGTTGTGAGATCTCATGTAAAACCAAGTCAGTTATTTAGTTAGTATCTATGGAAGCACCTATTCAACAACTTTGTCATAAATTGTTATCTATTTAGTTACCAACCAACATGTATAGTGACCATATCAATATTAGACATCTTTATTTCTATAATAAATATAATGACTTGGCAATGGTACGGCAACATAATCACATAAGAATAATCTACTATTTAAAATACTTTATTCTTAAGTGCACTGTTTAGACTTACTTAGCAATAGTAGATTATTCTTATGTAATTATGTTGCCGTGCGATTGCCAAGTCATTATATTTATTATAGAAGTAAAGATGTCTAATATTGATACGGTCACTATAAATGTTGGTAGGTAACTAAATAGATAACAATTTATGACAAAGTTGTTGAATAGGTGCTTCCATTGATACTAACTAAAATAACTGACTTGGTTTTACATGAGATCTCACAACTTTTTGTGGTGGAAGGACTGCGTTGCGAGACTTGGCATTTTGTTACATTTTATGTTTTTGATGGGATTTTATTGTCTGCTAGAGCTACATACAGGTATCTTCTTTTAGAACGGTTGTAACATTCATTTTTTCCTAGATTTTAAGATCATGTCACTGTTTTTCTCCCTATAATTTTACATTTTTTTTTCCATTTTTATATTTATTGCAGTGATTACTAACTTTTAAGCAGTGTAGTTCAATCGAAATTTTGAGCCGTTTATATTACAGTATGCATTGCGGGTTTGGATTTATTTAAGTGTATCGGATGCGTCGATTGGCTAGAGATTTGTATCCGGGAAGTAGCCATCTTGAAGACGTGATTTGACGGAAGGGAGAAAAATATTTAAGGGTCTGGATGACATGGACCTTGGCTTTTTCAGTCATATAGCCGTAGCCAGGTCTTTTTTCCCAGTTGAGAAAAAGTAGGGCATATATTTTGTGAAGCCAAGGTAAGGGCTTTTTCTTCAGTAAGCCGCCCAGTAGGCTTTTTTTTATCAAGTTGCCGTACTCATATATTAGTGATGTAGTAGTGCAGAAACGGTTTTAGTGTTCAAGTTCAAGGCCTTTTCCTTGAAATATCCTGCTTATTCCCAGACTTTTAGGGGCCAAGAAATATTTAGCAGCCCAAGGGGAACTGGGGTAGCCAAGGTGGAGACATCAGTGTTATGAATATCCCACCAGGGCAGGCCAAAAACTCATAAGAAAACAAACCGTAAGTCATCAGTATATCAATCCGTAGACCTAGTTTCCCGTTGACAAGTGCGTTTTACATCGTACCGAACTGGTAACTCGTGAAGTGAATCCCACGAACCTTCAACTTCGTGTTTAACAAAGCTTTAATTAAAATCCTGATTTAAAGACTCTATTTAATAATATCACATACTAGACTAAGGGATTTTATTTAGTAATAAGGGTAATAGTAGTGTAGTTAAGTTAGAACTTTTAATTTTGTCATTAATAAACCCTTTTTCCTTATTTAAGGCTAGCGTTTCACTGAATCACCTGTTTTACCTTTCAGAACGCAAAGGTTGTACCATGTCAAAATCATTCTTAACAACTATATAACTCTTCAGTATTTTTTCATTTTTTTTAGCTGAAGCTAGATTCTTTTTATTTTGAAATGAATGGTGCCCAAAATCTGTACAACCAAAAATTTTTAAACAACTATAGAGACTATTTTCAAAAGACGTACAAAAATTATCTCTTACCCATATTACTCTGCCAAGAAAAACTGAGCTAGTGTATGTCTAATTTCTTTAGTTCTATTAGTATTAATATCCAATCAATCTATTCGCAGAAATTATGAAAAAAGAGAACACCACAAATGGCGTTGCGCCCAAACGAGAGGCAATTTAAATTAAAACGCCACAGGGTGTCGCAAAAAAATTGCAACCTGTAAAGGGAGTCGCATTAAAAAAAGGTTGGGAACCCCTGGTTTAACTAATAAACACAAATTAGGCTAATTAGGCTTGTATATTTGAAGTATTACTCTGTCTAAAGACTTTAAAATAAGTGTTTTTATAAATTATGAAAATTATATTAAATTAAAATAGAAAAATTACAATAATTTCAAAGTATTTTACCCGTAAAAAGTTTCAGTAAAAATGTTCCGCATTATTATGATAATCCAGACTAGTATGTTTTATACGTGAATAAAGCGTATAAAACTTTCAACTAAATTTCTAAAAAATAAAAAAGAACTAAACCAAAGAGTTACCGCAAAAGTTGTCTACAAAAGTGTATTGTCCTGTCGTCGAGGCAGGAAGCTTTATACTAGTACAGTGTTCTTCACTTAGATTTACCCGTAGCCATTTGTATCATTGTGGGTTTGCAAAAGTGCTACCTCAACTTAATGAGGTTTATAGCTACGTAGGTATGTCAACACGTAGAAAAAATTAAATATATTACTGTAAGTTGTCTGACCATTCTTTGCTTTTTTTAGTAGTGTCTTAGAAATAAGCAATATTTAAGGAAAACAAAAAGCTCTATTACGTTGGTCAATAGTTAACTTAAAACTACTTTTGGATGGTTATAGCTTCTACTTGACGGAAATTCATTATAAATATATAAGAAAAGACTGTTTTTTAGTGAATTTCCACTGGTTTATTTAAATTGCGATGGCGCGTTTCGCTGTCGATGCAGCTTCTTCAGATCTACATTTTACACTTGAGTCTCTAATGCTATACTGGAATTTTCTTTCTGTATATATCCATTTTGTTTTGGCCAGTATAACTGCTTTTTTGGCTGCTTTGCTGGTGTTGTGAGTTTTAAGATTTATATACTTAGGTGTTACTTGGTTTTGGAGGCACTGATTGAAAAACCAAATATTTTGCGTAGTTGTTGCACATTTTAGAAGTAACTTGAAGTAGTTTGAAGCTAGAAAGCTTATATCAGCTTGTTTCAAATTTTGGATGGTTGTAGCTTCTACTTGATAGAAATTTATTATAAATATATAATAAAAGACTGTTTTTAGTCAATTTCCACTGGTTTATTTAAATTGCGATGACGCGTTTCGCTGTCGATACAGCTTCTTCAGATTTACATTTTACACTGGAGTCTCTAATGCTCTAGTGGATTTTTCTCTCTGTATATATCCATTTTCTTTTGGCGAGTATAACTGCTTCTTTGGCGCCTTTGCTGGTGTTGTGAGTTTTACGACTTATATACTTAGGTGTTACTTGGTTTTGGAGGCACTGATTGAAAAACCAAATATTTTGTGTAGTTGTTGCACATTTTAGAAGGAACTTGAAGTAGTTTGAAGCTAGAAAGCTTATATCAGCTTGTTTCAAATTTTGGATGGTTGTAGCTTCTACTTGATAGAAATTCATTATAAATATATAATAAAAAACTGTTTTTAGTCAATTTCCACTGATTTATTTAAATTGCGATGACGCGTTTCGCTGTCGATGCAGCTTCTTCAGATCTACATTTTACACTGGGGTCTCTAATGCTATACTGGATTTTTCTCTCTGTATATATCCATTTTCTTTTGGCGAGTATAACTGCTTCTTTGGCTGCTTTGCTGGTGTTGTGAGTTTTGTGAGTTGTGAGTAGTGTAAAATGTAGATCTGAAGAAGCTGCATCGACAGCGAAACGCGTCATCGCAATTTAAATAAACCAGTGGAAATTGACTAAAAACAGTCTTTTATTATATATTTATAAAAACTACTTTGTGACTTTGGAATCTAATGTGCACTCAAAATTGGTTGATTGCATCCTCTAGTAATGAATTGGTCAAATTTATGTCAGACTTTCAAGATTTACATATCTTGCTTCACCGACTTCTATAGTATAGATAAAATGCAACGTCTGTCTGTCCGTTAGTGCGCTTATCACTGGAAAACCACTTATCCGATTTACGTGCTTTTTTTAAAATATACATATGTTCTCTGGCCAAGTTATAGGATATATTTTATTACGTTAGGTAACATAAGGAATAAGCAGTGATGATAATAGTAAATCAAGTCGGAAAAAAGTTTGCCGCTAGCGCGTTCTCTTGCAATGTACTGCCTAAACCATTAAATATGGAACAATATCATGTAGCAAAGAATATAATATATAAAATGTAACTGTCTGTCTGTCCGTTAGTGCGCTTATCACTCGAGAACTACTTATCCGATTAAGATGCTTTTTTTTAAAACATACAAATGTTCTCTGGCCAGGTTATAGGATATATTTTATTACGTTAGGTAACATAAGGAATACGTAGTGACGATAATAATGAATTAAGTCGGAACAAGTTTGTCGCTAGCGCGTTCTGTTCCAATACGCTACCTAAACCATTAAATATGGAACAATATCAAGTAGCAAAGAATATAATACATACAAAATGCAACGTCTGTCTGCCGGTCTGTTCGTTAGTGCGCTTATTATTCGAGAACCGATTATCTGATTTACGTTTTTTTTTTTTAATTCATACATATGTTCTCTGGCCATGTTATATAATAATAAAAATAATAATCTATATAAACAATTCACCAAATACAGGAAATTACACCCCAACGCATGCAAAGAGAAATCATAGATATAAGATCACTACACACAAAACCAATACAAGAACTTAGGAAATTCTTTCACACCAATACCAATCTCCACACAGCAACAGCGAAATCAGACAAAAACTACACACCTCTCGATTTATCTCAGGCAGACCACCCAGCAAACACACAGTCCCACCCAATTATAACGGCAAAAGATGAAAATGTGGTCAGAAAAAACACTCCACGGAAAACACGGATACCACATAGAACAAGACCACATAAATAAAAAACAATCGTGGTTGATGGGCAGCTATTCCCTGAAACAGAGAACTTCTTACTTGCCATCCAGGATAAAATCATATTAACCAGAAACTACCAAAAAACTCAACTATTACAGAAGACAGATGAAGGAAATGCCACCAGCATAAAGAAATGATCGAACACATAACAAACGGATGTAAACATTAGTCGGAACGGAATACACAGCCAGACATAACTTAGCGGCAAAAGTAGTTCACCAAGCACTAGCCACATCGTACAAACTCATAGAAAACACAAATCCCTATTACAAATACACAATATCCATATTTGAAAATAAAGATTACAATCCCTACTGGGATCTCAGTATCCATACAGATAAAACAGTCTCCGCCAATAGACCCGATATTTCTTTTCAGTGCAAAAAATGAAAAGTCACATATCTTATTGACATAGCTGTCCCAAACGTCTCAAATATCCAAATGAAGTACACAGAAAAAATCTCCAAATACACAGACCTTGCAACATTCACACCACACTTAGTACAATTAGATCTCAACACAAACATACACAGAAACATTCAAAGTGATTTTGAAAACATGTAACACTGTTAGGTCATTCCTTAATACACAATGCTAATAGCGTTTGTGCTAACTTGGCCTGGACCCATCAGCCAAATATGGAAGCACATTGATCAAATGTGAAAAAGAAGAACCAAAATCAATATAACATATATAAAATGTAACGTCTCTCTGTCTGTTAGTGTGCTTATGACTCGAGAGCTACTTATCGTATATTTTTTTAAATTCATACATATGTTCTCTGGCGAGGTTACAGGGTATATATATATATATATATATATATATATATATATATATATATATATATATATATATATATATATATAAAGACCAGGCGAGCGGAGCCGCGAGCAGGGCTAGTTCATAATATAATTAAAAATCTAAAAATCATCAAATACTCAGTAAAGTAAAATTATCGTGCATATTTTAAGCTAATAGGAAGGAAAGTGAGTGATATTATATTTACAATTATCAGGGAATATTTCCTAAATTTGTATTTTTATTAGGTATACACACCCCCATATATCCATGTATTAAAATTAGTAAATATAGATCACAACACCCTTAGGGCAATGAACGCAATTTGTACTACAAAATAGCAAGCACGGCTTTTTAATATTCTCTTTACAGCGTTGCATGGAAGTCGAGTAAAGAGTTTTTTACATGTCTTCATGATGCACTCTAGGTCAAAACAGAGTTGTAATTTAGTCCACTGTTTCCTACTTATCGCTACTGACTTTATTGAAATAAATAAATGATTCATGTGTTGGGAAACTGCTTCTTACTCTTCTTAAGTTAGCACTCGGTTCTATACACAGCTATAGGCTATTCCATTTATTCTTGAGATGCAGATATCGAGCTTTCACACCATCGCTTAGATGGTCTTCCTATAAGTCTGGAAGTATATGGGACTTCGCTGTAGAAATTTTTTGAAATATATTTACACCCATTCACCTAATGTGGTTCTGCCCTTTTCTTCTTCGCATTCTGCCTTATTTTGCGGCGTTCTGGATTCCAAATTTCGGATGGTTGTAGTTTCTACTTTATGGAAATTCATTATAAATATATAATAAAAGACTAATTTTACTCAATTTCCACTAGTTTATTTTGTGATGATGCGTTTTGCTGTCGATGCAGCTTCTTCAGATCTACATTTTACACTGTCAAGTTAGGTTTAATGTTTAGAATTTTATATAATTTCTTAATTATAATAATACACCTAATTAAATTATATTGATAGTATTGGAAAACCCACACAGACATGGAATTAGGAGGATAAATTCAATAATGGTGAATTGTTTAACTCTACCTGGTCGTTGAGTACCTGTACCGATTTATTTGCATTGTCTCTAAAGGTTTAGTTTTAAACCTTTTTGTTGGGTATGTAAAATTTTGAAATTCTCATTATACCTGTGATTCTCTGTTAAAAGATGATTAGCATATGTTGAATTCGACTTTCTATGGATGAAACTTTTTTGTATAAATGTACGTCCAGTTTGTCCTATGTATGTTTTAGGACATGACCCACATATTAATTGATGTACCCCTGATTTATTATCTTTGTTGATTTGTGGTTTGTAGTTTTTGAGATATTTCCTATAGTATTGTTAGTCTTGTAAGCTATGTTGATATTTTTTTGATTTAAAAATTTTTCCGATTTTTCTGTTGGTTTGCCGAAATAGGTTAAGCATTTGAATGTGGTTTTTCTGTCTATAAAACATGGGTATATTTCTGAGATCCTTGTTTCTAAGTTTTTTTCCTAACGATGTTATCGATTAAAGTAACTGAATAACCGTTGTTAACGGCTACTTGTTTTATGTAGTTTAATTCTTTAGTAAAATTGTCCTCTGATAAGAAGATATAAGTTAGTCTATGTATAAAGCTATGATAAGCCGCGAGTTTATGAAGGTTAGGGTGGTGAGAACTATTATGAATTGTGGTATCTGTATGACAAGGTGTGGGATATATTGCAAATTCATGTTTTTTCATGGTTTTACTGATTGTTAAGTCTAGGAAGTTGATTTTCCCTTCCCTTTGTTTTTTGTTAATAACTTCTTCTTCCATTGTAAAACTGATATTTCTATGTAAAGAATTAATGTACTGTAAAAAGTGGGTTAATTGTCTGCCCGTACCTGTAAAGCAAACAATTGTATCGTCTACGTATCGAGACCAGTATAGACAATTATTACTATTGTTATTATGGTTATTAAATATTATTGTTTCAATACTGTCCATGAAAATTTAGGCAAGTAATGGGCTTAATTGACTCCCCATAATTAACCCTTCTTTACTATTGTAGAATTTATTGTTAAATGAAAAATAATTTTGTTTTCGGCAAGTTCTTAATAAATTAATTAGGTAAATTTTTATAACTTCATTAACTTTGTTTTTTGTTAATAGATTCTCTATTAAAATTATTGTTTCGTCTGGAGGAGCACTTGAAAATAAGTTTTTGACATCAAAAGAAACTAATTTAGAATGATCAAGTATTGTTATATTCTTAACTTTATCCACGTATTCCTATGAGTTTTTGATACTGTATTTAGGTTCAAATTTGCTATGATATTTGATTAAATCAATTAAAAAGGATGACCACTTATATGCTGGAGCAGACATATAGGAAACATCTGGTATGATTGCGTGGTCAAGTTTTTGTAGTTTTATGAGTGAATAAAGTTATGGGATTTAGGGATTTATATTTATCAATTTAAATTTATCTTTATCATGAATGATACCTTTAGCCTCTTCAATTTGTTGTTTTATTTCTTTTCGAAAAATATTTGTTTGATCTCTTTTTAAAATTTCGTAATTTCCTGCTTTGAAAAATGTAACGTTTTATTAATTTATTCGATTTTGTCTATTGCTATTACTGTGTTACCTTTATCTGCTTTGGTAAAGATTACATCATTTTGTTTTGCTTTACTCTGAATGGTTTTTATTGTCCTTAAGTCTTGGTTGATGTTGTTGTTATTAAATATGAATTCTTTTTTAATAATTTCGGCTGTTCGAAATTTTGATAATATGTTTTTAGGGCTATCTTTCAATGCTTCTGGATTCCGCAGATATCCCGTATGTTTTCGCTACTTACCCGAACTCGAAGGGTGCAGCCTATCATCGAACGTAATGTCGTCATTTTCGTTGTCAGAGTCTCACACTAGTTGTGCAGACTTTGATTTTATTCTCAATGCTTCTGTTTCAATTCCTCCAAATCATAGCTCTCAGCGGATGTAATAAATGCCATTATTATTTTCCAATTAACTTCTTTCTTTAGCTTTTTGTTGCTAGTGATTGTAGAACCTTAACGCCTATTTCTTGGTTTATACTCTTGTTATCGGCAGCTAGTTGATAGTATTTTAGTTCTCTCGAGATTGTCATATACTTGATCTTTGGACAGACATAATCATGTTAAAGATCTTTCCTCTGATTTTAAATTTATAGGGGGGTCTTTATAGGTTATCATCTTCCTCTGCAACAATGGCGGCATAGTCGGCTTAACAGATCATTTCAATTTTCTAGTTTTCCGTCCTACAACCGCTTTCAATAATTTTTACAGGTGAACAAAATTAGGTTCAGACCTTGTTCCAGTTATTTCTCGATAGCTGATCATCGATTTTTACGTAGGTGCTGTTCCCTGAATTTAATACTTTCAGCACATTTATAACGTTAGACAGTAGGTGTCTATCTTCTAGTAGGCTCGTTACCTCCTCTAACTTCAGTATGTCAAAGGCTTTAGTTAAATCTACAATATACATGAAGGCCGTCTTGTTAAATTTAATTGCTTCTTCAGTTATTTACTCAAGAACTATCTATGGTGTGATTATTTCATCTGAAACCCTTCTTTACTGATACCTGGCTCCTTTACTTTTTCTGATATGATCTTATTGAACAGTTTCGAAGAAGACTATTTATTGAATGATATTTTTTTGGACTGATTTTTTCCCTTTTTTAGTGTTCCGTACGGAACACTTATAAGATGACTTCGGTGTGTGTCCGTCTATCCGTCTGTCTGTCCGTCCGTCTTTTTTTTTATGGGTCTAGCTCACGTGCTGCAGGGAAGTCCCTAAAGCGCTCCAGGAGCGGCACGAGTGCAGAAAAAGCGATTCACGTTGTTCTTGAATCGCTGCAAATTGTACTTGGTGGGAAACACAGCGCTGGGCAAATTATTCCAAAGGGATGACGTTCTCCATATAAAAGATTGCTTGAAAAGCGTTGTACGCGGAGTAACAAGCTGAACCTCATACGAATGCGAAGCACCAGCGCGACGTGTATTTCTAACATGCACCGCTTTGGGAGGAATTAAGCGGGCTACATCCTTCGAACACTTTCCATGAAAATACTTGTAGAATAGACTCAAGTCGCCAACCGTTCTTCGATGTTCCAGCGAATCAAGGCCGCTCTTCTCTGAACAGAATCCAACAAATGCAGTGTATGTTTGGGAGCGGAGCCCCAAACGTGGGAGCAGTATTCCATAGTTGGTCGAATTTGGGCTTTGTAAAGAATTAACAGTTGCTGTGGGGTGTAAAGCTTTCTGGTTCTAAATAATATTCCCAACTTTTGAGAAGCTCTCCTTGCTATGCCTGCAACATGTTCATGCCAAGACATATTTGCTCCCAAACTAACGCCCAACAAATTGAGCGACGATGCTAGGAGAATGGAGTGCCCCGACATAACTATGTCGGGTTCAGCAACGTTAACTTTTTTAGAAAAAACTGTCGCTTGGGTTTTTGTAGCGTTAAATTCCACTTGGTTATTGTCACCCCAAGATAGAATTCCTTCCAGGTCTTTGTTAAGTTGAACGACCTCCTGCTGTCTGCGGATATTCGCCTGAGCAGCCGATGTCCGAGCGTTCAAAGTGAATGAAGAGACAAGCGTACTGTCATCTGCAAAGCTATAGATTGGATTCCCGGTCTTTTCACACCCGATTTTCTCCGAAACTATTTGTCATAGAAAGTTGAAATTTGGTAATAATATAGGAATTGATGGCCTCATCAGAGCCATCTAATTTTGAAAGTTAAACTTAAGGGGTGAAATCGGAAGTGAAAAAAAAAATTTTACTAGGTCATCGAGTGCAGTGTCAAATTAAAGCTTGTGAAAATACGAGTAAAATATATATATATATATATATATATATATATATATATATATATATATATATATATATATATATATATATATATATATATGTATATATACATATATAATGTAATACTTGGGCACGCTTTTCATTTATTATTATCTCGAAAAGTACTTATCAAGAAATTTTGAAAAAATTCTCGAATATTCTCCACGGGGTGTAGATTGAACGAAAATTATCACGAGGGTATTACCTTTAATAATTTAACTGGTATATAAAAAACAAAAATTTCAAGGTCATCAGTTTTCAGTAAAGATCGGAAACAAACTTTGTTGAAAACTCATTTGGGGTATGTTTTGTGAAGTCACTGATCATTTTATACCTCCGTAACAAAATTTTTTATTTTAAAAGCAATCAACGTACGGAACACCAATTGCGTAAGTTCAACTTGCAGTTGACTGGTTATTTGAATATAAGGCTTGTGTTACATAGATCTCCGTACTTTTTACTTCGTTATCCAGGAGCAATATCACTCAAAGACTACAGGTGTCTTTCTCAAATATAAAGATCACTCATGTGTATGGGAGTTATCGCGACAGCAGACTAACAGACGGACCACTGGAAATTAAAAATTTTCGTATAAGGATTGTCAAACGTAAAGAACTATAGAGACTTCGAAAGGCAATTTTTTCACGAATAGGCAACTTTTGGGTGGACACTCAAACATTTATTCAGTCTCTTTTTATTTTACTGTGTGCTAATACTAGTGTTTAAGTTTGAAATTCTAATTATGAATATTACAATTTATATTTAAACTTAAACTTTGTTAGAGGCCATTAATTTTAAATTAACTGATACCATTACGTAGTAATTTTCTTAGGGCGAACAAAGTTTAAATTTACAATACTTCCCACGTCGTTTATTATGCTCAAGAACTACCACACCACCTACACTTAAGTTATTATGTCTCATTATTTTTCATAAAATTGCCGACACTATTTTAAATTAAATTTTCTAGCGACAATATGCACTTGAGGTCGTTAATTTAAATTCACCTCCAATACACTTGATAACTTAATCTAGCTAAGCTGGATCAAGAACAATTTTCTTGGTAATGCTTGCAGATCGTTTTAAATTAAATTTAATGTTTATATTTGCTTCAGATTATTTTAAAAATTAATAATTATTGTGAATTTTTAAGCTATGATTTATACAGGATATGTTAATGCAAATGCACCGCTCTGGGAGGAATTAAGCGGGCTACATCCTTCGAACACTCTCCATGAAAATACTTGTAGAATAGACTCAAGTTGCCAAACATTCTTTGATGTTCCAGCGAATCAAGGCCGCCGGTCAGTTTTGGGTCTCCAATCAGACGAACAGCCCTTTTCTGAACAGAATCCAACAAATGCAGTGTATGTTTGGGAGCGGAGCCCCAAACATGGGAGCAGTATTCCATAGTAGGTCGAACTTGAGCTTTGTAAAGAATTAACAGTAGTTGTGGAGTGTAAAGCTTTCTGGTTCGAAATAATATTCCCAACTTTTGAGAAGCTCTCCTTGCTAAGCCTGCAACTGTCAACATATTTGCTCTCAAATTAACGCCCAGCAAATTGAGTGACGATGCTAGCGGAATGGAGTGGCCCCGACATAACTATGTCGGGTTCGGCAAAGTTAACTTTTTTAGAGAAAACTGCCGCTTGGGTTTTTGTAGCGTTAAATTCCACTTGGTTACTGTCACCTCAAGATAAAATTTCTTCCAGGTCTTTGTTAAGTTGAATGGCTTCCTGCTGTCTGCGGATATTCGCCTGAGCAGCCGATGTCCGAACGTTCAAAGTGAATGAAGAGTACTGTCATCTGCAAAGCTGTAGATTGGATCCCCGGTCTTTTCCAGCAGATCGTTAATGTAAATGAGAAAAAGAGTAGAATACAGTATGGACCCTTGGGGCACACCGGCGTTAATAGTAAAAGTATTAAAAAGAAATTCGTCGACTGCGACTCGTAACGAACGCTCTCTGAAGAAACATGAGAGCCACAAACAGAACTTTTCAGACATACCATAAGAGCGTAGCTTAACCAACAGTCCATCGTGCTAAACACGGTCGAATGCCTTGGATATGTCAAGAGCAACCGCTCGAGATTCTCCGAAGTGTTCAATTGCGTTGTTCCAAACATGTGGTACATTAGTCAGAAGATCTCCTGTTGATCTATGTTTACGAATCTATGTTTACTAGCCGCTTGTCGTAGTTGAGCCCAGGTACTTGATGCTGTTGATCGGAGTCTGGTGCCTTGGAGGGTGAGGCTTGCCGGCGTAGTGATGCAAGTCTTGGAGAACATAATGGCTTTAATCTTCGCTAGGTTGATATTCAAACCAGGAGACTAGAGTGTTGAAATGGCGTGGAAGGTGGCTGCTGATGATCCTAGTCGACTTGGTGGTGCCGATGTCATCAGCGTGCATGAAAAAGAAAGTACTAAATTCAGATAGATAAGTACTTAATGCGGAAATACTGATAAAGCCATAATTACGACACTTGACGCTGTATTAAATTAATTAAAAAAGAATAAAAATTTACGGAAAAGTAACTTTCAGCTATAGTTGCGATTTTTTTTTATTATTTTATTAATTAACGGGCAATGCCCAATTTTAAAACAATACAATAAAATATCTTAAGACGATAGTAGAGTAAAAAAAAATTATAGAATAAGAATGAGAGAAGGAGAAAAAAGAAAAAATAAAATTATAATAATAATAAAAATAGAAAAGGAAATAATAACTGTAACAATAAGTAACAAAATGCACATCACACTCCACACAACTGTCTATAAAACACATATCTTCCAACGGAAAAGTCCATACTGGGATGCTTATTGGCAAGGCGACATGACCTAGATACAAAATTATTGCATCCGTAGTTGGTCCTGTGGGATGACACAAAAAAAGTGTGCCTCGAACGGGTCACCCTGGAAGGTACATGCAGACCAATTTCGTCCAGCAGAAAGGGACAATGGTAGTTACTATGGAGAATATTATAAAGCCTTTTGAGATCGATAGCAACTCTGCTATCTTGTAAAGTTCTGAGGGTAGGTAAGCTCAGGTCTATTGATCTTAAACGCAATATATCTCAGAAATTTGTGCTGCACTCTCTCAATGCATTGAACGTAAGCACCATAGTAAGGTCTCCATACACTGGAGGAATACTTTAAACGAGCTCTAATCAGTGAACAGTACAGCTGCTTGATAGTAGCTATACTATAAAAGCCCAGTGTGATACGCTTAATAAATCCCAAAAGCTGGAGAGATTTGGAAACGATATTCTGTATATTTTTTTTTTTTTTTTTTTTTTTTTATTGGTCTAGCACACGTGCTGCAGGGAAGTCCCTAAAGCGCTCCAGGAGCGGCACGAGTGCGGAAAAAAAAGCGATTCACGTTGTTCTTGAATCGCTGTAAATTGTACTCGGTGGGAAACACAGCGCTGGGCAAATCATTCCAAAGGGATGACGTTCTCCATATAAAAAGATTGCTTAAAAAGCGTCGTACGCGGAGTAACAAGCTGAACCTCATACGGATGCGAAGCACCAGCGCGACGTGTATTTCTAACTTGCACCGCTTTGGGAGGAATTAAGCGGGCTACATCCTTCGAACACTTTCCATGAAAATACTTGTAGAACAGACTCAAGTCGCCAACCGTTCTTCGATGTTCCAGCGAATCAAGGCCGCTGGTCAATTCCGGGTCCCCAATCAGACGGACCGCTCTTCTCTGAACAGAATCCAACAAATGCAGTGTATGTTTGGGAGCGGAGCCCCAAACGTGGGAGCAGTATATGAGGTATAAAAGTTAGTTTTGAGTTAATAATAAGCCCTAGATCCTTGACTTCAGACACTCGTTCAAGAACAGCATCCCCGATCTTGTATGGATAATCCAACTGTCTGGGACTTACTGAAAACGATAGAATGGCACTTAGTCGCATTTAGCTCCATACTATTTTCCTTGCGCCAAGATACAAGCTGATTCAAATCTGTCTGAAGTTTGTAACAATCATCAAACACGGACACCTCAATATACAACTTTAAATCGTTGACAAAAAGGAGGACCTCAGGATGTGCAAAACGATGAGTCCAGTCATTAATAAATAAGTTAAACAGAAGAGGACCCAGTCAAATAGCAGGCAAGCCAATCCAACATTACTCCTCCTACACCCGCTCTCCTTAACCTGGACAGAAGAACAACATGGTTTACCCTGTCAAACGCCTTGGAAAAGTCAGTATAGATCGAATGCACCTGAGTTCCCCTCTCCAAATAATAGCAACATATTAATAATAGTAAATTATTTCAGAAAAGGGAATTTCAGATAATAATTCATAAATAACGCTCCTAATAATTTAGCTCAATCAAATCTGAAACTTTCTAGTAATAAACAGGGTTTCGTGTTTCAACAACCTAGTTTACTGGAATGCTTTGTGATTTAGGCGACTATAAAGGGAATGTGGGAGTACAACGCTTTCATCTGAAAGAAACTTTTTGTATTTGTCCTGAAATGGGATGCCAATTACAATTTGAATTTAGTTGCAGAAGGTCATTCAAAACTGGAGAAATTTTACTCAAAAATTATCTTAGTAATATCAGGTATGAAAAGCAACTCCATTTTAAAAATCCTATAAGGAAAACTAAATATGGCAAATGCAGAATCGATTTTCAACTCTGTTGCATATTCTTTACAACGTAATAATCATCTCGAACGTACCCTTCTACATGGTATGTGATTTTAAATGGTGCGAATATCTCGTATGTGTATTGGAAACAGATAATTATTACGTGCTATCACGTTACCGATAAAATTACAGCACTTCAAACTATGAATATTGCTTTTAGAAAATCTGATACTTTTAACAAAAATTGTTATCTTACTAGAAATTTAATATATATGGTGTGGCAGAAAAGTAAGGAAACTGACAATGTTGTGCACAAACTAAAAATGCTGTTGCTTTTTGAGTCACGGAAGTTGGACTTATATTTACTGTAGGCTCAGTATAAGCTGGAACTTGCTACAGTTGCTATCTGATTTTTAAGAGCATCGGAAGCCAAGTTATCTTTGTGAAGTAAGCTACGAAAAAGAACTGGTAAACTATTGGTTAAATATATAATAAAAGACTGTTTTTAGTCAATTTCCACTGGTTTATTTAAATTGCGATGACGCGTTCCGCTGTCGATGCAGCTTCTTCAGATCTACATTTTACCCAGTGTAAAATGTAGATCTGAAGAAGCTGCATCGACAGCAAAACGCGTCATCGCAATTTAAATAGACCAGTGGAAATTGACTAAAAACACTCTTTTATTATATATTTATAATGAATTTTCCATCAAGTAGAAGCTACAACAATCCAAAATATTTGTTAAAGTTCTGTTATCAAATATTGGGCCAGCGTAGCAAATACACCACTGTGATTTACAAGTTAGAGAACTTACAGAGAACAGTTCCCATTCAAGCAACAAGGGCTAACATGACACAATGTTTTTTTGAAAGGCCGGGAAGAAGTAGAAGAAAAATCACATGAAGAAAGGCCGTTGGCTTGAAAAATAAATGACAATATGAATAGGGTGAGGAGAAGTGATTTTTAGATCGTGGAGTGAAGTTGACAATAAACAGAATTCAGTTAAATTGAACCGGTTCATCGTTCATTGGATTTTCAGACTTTTGACGAAAGTCGGAGTTAGAATTGTTGCGAGGAATATCATAACGGAGCAAAAACCTAATCTGAAGGATGTATATGCATCGCTCTTCAGTCGTCTGATCACAGGTGATGAATCCTTAAATTTTCGAGTTACGACCTTGAAATATTACGCAAGCCAGAAGTGAAACATTGCAAACTCTTCTTGTTCCTTAAAAGTGAAAATGAACAAATTAAAAATCGTATAGATGATAATTCGTTGTTTTTATAGTCTTGGAATGGTTTAAAAGGAATTTCTGTCAACAGAATTAACTGCTAATCAAACCTTCTACTGGAATGTTTCTGAAAAATTGAGGAAGAAAATGGCACTGGTGCGATTAGAAATTTATATAAAGGCCCACGACAACGTCTCCATCTATGAATTTTTATAAAAAAAAAATACTGTGGTTCCGCAGACATATTATTAGCCATATTCTACTCTCTGTGGGTTCCTTTTATTTCCCTAGTATAAAAAGCACTTAAAAAAGGACGATCTTGATACTTTAGCTAACATTCAAAAGTACATAACTATTAAACTGAATAGCTGAAAGCTACCCAATGGAACTACTATGAATTGCGTCAAGAGATTTATTCCAAAATAGATAACAGAAAGCATCGGCTGGACGATGTGTGCTCTACAGCTGAAAATTGTTATTCTGGTAAATAAAAAAATATATTAAACCACATATTGTTCACCATTACTTTTGTAAATATTATTTATTATTACATTTTATCTTCTACTGAAACCTAACCTCATGAAAAATTTAAACAAAATAAAAGTAACCAATAAAACTTCTCTTCCAGTCATATATCCCTTATAAGGCTATTCGAAACGTATCTTTTTTCCTGGTAAATGTTTTTTATTAGTGCGAGTGTTTTGTATATTCAAAGCAAAGCATTACTTGCTATCACGTTATGACTAAAATTGCATCACATCAAACAAGCGCACTGCTTTAACTATATCTATTATATTTAACCAGGATTGTTATGGTGCTAGAAATCCGATATTCCTATCCAATAAGATCTATTCAAGGTTTTGTAGATCCTAACTGCTCTGTTAGCAACTAAGGTAACTTAATCATGCACACTCTAAAATACCTTGAACATATCACAACTAACACATGGGCTGAAAAGTCCCCGGGCCTAACACATAGATGGCGCTAGTTTTATTGCAGTCACCTTTTTTTCAGTTAATACTAACCTTCAAAAGACAGCTGTTAAAATTTCATGATATTCTATTCATTAGTTTGTGAGTTATTGTGCTAAGAGTGACGCTACTTTTGTTATTTTCAAAACAATGGATCAAAAACAATTTCGTGTTTTAATTTTTACACTGCTTCTTGATGGGAAAAAAATACCGTTCAAGCGAAGCAATGGCTTGAAAAGTGTTATGGGGACTCCGCTCCATCAGAAACAACAATAAAACGTTGGTTTGCTGACTTCAAACGTGGTCGTAGAGACACCGATGATGCAGAACGCAGTGGACGTCCAAATGAGGCGGTAACACCAGAAAACATCCATAAAATCCATAAAATCGTTTTGAATGATCGAAAAGTGAAGTTGCGTGAGTTAGCTGACATCGTAAAGATATCAAAAGAACGTGTTGGCTTTATATTGCATGAGCATTTGACTATGAGAAAGCTCTGTTCAAAGTGGGTGCCGCGTTTGCTCACTGTTGATCAAAAACAAGAACGTGTTGATGATTCTGAGCAGTGTTTGGCCATGTTTAAACGTAACAAACCGGAATTTTTGCGTCGATATGTGACAATGGATGAAACATGGATCCATCACTTCACTCCGGAATCAAAACGATCGTCATCTGAGTGGACAGCAACTGGTGAACCTCGTCCAAAGCGCCCGAAAGCACAACAATCGGCTGGAAAGGTTATGGCCTCGGTATTTTGGGATGTGCGTGGTGTAATATTCATCGACTATCTTGAGAAAGGAAATACCATCAACAGTGAATATTATATAGCGTTATTGGAGCGTTTGAAGGCCGAAATTGCAAAGAAACGACCGCATATGGCAAAGAAAAAATTTTTGTTTCATCAAGACAACGCACCGTGTCACAAGTCAATCAAAACAATGGCAAAACTACATGAATTGAACTTCGAATTGCTCCCACATCCACCGTATTCGCCAGATTTGGCTCCCAGCGACTACTGGCTGTTCGCAGACCTGAAAAAAATGCTCCCCGGTAAGAAATTTCGCACGAATGAAGAGGTTATCGCTGAAACTGAGGCCTATTTTGAGGCAAAAGATAAATCGTTCTACAAAAGTGGTATTGAAATGTTAGAGCGGCGCTGGAATGATTGCGTTGCTCTTGATGGAGATTACGTTGATGAATAAAGCTAATTTTGAACCAAAAAAACCGTGTTTTCTTTGTTAGGCCCGGGACTTTTCAGCCCATGTGTTACATTAGTTAAGAGAGTTCTTAAAGCTTTCAAATAACAATGAATCTTATTTCTTATACTGACAACAAAAAAATCCAATTAAAAGTGCGTATTTTGTAATTAGCTGCAGATCTGGCTCTAGGCGGTAGGCAAGGCAGGCCACTACTTACGGTGGAAAAATTTAGGGGCAGCAGAACCGTCTGAACTTTTAGATCGCAAAAAAAAATAAATATGTATTAATTCGATAAGTAAGCTACTTCAATCCAAAGATTTTGATTTACCCCAGGCCACTAATTTATTAAATAGCTCATTAATTTTTTCTTTTTTAAATTAAGATCGGAAGAACACTTTAACAACATTACCTTAGAAGCTGAAAATTTAGTCAGCGAAATCGACGACAACGAAACGAAATTTTTCATATGAAAGTTTAGATGAACCAATACAAGATCCAAAACAAAAATACAAAATAGATTTTTTTTTGTTTACTATAAATTAGGCGATCAGTGCATTGAAGCTGAGATTCAACCTACTGAATAGTCATAATGACCCTTTTGAATTTTTATATGTTTATAAACTGAAAACATGTGAATAAATGAATTGCTGGCACATTGTAAAGATCTCGAGAACGTCTTGACAGATGGTGATTCGTCCGATCTTAACGCTTTATATCTGGCCAACGAAATAGGCCTTGTTTCTTCATTTTTAACTAAAACAGAAGGTCCAGTTAACGTTCTTAAATTCATTACTTCCCTTAAAATTGGGCCAAATTTCAGCATTGCTCTAAGAATTTTGTTAACGCTGCCCGTAACTGTTGCTACCGGCGAAAGAACTTTTTCTAAATTAAAAATAATAAAAAATTATTTACTACACAAAATCGTCTTAACGGGTTAACAATGTTGGCCATTGAACACACATTGAGTAGTAAATTAGATCTGAAAGAAATTATTCGCGATTTTTGCAGAAATGAAACTTCGAAAAAACTTGTTTTCATTTAGGCTTAGACTTTGTATATTATTGTACTAATTTTGTTCGTTGTTTTAAAAAATATATTTATATTATCTCTGAAAATAGTAAGTACTAGATTTAGTTTGTAACTTCGTTGTCATTAGCTCGTTAAAATTGTAGACTTTGTTTTTCAATAAAAAAATTTTCGTAAATCTGTATTAGTATTATTGTCTTAACCCATTTATGCCCAGAATTATTTTTTCTTTAAATCTTTATAAATCTCACTTATTTTAGTTAAATGACATATAAATAGACTAAGTAACTGTAAAATAATAAGTTTGAATCAGGAGATTTGATGTTTTGATGTGGGTCTTTTTTGACCCACTTGGGCAAATAGGGTACTATGATCAAATGTATAGTGAAAAACATAAATACTTGTAGGGTGTTGTTATTTTTATCTCCATAAAATCATAAGCCTTTAAATAATAATAAATTTGGTTATAATATTCAAATAGTTTTTTTTTTTATGAAAATCTACAAAACATTTGTCATGTAAAGCAACTTCACACCGGTCACAAGCTTTAGTGGTTTTGTTCTTGCAATGAGCACACCTTCGTCGTGTCTGACTACTCAAAATCAGATGCTGGCCATGTCTACGAGCGGCCGGACTAACAAGTGTAAGCTTTGGGCCAGTAGCTAAGGGGGGTTTTCCATATTTTTGAAGTACTGATAATACAACTAATCTGCGAAATTCCAAATTGTCAATTTTTTTTCCAAATTTTCGAGCCAGTATCCAAGCATTATTCATACATACATCAAACGTCCAAAACAAAATAGGAATATACCATTTCTTTCCACGAAAGCCTATTCGATAGTTTGCCACATTGTTGTCCATTTGGTCAACACCACCCATGAACTTGTTGTAACAATGTATCACGTTTGGCTGAGGGATTTCAACTTTTTTTTTCTCTTTTGCAGAATATCTAGCAGCTTGGCGGATAGGTTCTACGCCAAATTCATTTGATAAAATTGTGACCACACTGTTATCCTTCCAACGGACACAAACAATATTATTTTCTTTGTCAATGGCATTATCAAATACGCTCCTTTCCCTTTTTTTTCATTTGGAAAGATTGTTGAAGTGGACATTTATCGGTACGGTTTTCTCGCACTGTACCCGTTGCACCAAAACCCATTTCTCCCAACTTACTGATAAGAGTAGTGCTTGTAAAGAAATTGTCGAAGAATAATGAACACTCAAAATCAGGAAAATTAGTTTGTAATAATTTCGCAAAATTCGTTACTACAGATTCGCCTAGTCCAAGTTTTTCGTCAGTCTGTCGAGATTTTCATCCTTGATACACGTCGAAATTGACACAATAGCCTGACGGAGTTGCTAAAACCCATGCTTTGTAACCGAAACGGATTGGCTTTCCTCTGATAAACTGTTTACATTCGTTTCGGCCAAAATACGGAATCATGGATTCGTCGATAGACACACAAGAAGTTAGAGGAGTATATCTGATGAAATTTTTGTTCATTTTTTCAATCAAAGGTCGTAGCTTTGCCATTTTATCATTATGTGCTAAGTTGTTGTTATCAGCTGCGTGCAAAAATCTAAATATTTCTTCAAACCGATTTCTTCTCATAGAGTTATAAACCAAAACATTTCGAGCGTCATCTCGTCCTTCCCAAAACATGCGACGTCTGGGAACGGGAACGTATCCACTCACATAAAGAATAGCAATAAAAACCAGCATGTCGTCATTGCCAATTTCTAATCTATAATTTTTACTGCCAGCATATAAGACGGTATGTTTTACAAGAAGTTCCAATATTTCCGGATTCAGGAAGAGCTTTATAAAATCCAGAGGTTCGCATTCATCGCCTAATGTCAACACAGGTAAAAGTTCGATATTTGACTGTTTTGTTTTACCTCTATTCAAATCACCTATTACCCATTGTCGATTCTTCCGTGACTTGTTTTTGCCTTCCAGCAGATTCTGTTATGTTACTGTCATCATCGTAATTGCTGGCTTCTTCTGTATTGGTTTCCGCTGGCGCTTGAAGCTGCTTTTGAGTTTAATCTGTTGGGATCATTACAGTCTTCATCCCCTGAGTCTTCATTACTTTCAAACCCATTATCATCTGGGGGAGTTATATAGATTGCGTCTGGAATAGGATCATCATCGGTTAGTTTTTTCTATTTCGTCTAACAACTCAGCCGTCGTCAATGGTTTCGTCCTAAAAATAAGAAAATGTACAGAACATCTGCCCAACGGGTCAAAAACGACCCAAGCAACTTTTCATGCATTTATTTTACAAATAAAAAAACCTAACCTCCAAAGAAATATTACTTCGCATAATCTGAAATCAGTACAATAACTAATTTGAAAAACAACACAATAAGTAGTCAAATAAGCCACTTACCAGTACGATTTTCTTTCCATGTCACGCTGCAATAATTTATCATTTATTTTTTTCACGAATACTAAAAAAACGAATTCTTAGCACGTTCTGCAATATAGTGCTAATGATGTTTATTCTTTCAACAACTGAATGCAACGATAGGTAACACTTTACACATGCACGTGTATAGGTAGTTGTATAATTAAAGTAGTGGGTCGTTTTTGACCCGTTGGGCATAAATGGGTTAAATCAATTTTATGTCATTTTCCTGGTTAACATAGTAGTTAAGATGGGCGGCATTATTTGAGTTTCTCTACAGCGACAAAAAAGCTAGGGCCGGCCCTGTGGCTGTTTTGATATGATAAAGACAAACAAGTTTAATGGGTAATTTTTTTGATGCTATCAATTAATTATGCTAGTGTTGTTTCAAACTACAATTTATTTTCCACTGAAACACAACTAAATAAAATTTTATTCAGAAAAGTAAACGTTCCAAACGAGGAATCGATTTTCATCCTGTTATACAAATTTCCCGAGGTAATAACTTCATTTAAAACGTAGCCCATTACTTGGTACGTGATTTTTAACGATGTTTCGTAATTCTAAAAAGAGAATTACAAACTCTTATGGTATCGCTAAAATTATACTAGATCGAAATGTACATACAGCTGCACGTAAATTTCCTATTATTTTTTATTTTACTTTCCGTGTCATAACTGCATCGCTGAGAAGATACCTGAAATCTTATTTAACATTTGAGCTTACAGGTAACTTCCTTTCGATGTGAGTATGTCCAAGTTAAATAATTTAGGCACTGCATAAAGTATGAGTAATCTGTAGTAGAGTAGGATATTAGAATAAAAAATAAATTAGAGTCTTAATAGTGTAATCGTAACAGATATCGTAGGTGTATTGAAAGGAATATATCAGGGATGTGTAGTATCACCTATTCTATTTGAAAACAGAATACGTTAGACAAATATTCAACTTAGCAGTAGATGATAGAAAGAGAGTCACCAAAGTTAGTGGTATTACAATAAATATTATTCGTTAGGCAGACGATTCCACAATTTTGCCTAACAACCTTCAGGAGTTACTTATACTTGAGCGCTGCAAAAAGTATGTATATTTAAAAAAATATTTTAAGCGAATAATATAAAAGAATGGTGATTATATACTTATATTTAACTTTAAATTATAAGAGATTTTTTTTTTAAAAATATGTTTTAAATGGTAACATTATTTTTTATCCGATGAAATGGACCACTGATGAAAACTAAGCCGCCTCGTTATCTGCAGGATAAATTCGCAAAAAATATTCCAATATGCAAAAATAAAAATTAATCTTGTATAATAATACATATATATATATATATATATATATATATATATATATATATATATATATATATATATATATATATGTATTATTATACAATATGGCCGTCATATTGGATTCGTTATTTTTGAATGTTACAAATCTGTCACCGGATTCTCGATCAGCATCCCGAGAAACCCCTTAACAGCAAATTTCAAAATATTTAGCGATATAAAGAAACATTAATTTAATCACAAATGAGGTTGGAAGCGTGCTTTCCACCACAACTGAAGGGGTTAAACTAGCCATTTTATTTTAAATAATATATATAAAATGCAACGTCTGTGTCTGTCTATCTGTCTGCCTGTCTGTCCGTTAGTGCCCTTATCACTGGGGAACCACTTATCCGATTTACGTGCTTTTTCTTAATTCATATTTATGTTCTCTCGCCAGGTTATCTATAATATATATAAAATATAATGTCTCTCTGCCTGTTTGTCTGTCCGTTAGTGCGCTTATCAGTCGAGAACCACTTATCCGTGTTTTTTGTAAATTTGCTCTTAAAAAAGTATTCATGATAAATCTATTTTTTGTTTATTATTCATCATACAACTTCAACTTAAAATATATATTTTAAGGTAGAAAATGAGTACGAATAGTCATTTTCAATGTATTTTTGCCTGCTGAACACGAATCCGTTGTCCAAATTTGGCTACCGCGTCGTAATTTTGAGAAAAATGACGGAAATTTGAAAAAAACGACGGTTTCAAGGATTTTCATGACATAACACAGGCACAAATATTTTTCTCATAAATTTCGTTAATACTACGCGTAAGTATCAACATTTAGCTTTAAAATGCCTTTTGTTTCGTTTTGGTACATTTTTTTTATTTTCGAGTTATAGCTAAAATTAGAAACACTGGTTGCGCTTACGCAGCATTAATATCATTGTCCCGTGTTACGATTGCACTACGCATGCGACATGTAACGGAACATTAACCCATCAAAATACACTCATGAAGCGAATAATATTTCGAATATCAATTATCTGCTCTTAGCGTTACCCAGGATCAACGACGTGAACGTGGACGTGGACATGCTACCGAAAGACCTAAATCGGGTATTTCTGCTCGAACATCACAATCGCTTTTGGTCGCGAACATCCGATGTATCGTTTATAATCTGCTGAATAGTTTTGATTCTGTGAATAATTATCTTTACATGAATTATCTTTACGCTTTATCGTGCTCGTGATAATAAATTGTATGATTTTGATTTCATATTTCTGAAAATATATAAATCGTACATTATGTATATTAAATTGAAGTCATTCCATTGACAAATGTCGAAGTTATGAGCAAATGACCGAAAAATGTCGCATTTGTCTCACTATGGCGCGCGATGTAAGCAAACACTCG
The DNA here is from genome assembly GCA_019049505.1 of Pachyrhynchus sulphureomaculatus. Taxonomy (NCBI): domain Eukaryota; kingdom Metazoa; phylum Arthropoda; class Insecta; order Coleoptera; family Curculionidae; genus Pachyrhynchus; species Pachyrhynchus sulphureomaculatus. The sequence goes on from CM032449.1 coordinate 204,492,909, forward strand.
CATTGAGATCGAAATTTCAAAGTAGTCAAGCCGCGTTGCCGAAAAGCATCGTCATTTTTTGATTTCATTGGAATATTGCCCAAGAGAATGGCTGAGTGGAGAACGTTAGATCAAGTCGGGGGAATTTTAATGTCCATTTTTTTACCAAAGGGGGACGAAGGGGGATAAAAATGGGATATCTCCGGAAACTAAAGACTTTGCCCTATCAGATGGTGAAAGCGCCATCTCATTCCACCTCATTCCAAAAACTTTATACATCTTTGAATATTGAAGTAAGAATAATTTTTTGTGTCGAATATGTCAAATGTTTATTAATATATTGTAGCACTCTAATGACGTTACACTAAAATTAATTTGTTGTTTGAAACCTAATAAACAAATTCTAGTAAGCGTTTAACTCATATTCGTAGTTATGTTGTCCACAGAGAATTTAGAATGTACCACCCCCCCCCCCCCCCCCCCCCCCCCCATAATTTCTCGAATTACAGAAATTCCAACATTGACGAAAATGTCACACTTCAATGGATAATGTTAAGGAAGGCAGAAGGAATAAATTAGTTATAAACATATTTATGTATGGTTTATGATATATATTAAAGGAAAAAATCGTCTATATTCGAAAAATACATCTTTAATTTTTTCATCCAATATCCGATTTTTTACGCCCCAATGTGCGTCGGCCCGCTCCGAACGATACTAAGCGCTCAGTAAAGAAAGTCTCGTTTATATTTGATCCACCTCGTATGTGTAATCCTCCATATTTTTTTAATCCGCTTCTACCACAGTTCTCTCATAAAAGTTAAAACAAAAATGATAGAGGTTTAATTAAAAATGGAATTAAAATCGTATAATTACTTACTTGCCATTAAACATGGAAATTTAATACTCTTTAATTTTACACAGCAGGTTATTTTACGCTTAAAAATTTATTTCAACGTCCGTTGCATTTTTAGCTTTTGTTTTCTTATGTAATTAAGCATCAGAAAGATCCATTATCGCATAATTTACACTGTTCACATATAAATTACTTGCCATTAGTATATGTTTGTCCAACTAAAAGCGTGGAACCTAAGGAACAAATGGACTAATGTAAACGGAGCTTAAGTGACAAGTAATAAGCGAGAAAACGTATCGCAATGGGTTACTAAATAAAGACGGGTCTACAAAATAAATACGTCAGTCTTGGATGTCTAAGACATCGAGAAGACACTTTAATGCCCTTATGAAGAGTTTAATTTGCAGTAAACGTGAATTCGTTGTCGCACTAGATTTTAAAGGGAGTTGCTTAATGTTTTAGTCTCAACTGTAGTATAAAAGTACCGTATTTTTGATAGACTGAGATAGATAAAATTTATTACCATTAAGTATGAGTATACAGGGTTATTGATTATAAATAGACTTCTTTAACATGATTGAAGAATTAGGCAAAAATGTTTAATAGGGAAAGTTCTATCGTTTTGAGTGAATTTTTTCGCACTTACTTAATTTTTTACGGCAAAATCGCAGAGCACGTCTGTGATAGATGACATAAACTTTATATTTTTGAAATAAAAAATCTAAAACCGCAATAAATATTTAAAAATCAACAGAAACGACTAAAGTTGGACAAAGCATACTTTTTAGCAGTTTTTGACTGTTCTCTCATCCGTCAGTCAATCTCAGGAGGTGTTTGGTCGTACCATGGCTCTTCAGCTGAGCTAGGATCGACGGAAAAAAAGAGAACAAAACAAAGTATTTATCGCAGTACTGGCGAAAATAATATATAAGATACAATCTATCCTCTGTCGGGGGCTGTTCCAGGCCGCAGACTGATAGAGGAATACAGTAGAACCCCGATTAACCGAGTCGCGATTATCCGAGCTCCGGATTAACCGAGCCAATCTAAGAATCTGATTATCCGAGGTACGCGCGTCTATGCTGCGTATTAACCGAGTTTCTAAAATATGTATGTACATATTTCCATTTAAAATCGTCGGGGCCTACGAGGAATCCCCCTGGCCCGTGTGAGAGGTTCCCCTATTTATGTTTCTGGACTCTTTCAGCATGTAATTTGCGTGAATGCAGTGCGTTATAGCGTTTACTACGGAGAAGTACGAGTATACTCACATAATTTATTTGGTTGGAGTTCTGATAGTTAAATGCAATTAATACGAACTGCTTTGTTTGAATTTTTGTTTGTCGTATTATAATGGAGCAAAACAAGCGTAAAATAATCATCGTTCCTATTGAAGAAAAATTAAAAGCCATCAGAAGAATTGAAGCAGGAGAGACAAGTAAAGTTGTTGCACGAGATTATGGAGTAGGTGAGGTAACAGTTGGAGATTGGAAAAGAAACCGCACAAAAATAGAAGAGTGGTGTATAAATCAAGCCTCCTCGTCCTCAGGAAGAAAATCAATGAAAACCGGCGACTATGAAAAGGTTAACGAAGCTTTATTCATGTGGTTTAACCAACAGAGATTAAAAGGTGTGCCTCTGTCAGGTCCAATTTTACAACAGAAAGAAATAATGATTAGTAGGCAATTCCCAGAGATAGATCAGTTTGCCGTCAGTTCTAGATGGCTTGACCGCTGGAAAAAACGGTACGGTGTTCGACAACTGACTGTATGTGGTGAAAAACTTTCTGCTGATGTGTCATCAATTGAGAAGTTTAAGCAGAACTTTAAAAAGCAAATCGAAGATTGTGGATACACATGTGATCAAATTTACAACTATGACGAAACTGGTCTGAATTATAAAATGCTTCCATCAAAAACATTGGCATCTCGACAGAAAAAAATCAGCTCCAATGCATCTGGCAAGCACAAAATCTCACTGATGGTGATTGGCAAGTCTGCGCGTCCAAGAGTTTTAAAAGATATCTCACCCAAAGCCCTACCAGTCTATTACAAAAGTCAGAAGAGCGCATGGATGGATGCGACCTTATTTACTAACTGGTTTGAAGAAGAGTTCGTGCCATCTGTGACTAAATTTTTGAACAGAAACCGTCTTTCTATTAAAGCAATTTTGTTAATGGATAATGTCCCCTCTCAGCCTGGAGAAGGACTTCATGTGAGCGAAATTTTTTCCTCCAAATGTAACCAGCATAATGCCACCAATGGATCAAGGCATCCTCGAAAACATTAAAACAAATTATGGGCGTTTATATCTTGAACATCTATTAGAATACACAGAAAAGGAGGATATTATCAATGGGATGAGAAAGGTTACACTGAAAAATGTTATTTACTGGGTAAGTGAAGCTTGGGATTCTGTGCGTACTACCACTATTCAAAAGTTATTGATTTTGAGGACTATAATGACAGTGAAGATGATACTTCATTAAATGAATTAGCTTTGAGTTTGAGAAGCCATGGAGAAATGACCTGTTCAAATTTTGACAGCGAGATAGAAGAAAAAGAAAAAGGTTTATTTGGATTAATGCAAAAATTAAAAGGTTGCGAAAATGTGACAAGAGAAGATGTTGTTGAATGGAATACAGCAGGTTATTTAGAAGAAGAAATGAGTATTGAAGAAATAACGAATAAATAACGAATGCCTTTCAGGAAACCGAAAAATCAGATGACGATCACGATGACGAAGCGGCGGTGGATGAACAGTCTCCCACTAAGATCTCTCATTAAGAAGGTTTTGCTTCTTTAAAAACGCTTTGAGGTATATCGAACAACAACCAGAGGCAACCCCAGCGGATTTGCTTCTTCTTAATAGATGGAGAAACATTGCAGCGAGAAAAAGAAGATGAAATATGATACAGAAGCGCATAGATACCTATTTTACTGTTTTATAATGTATGCACCTATTTATATGTTAAAAACGTTAATACATCGGTTTAAATTATTGGTGTTTATTTTTTGAATGAATAAAAAATAAATCCGGATTACCCGAGTTTTCAGTTATCCGAGGAGGGTGCCCCCCGTGTTACCTCGGATAACCGGGGTTCTACTGTACTTATGTTAAAACCCTATAAAGCTTTGCCAAGCTGTAGTTATTAGTAAGTTGCTGAACAATCTCTCTATTGGCTTGTGGCCTTAAATGGGCCCCGATAGAGGTGGTTATGTGTATATTTTTAGAATTTTATTGTGCGAAAAAACCAAAAATTGGCCATATACGATTAACAATAACGTAAAACTGACAATGACATTAGTTTATGTTAAGAAATAATTTCGTATACTTTCTTCTTCCGGTTGTACGTGGAGTAACAAGCTGAACCTCATGCTAATGTGAATTATTAGCGCGGCATATATTCCTAACATGCACTGCTCTGGGAGAAATTAAGGTGCTACAGCCAGCGAACATTCTCCATGAGAATATTTGTAGAATGCTCTTCGATGTTTCGAGGAATCAAGGTTGCTTGGGAGCAGAGCATTAAACATGGAAGCAGTATTCCATCATTGGTCGAATTTGAGCTTTGTACAGAATTAACAGTTGTAGAGTGTAAAACTTTCTAGTTCAAAATAAAAGTCTCGATTTTTGAGAAGTTTTCTTTAATGTCCATACAACATGCTCATGTGAAGACATATTTGCTCTCAAATTAACGCCCCACAAATTATGTGACGAAGCAACGTTAACTTTTTTAGAAAAAATTGCCTTCTGGGTTCCCGTAGAGTTAAATTCTGATATTCGAGCATTCAAAGTGAATGACAAAATAAACGTATTGTCATTTGTAAATCTGTAGTTTGTAAAAGGACCATTACACAGTCATATCAGTCCTCAGTTCAGTTTCAGTTGAACTGTCCGTTTTTTCTATGTGTAAAAAGGAAAAACTGAAAACAGAACTGGAACGGAGACTGACACCTGACGGTATGGGGTTCTTTTCTTCCACAGTTTCTTCAACGCCACAGCTAAGGATACTGCAGTGAGATAGTCTTCATACATGAGCTAGGTTACACATGTACACTTTGGGACAGTATGACAACACGCGTTTGAACGCGAAACACACATAATACTTTGAAAGTGTAACTCGGATTGAGAACTTAACGGACGGGGTAAAAACAAACCTCCTTCCGAACTGAAATGGAACGAAAACTGAAACTGAGACCTGATATGACCGTGTAAAAGGACCATAAATGAAATAAACAACTGATACTTACTTACTAAAAACAAGCAGTGATTGAAAAACTGATAAAAATTAAATGACAATTTATTTGTTGTTTAAATTGCTCACTATTGATGAATCATCCAAGTGAATCACTAAAAGTCAACGAAAGTTGAACATAGCTCAACTTTGTTCATCCATCACCTGTGATGCTCACTTTGGATTTGGTGTTTATACGGTAATTACTTTGAGTGAATCATCCCGGATGAACACCAAAAGTAAATCGTTTAAATACGACTTAAGGAAAAGGTTGTCCTCTGGTGCTACAGTATAGTCAGCGGCAAATCAACTTACGATGCGCGGACAGCGCACCGTGTTTAGTTGAATTGCTAGAATCGTATCTAACAAAAATGAATTATAGGGGACATGTTCTCACTTGACAGACTGTACGAGCCAAAACAATTTTTGAGGCTCCATTCATTTTGAAAAAATCGCTATGAAACGTTCAAAAATAAGTTTTTTTTAACGAAATTGATTTTCTCAAATTTTTTTTCTGTATACCAAACCGTTCCACAAAATTTCATCAGATTGTAAGATGTGAGTGGCAAAACTATGCTAAACGGCCATTTTTAAACTTGAATGAACTCAAAATATAATTTTCAGATTCAAATTCTCCTTAAAACGTATATAGCATATAGCATGATATATTTCATTATTGTAAAGCAACTGAAAATAGACAGAAGTCCATTTTCCAGCAGTTTACCAGCTGTTCTCTTGTCTGTCCATCTTGAGACGCGTTTAGCCGTATCACGGCTCATCAGTCAGGCTAGGATTGACAAACAAGAGAACGGTATCAAATGGTACTTATCCCAGAAGTTACGGAGCACGATGGTAGGATACAACGAATTGTATTAAGTACGCATACCTATTACTCCATCGAAAAGCTGACACAGCAGCTTTCGAACCGACAGAGTGGTTGACACAATCAACGCTTTAAAAGCAGGTAGCGCTGCTGTGTCAGCTCTTCGATGGAGTAATAGGTATGCGTACTTAATACAATTCGTTGTATCCTACCATCGTGCTCCGTAACTTCTGGGATAAGTACCATTTGATACCGTTCTCTTGTTTGTCAATCCTAGCATGACTGATGAGCCGTGATATGGCGGATTTGACAGACAAGAGAACAGCTAGTAAACTGCTGGAATATGGACTTCTGTCTATTTTCAGTTGCTTTACAATAATTATATATACCTGAGGAAGGATCCCTCGAAAAGCGCTACCTGCTTTTAAAGCGTTGAATGTGTCAACCACTCTGTCGGTTCGAAAGCTGCTGTGTCAGCTTTTCGATGGAGTAATAGGTATACAATTCGTTGTATGATATATTTCAAGCAACTTCTCTAACTTCCTTTTTTGCCTGCCAACCTCTTACAGATTAATTAATTAAAAACAATTACGTTTAAAATTTGTTTAGCATCATTCACCTGCTTCTACGCCATCGATCTGTTTCACTGAAGTGATAACGTCGAAAGTTCTAGATTTCTTTCGTAAAGTCAATCCCAAGATATAAAATCCTGCCTTTTTGCTTTTTCAATGAGGCAATAAACGACACTATTAAGGTTTTGTGCATAGTTGCCAGGTATTACGATATACTTTTATTTTACCTGCTTTGTATACCGCCCTCACTTGCATCTGCAATCATATTGAATCTATTTTTACCAATATATTTTCTATCTAGCAGGCCGGTTTGGAGCCTTTTAAGAATTTGATAATGTAGGCCTAATGACCACAGGTCCCCATTAAGATTCGAAAGATACTTTTTATTATTTTTATTTTTAGTTTTACTTACAACTTACAAACTAACGGTTCTATTTTACTTATGTGGCGTCCGTGGGAAAATTGCAATAGCGGCTATCGCAAGAGAAAACATTTATCACTTGACGCTAACCAAATAATAAAAAATTTTTACGACAGTTTGGTAAAAAGAAATTTGAATAAGCAAAGTGGTTTGCAAGAAACCACTGAACTAACAAGAACCCCAATTTCTACGATTAAGAATATTGCAGGAAAACCATCACTTAAGAACAGAAAAAAACGGAAAGATTTTCAAATGCATCATGTAGACTATTGTGAAAAAGACGTCATCAGGAGAAAAATATATTCTATGTAAGAAGAGCAGTTGGTGCCGACACTAGACAAAATGAAATTAAGACTGGCACAGGACGGGACCAATATACATTGTGGCCGATAATCCCTTCATAGAATTCTCTTAAGAATGGGATTCACGTTCCGAAAAATCAACAAAAGTCAAGTAGTGATGGACTCACAAAGATTGCGAATCTTGCGACATACTTATTTACAAGAAATTAAAAAGTATCGATTAGAGAATTGGCCAATAATTTTCCTTGACATGGTTCGATATCCATGACACTGTGCAAAAAGGGTGGATTGACAGCAGTACAAAATGTCAAACTAACGCACCTTCAAATAAAGGTAAACGAATAACCATTTTGCATGCTGAATCTGAAAAGGGCTGGGTTTCAAATTGTCTACTATTATCTGCAAAAAATATAAAAGATTCTAGTTTGGTCTATCACGAAGACACGACCGCAGAACTTTTTGAAAATTAGTTTCAAAATTCCCTTTTGCCAAATGTTCCCGAACAGAGTGTTATAGTTATGAACAATGCAAGTTACCATAGTCGTCTACTAAATAAGGTTCCTAATGCAGCCTACACCAAATCGGAAATACAGGAATATATGTTAGAAAATGACATTTATTTTGACTTTAGTTATAAAAAAGTGATCTTTTGGAAGTTTTGAAAGACTATTAGTTGAAAAAGAAATATGTTTGTAATAGTAGGGCTGGGAAAATGGGACACACTGTTTTGCAGTTTCCTCCGTATTATTGTGTGTTTAATCCAGTTGAACATATCTGGCATCAAGTTAAATCAAAAATAAGGGCACAAAATGTTTCTCCTACTTTAAGCGTGTCAGTGGTTGAATTAGTAAAAAAAGTTATAAATGATATACCTTGTGAAAGCTGGAAAAATTCCATTCAGCATGTTGATAAAGTTAAGGATTCATCTATTTATGTAAATAATATAAAACCACTGATAATTACCTCAGCTAATGACAGTGATAGTGAAACTGAATTAGGCTTAGGTTAAGGGTAAACCCCATTCATTCAAACTGTATAATTGTACTTCTTATCCATTTGTTTTTACATGCATCTATAAATAAACATCTCCAAAAACACTTATAATTTTATTTATTTGCATTAATGAATAAAATTCTTACTACTCTGCAACCTGTCATAAACAAAAGGTCAGAATTTTTATATTGCCCACTTAAAACGGCAAAAATCAGGATCTTATATTTTGGGACAGGCTATACTTCAAGTATTACATGTGTATAGTATTTTTCACGATCTAAGAAAGTGACTTAGCTACTTGTACCCATTCAAAATTCAACAAGATTTGAAAGTGATTAATTTACGGCTGTTTAATGACAAGGCATCGTGCAGGGCCGCACTATACCTGATTGTATAATTGTTGGGTTTAAAATTTTATTGTGATAAGATAGTTGAATTTTAATGTTTTATATACTGAGTAGTACACATTATAGTAATTACACAAATATATTAAAACAGTGTATAGTGTCCTTGCGTACATTTGTTACAGTTTCAGTTATTAATTAATATCTAAGCCCAAATTCGACCACTATGGAATACTGCTCCCACGTTTGGGGCTCCGCTCCCAAGCATACACTGCATTTGTTGGATTCTGTTCAGAGAAGAGAGGTCCGTCTGATTGGGGACCCGGCATTGACCGGCGGCCTTGATTCGCTGGGACATCGAAGAAGGGTTGGCGACTTGAGTCTGTTCTACAAGTATTTTCATGGAAAGTGTTCGAAGGATGTAGCCCGCTTAATTCCTCCCAAAGCGGTGCATGTTAGAAATACACGTCGCGCTGGCGCTTCCCATCCGTTACTCCACGTACAACGCTTTTCAAGCAGTCTTTTTTACGGAGAACGTCATCCCTTTGGAATAATTTGCCCAGCGCAGTGTTTCCCACCGAGTACAATTTACAGCGGTTCAAGAACAACGTGAATCGCTTTTTCCGCCACACATGTCGCTCCTGGAGCGCTTTAGGGACTTCCCTGCATCACGTGTGCTAGATCCATAAAAAAAAAATATAGTTCAATTTCGCTATCACTACTATCTTGTAAATGAATAGTAAGTTTTTTTACAGGTTCTAAACTATTTATATTTATGTACATATATCTATATGAATTTTCAATTTTTTTGACGTGTTGAATACAGTTTCTCCAGTTTTCAACGGTTACATTTTTGACTTCTGTCTTTATCAACTCAATCAAACTACTGTTTAAAGTGGGTGTATTATTGTGAGCATGTATATTACTTTACTTTATGTCATATTAACTCGATCGCATTAAACATACAATAATGTGGTGGAAGCCAAATTATTTTATGTCCTGCTTCCTTTGCAATTTTATCACAAACATTCCTTTGAAATATGGTAACTTTTTAAAACTTCTAACAATTATTTAACTATATAACTTTCATGGAAATATATATCACGTTCGCACAAAAAGTCTTGTATTTACCTTTTTCTACTGGTGGAACTTGATACTTTATTTGGCGACTATGATAGGATACATTATCCATCACAATACAGCTATTCGGTGGTATATTCGGCATTAATTTGTTTTGAAGCCAATCTGCAAAAACTTCAGCGGTTGTATCACAATTATAATCCAAGCTGGAATCTGTAATGTAAAATAGTTATTCTTTTACCTTTATTTTATAGTGCTTTGGTGTGACATTTTTTGGATTTACGTGTATCAATCCATCCTTTACTGGGTGTAACGTGGGTGTCATACCAAGTCTCATCTAGGTAGATTATCGTTCGATTTTTCGATCTAGCTGTATTTATTTTTTCAAGATATTCCATTCTATGTTGTTGTAAGCACCGTGATTCCATTATAACTTGTCTTTTGTCTATTTTTTTGAACAATAACCTCAAACGATATAGAATAGGCCATAAAGTTGTAGTGGAATATTTTATGTCACAACTATCCTCGGACAGCCTCCGTCGAAGTGACAATAACGTAGGAACGTTTTGTTCTGCATACATTTCATAAATTTTGCGGCGGATTAAGTCTTCTTGACAGAAATCAATACATTTCGGCACACCTTTGTCTTTTCGTTTTTCTTTAGGCGCTATCGAATTATTTACAATTTTCCAAACTGTACTTTCAGCGATGCTTGTTAAAGCTGATGTCTCCATCAATGAAAAGTACATTTCGTGGCCTCGCTCCGGTAACTTTAAATAAACACTTTTAACTGTCACTTTTGTCTCAATGGACAAACATTTGCGACTACTGACAGAAAGGGCTTCAGACATTTTAAGACACTATTAAACTTTATAATACACACTATTTCAGTATAATACCGCAGATAAAATGAAGAATATTCTTTATATTTATAAACACGAAGTAGCCAATAAAATATTAGATTGAAACGGAGGTATATATATATATATATATATATATATATATATATATATATATATATATATATATACCTATATATCTATATATATATATATATATATATATATATATATATATATATATATATGCCAGGTTTAATGTTTTTATTGCATCAATTTGCCAAATCACTTTCTTCTTGATCTTGAAAAATACTATACTAAATTGGAAATCGATATTTCGTTTCGCTCAGAGATTACGAAGAAAAATGCAAAAATCTCGAGAGTTAGTTTTTGCACAGATAATATACTTCCCTTAGCGAGGGAAGTAAAAACATTTAGAAAAAGTTAAAAATTGCAAACTCAACTGTTAAGTAAATATTAAAGTCAAGTTGGTTTCCCTTCAGAAACAAGAAATTTATCTTGCCAGTATTCTAAACAAGACAGAACTATTTATAACCGTCACAAGTTTGGGGCTTTTGAATCTTTGACTTGAAAAATCAATGGTATTTCCTTGAAAGTTAACGGTTCTACATATGCATAAAGAGTTTTCCTGTTTCGAAAAAGGAGTTTCAGCTTTCAGCTTTCCATTATTCGCTGCCAAATGGCTCTTTTATTACTGTTAAAGTTTTATCTTTGTATTTTTTAGGTTCCCGTGTTCGTTTCGAAATATTGTGGGATTTCGACGAGTCATTTATTTCAATCACCACAAATCTTCTAAGCCCTTTTGCAAATTAACGTTTCTTACTGCATACGCTGTTCATTTATTTAAAAAGTCTGAAATATTTAGTGCCTATGTTATTAGGTAGGACTGACATGGGTCTGCCAGGTTTATTTATTAGCATTTAAAAATAAATAGGGTACTCGGTATGACTGGAATTATTATTTGTTTTATACAGTATATAAGGAAATAAAATAAAGCATAGATAAGGTGTCTCATAAAAAGATTTATTTTAATATATTTATAGCAAAACCAAATTGACAGACAGTGGCGACTATTCAAATCACCATGAAAGACGATATATTCTTGGTATAATATTAGACAGAATAGGTAATTTTATATAAACTACTAAAAATGAATAAAGTTCATATTTCAGCAGTGACCAATCTTCCTTCATCTGTCAACTAATTGCGGGACGCATTTCGCCGTAACACAGCTCATCAGCCGAGCTCGGATCAACAAATGAGAGAACAAAACTAGAAGTACCTATTACATTACTGGCGTAACATCGCAGTAAGTTACAAGAAAGTGTATTTCCGGCTTGTAGAAAAATTTAAGAGCATTGTATAACATTCATTTTCTCCTAGATTTTATTAAATTAGAAATTAGATCATGTTACGACACTGTTTTTCTACCTATAATTTCTATTTTATTACATTTTTATATTTATTGCAGTGATTTCAATTTCTGAACAGTGTAGCTTAAAACAGTGTTTTACATTTTTGAGCAGTTTAATTTAAACCGGTAGTATGTAACGCTTGTTGCCGACTTAACTTATTTAGTTCGCATTGAATGCGTCGAGATTTACATGCCAGGAAGTGACCCAATGAGAAGGGACAAAGATATTTAAGCAGTCATTTCGAATTTTTAGCGGCTGTTTCCTCGGCCATGCCGTAGTGGCTTTATCCACTATGAAGCAATAACGGCTTTGTTCTGCCAGTAGGGCATAGTGGCTTTCTTCTCGTGCACGCCAGAGTGTTTATTTTCTCAGTAATGTAGTAGTGCAGTAACAGTTTCCAGCTCTCAAGTTTAAGGCCTTTTTAGTTTCTTGAAATATCTTGCTCATCCTCAGGCATTTCGGGTCAAAAAGTGTTTAGCCACCCAAATGAAACTAGGATGGTAGTGGCTGAGACAATATTTTTATGAGAATCTCGCCTGGAGAGGCTAAGTAACTTATGGAAAACCCACGAGGAGAAGCCAATCAGTAAGTCATAAGCACACCAGTCTAAATATCTTACTTTCTGTCTACAAGTGTGTTTCCAACGACTACTCAACATATGTAGTTCGCGTAGTTAATTTCACAAACTTTTAATATCGCGTTTTATAAAGCCTTTTATTAAAAACTTAATAATCCTAATTTAAAGACTCTATGCCATAGTGTACACTCTTCTAGCTTAAGGGGTTTTAATTTAGTAGAAGTAATTTTAAGAGTGTAAAAAAGTTAGAATATTAGTATACCCTTTATTTAAATGTGTAGTATCTCACTACACTGCTGCTCTTTCTTAACGTTATGGGTTATATTCAACTCGATATTATATTAACAACTAAATAGTCTTTATTTTTTGAGCAGAATTTAGATTTTTTTATTCTAAAATGAACAACAACCAAATTTTAAAGAACTATAAAGACTATCTTGAAAAGGCGCACAAAAATTACCTCGATCTCTAAGTACTCTATCAGTAAAAAACCAGCTAGCTTATATTTAGTTTTTGCTCTATCAGTATTAACATCTACTCAATCTATTCTTAAATATTAAGATATACATAAGGGGAAAATAACGACTTCTATTTAACAAAAAAAAATATTTATTAAAAATAAAGAAAGTGGTGTAAGTACATAAACTTTGCAACTTAATTTTAACCTTTAGGAGGCTGATTAAAAAAAAACACGCTAATTATTTTTGGAATAAGAATATTTATTCAAAGTTTCAACATAAATATTTTCATAAATCAACCCTTAAATAATATACAAGGAAGTTTCAAAATCGTACCTTGAAAAAATAATTAATGTTTCACCATACAAACTTTGCCACCCCCGTTCACCCCCTTAGGAGATGAATTTTCCAAAATAATGAAACATGTGTTATTTTATTTGGAATGGAATTTCAAAAAATCCCTCCTTGATGCACCCCTAGGGAACTCAAAGAATATTTCCTCCAAATTTCAAATCTCTAGGTTCACCGGTTTAAGCTGTGCGTTGTCTGTCAGTCAGTCACGGTACTATTTGATAGGTATAGATAGAAAGAAGAAGAAGATTATAATCCTTGGATTAAGTTATTCCTTGTCAGTATTAGGAAAAGTTAAATCCAACTTTATTTCAGAACTGTGTGTTTGCTAGTGAATTCGCGGGTAAATCACTTTTTTCTGAATAATATTTTATCACTTAAAATATCAATTTTATTTTGAAGGAAATCAATAATCTAATATGAATGGAGTACCATTTAAATGATATTTTTATTTATCTTTAATACTCAGCTGCTAAATATTAAGATAAAACTCAAAGTTGCTCTTTTACCACAGGAGAAAATTTTCTTTAAAATTTTCTTAAACGAATTTAAATTTTATTGGAAAACCCAGTGAAAGACATTTATTTTCTTGACCGATTGTTTCTAATACCCAGCTATTCAATAAATTAAGGAAAAGTAAAGTGCATGCTATTTTAAGAAATGCAATTTTCTTGTAGTTGCACTCAGGGTAGTTTATTGTTGCATCTGATGAAAAAAACCGCCACTTGCAAAAAGCTTTTTAAATTGAAGCTTAGTTTGCACAGCACGTCGCAACTTTATTGTCTTCCACTTGTGTTTTATTATTTTTAATTAACCGAGTAGTTAATTGAAAAAAAAATTAATTGACTGAATTATGGGTTAAGACAACTACAGGATTCTGGACGTTAATACAAATCAAGTTTCTTTAAGAACTTAATATCACCTTGAAGGGGACTCTAACCGTTTTCGCTTGGCGCCTCGTCCGGAAATCCCCGACTTCTTTCTCAATTCGAATGTCTAAAAACTATTCCATAGATTTTTACAATTTTTTTTGTTTAAATCATTGTATTTTAGGCTTTGATTTAACTCGAGTTCCATCAAAAAATGTCAGTTTTCAAGCTCGTCATAACTTATGAAACATAACTGTAAAAGGGATGTGAAAATCTGTGTTCTTTTACATATACTGTTTCAATCCTACAATTCTATTGCGCCGATTTTCAACTTCTTTTTAGTGTTCCGTACGGAACACTTATAAGATCACTTCGGTGTCTGTCTGTCTGTCTGTCTGTCACACCCGATTTTCTCCGAAACTATTTGACATAGAAAGGTGAAATTTGGTAATAATATAGGAATTGATGGCCTCATCAGAGCTATGTAGTTTTGAGAATTAAATTTTGACTTAAAGGGTTAGTTTTGGGGGGGTGAAGTCGGAAGTAAAAAAAAAAAATTTTTTTACTAGGTCATCGAGTGTGGTGTCAAATGAAAGCTTGTGAAAACATGAGTAAAAAATATATATATAATATTATACTTGCGCGCACTTTTCTTTGTATTATTTTTAAAAATTCGCGAAAAAATCGCTGTCCCGGGCCTTATCTCGAAAAGTACTTATCAAAAAATTTCGAAAAAATTCTGGAATATTCTCCACGGGGTGTAGATTGAACGGAAATTATCACGAGTGCATTACCTTTAATAATTTATATGGTATATAAAAAAAAACAAAAATTTCAAGGTCATCAGATTTCAGTAAAGATTGGAAACAAACTTTGTTAAAAACTCATTTGGGGTGTGTTTTGTGAAGTCACTGATCATTTTATACCACCCTAACAAAAATTTTAATTTTAAAAACAATCAACGTACGGAACACTAATTGTGCAAGTTCAACTTGCACTTGACCGGTTTATTTTCTAGCTAATTCTCGATTATTAGGAAACAATTTGAGCGTGAATGATTTTTATAATTTTGCTTTGTTTAATTACAGCTCCAATAAAACTAAGGTACCAAAATTCGTTTTAATTTTTTTCCTTCTGATAATTTTTCAAAATTTTTTAACTTACGGAAAAATCTGTGCCGCTAGAAATGTTCAGGAACATATCCTTAATTGCTAAAAAAATTCGTAACTATATCTACTACGATAGCTGAGAAAAGGAACATTGTGTCTCAAAAAACGTGACTTCTCAGGACAAGCGATTTTTCAAAAACCCCCGGTTTCGTGCTTGTTTCTTAGTTCTCTGTTCTCGTATAGAGTTCATAATAGTACAAAAAGTATCTTTTATGTTTTTACAATGACTATACCAAATTATTCCAAATGATAAGTTTTCATATGAGTTGTATGTACTTGCTACTTCTCCACCTGTTTGCTACTTGAGCTTGACCTCGTTCATTTGCGAGTCTTCTGTCGTGTGATGCCACGTTTTCGTGCAGGTTTTTAAAAAACGGAAAGGATTCTGTCATAAAAACAAAGAGAGACAAGAGACAGTGAGTCCAGCAACACCCGGCTCCCCAGTAATGAGATCCACGATTCCCGTTCTTCGACTTCTGTCAAAGTGTTTCCGGGACCTGACTATTATGATAGCTACCTCTGATCCAATAAAATGATGTCGTGGATTATTAATAATTAACAATATTGTAAGTGAAAACATGTTTTAGCAAAACTCTTTAAGTCCAGTCCTGCAATGAAAGGAATGGGGTGCGTGATAGAACCAAGTGAAAATAACCGGTCAAGTGCAAGTTGAACTTGCACAATTAGTGTTCCGTACGTTGATTGCTTTTAAAATAAAAAATTTTGTAACGGAAGTACAAAATGATCAGTGACTTCACAAAACACACCCCAAATGAGTTTTCAGCAAAGTTTGTTTCCAATCTTTACTCAAAATTGATGACCTTGAAATTTTTTTTTATATACCAGATAAATTATTAAAGGTAATGCACTCGTGATAATTTTCGTTCAATCTATACCCCTTGGAGAATATTCCAGAATTTTTCCAAAATTTTTTGATAAGTACTTTTCGAGATAAGGCGGGTGGACAGCGATTTTTAACGATTTTTTAAAAATAATATAAAGAAAAGTGCGCGCAAGTATTACATTATATGTATATTTTTTACTCGTGTTTTCACAAGCTTTCATTTGACACTACACTCGATAACCTAGTAAAATTTTTTTTTCCCTTCCGATTTCACCCCCCAAAACTAACCCCTTAAGTCAAAATTTTACTTTCAAAACTACATGGCTCTGATGAGGCCATCAATTTCTATATTATTACCAAATTTCAACTTTTTATGACAAATAGTTTCGGAGAAAATCGGGTGTGACAGACGGACAGACAAACGGACAGACAGGCGGACAGACAGACGGACAGATAGACGGACAAACAGACACCGAAGTGACCTTATAAGTGTTCCGTACGGAACACTAAAAACGACCATAAATAACCAATTTCAAAAAACTATTTTACCAACTTCTAGTGGTTGGATCAATTTAAAATTTACACCATCGGAGGTAAAATCGCATATAGTTTAATAAAAAATAATAAGAAAAATAAAAAAAATTACCCAAAACGGTTAGAATTCCCTTAATATGGGGGATGATCCTCTCTACATTTCTTATTTTTGGCATCTGAGATCATGCCAGCCAAAAATTACTTTTGCTTAAACCTAATTCTGACAAAACAATCACTTATTTTTTAGCCATAACTTTAGAATGAGAATTATTAATCCTTTTAATACTTTTAATGTTAAAATTCTATGTTCCGCTGGGAACTCAGGATTCAAAATCGACACTAAACTTCGATTTAAAGCTCATGAAATATTCAACACAAAAATTATACATATATACAAACTTAACAGTTATTTTTGTATTTATAGTATTTCACGAAATACTATTTTCCGATTTTTCGCCAAGGATTAACTGATTCAAAAAAATTAGTCGAGAACTCGGAATCAAAGAAACTTTTATGTTTTAATATAAATGTTTTAAGAGCTAGTTAACTAATTGCAAAATAAAGCTAAAGGTTTATTTTGAAATAAAATAATATATAATGAAAACAGTAAAATTTGATTTTAAAGTTTTACGTAAAAATTTTTTAACGGGACGTATGGTTTGGTTTTTTAATTTAGTGACAAACCACTTTTTTGATTTTAAAATAATAAAAATTGTTGAGGAAAAGGACGAGTTTAACAGTACACCACCAAATGCAACAGATACAACAAATTCAGTTATTGTAAATATTCTACAGGACAAATCAATGAGGCAATATGAAACTACGTATACATATCAGGAATATAAAAAAATAATGTAATATAAACAAAGCAAGGAAAGTGTCAAAGAATGTTTTATTAGCATATTTTGTAGAAAAGTTCAAAAAAGTTAAACCTTCTACATTGGGGGCCAGTGTATTTTATTCTAAAATCAACATTTGATGTTAAGGAGAATATCAATATTAAAAAGTTTATCAAATTGGTGCTATATTTGAAAAAAAAGTTAGTTGGACAATAAGTTAAGAAGTTTAAGATTTTATTTAACAAGAAAGTAACTTAATCAGTTGATAATAGATGTTAAAAAACCCGTTTAATGCTTTGGGTAAAATTTGTAATTGATATTGTATTCAATAAATATTGTCAAAATTTTTTAATTAATTCAGTTGTTTTCATTTTAAGTATTTCAGTTGCTTGTCCCAATGAAAATCGTACTAAAATGATTGTCAATAATACAGAGGACAAGAGCTTTGTTTCAATGATACAAAAACTAACATAAAACATATTTGTAGTTTCAATATTTATATATATATATATATATATATATATATATATATATATATATATATATGTGTATATATATGTATATATATATATATATATATATATATATATATATATACATGTTAGTTTTTGTATCATTGAAACAAAGCTTTTGTCCTCTATATTATTGACAATCGTTTTAGTACGATTTTCATTAGGACAAGCAACTTAAAAACTTAAAATGAAAACAACTGAATTAATTAAAAAATTTTGACAATATTTATTGAATATAATATCAATTACAAATTGTACCCCAAGCACTAAACGGGTTTTAATATCTGTTATTATGATTATGATTAAGTTACTTTCTTGTTAAATAAAATTTTAGACTTTTTAACTTATTGCCCAACTAACTTTTTTTTCAAATATAGCACCAATTTGATAAATTTTTTAATATTGATATTCTCCTTAAAATCAAATGTTGATTTTAGAATAAAATACACTGGCCCCCATTGTAGAAGGTTTAACTTTCTTGAACTTTCTACAAAATATGCTAATAAAACATTCTTCGACACTTTCCTTGCTTTGTTTATATTACATTATTTTTTTATATTCCTGATATGTATACGTAGTTTCATATTGCCTCATTGATTTATCCTGTAGAATATTTAAAATGACTGAATTTGTTGTATCTGTTGCATTTGGTGGTGTACTGTTAAACTCGTCCTTTTCCTCAACAATTTTATTATTTTACAATCAAAAAGGTGGTTTGTCACTAAATTAAAAAACCAAACCATACGTCCCGTTAGAATATATATATATATATATATATATATATATATATATATATATATATATATAATTATCGTCATTAGCTTATTTCATCCATAGTCAGATATAAGCCTCCCCAGGTTGTCTCTAGTAAGCTCTGCTGTTTGTTTCGTCCAAGAAACCAAATTATTCGAACCAACAAAAACGAGAATTTTTGGAAATGATCCAGATAAAGAAAATTTCACACACGACAAATAAAGGGTGTATGTAAAATCTGTTTTTTTTTTCTATCTAATTTAACTAATCAATTGAAAAATGGCAACACCTAAACGTTTATTTTATATATATACAAAAAACATTAACTATAACAATCGAAGCCTCATATATTGATAAATATTCCTTTCAACGAAAATATGTTTGTTACATTTTCTGTACGACTATGTTCTGCAGAAAGTTAATATGGTTATTAAACTGCGTGTAGTGAGAAAAATGTGAATATGTTTGTAGAGTGATTTGTCTGTCTGTCTAAAAGGGTTTAATTATGATGAAGTCCCCTTTTTTGAGTAAGTTTTGAGGCATAACTATTACAAGCCAAAATGTAACATAGCGGTAGCATTTTCAATGTAAAACGTTTATTACAATAACGAACACCAACTAGATAGAAAATATAATTTTGCCATAATCAATTTTTGTTTTAATTAAATCAAGAACTACATTCCCAAGAAAAAAGAATATCTAAAACTGGTTCAAGAAACGTTTTCAATTCTAATGTATATATATATATATATATATATATATATATATATATATATATATATATATATATATATATATATATATATATATATATATATATATATATATATATATATATATATATATATATATATACTGTTCCCGCTGTTCCGCTCGCGTGGACTTGATTCACTATTATCGTCACTGCTTACTCCTTATGTTACTTAACGTAATAAAATATATCCTATAAACTAGCCAGAGAACATATGTATTTTACAAAAAAAAAACACGTAAAACGGATAAGTGGTTCTTGAGTGCTAGGCGCACTAACGAACAGACAGTCAGAGGGATAGACAGAGAGATGTTATGTATGTTTTATATATATTATAACTTTTTTTTGATAAATATTAAGTTAGAAATTAAAAAAAGAACACGTAAATCGGATAAATGGTTCTCGAATGATAAGCACACTAACAGGCAGAGAGACATTGCATCTATAATCTATTATACATATAAAATGTAACGTCTCTCTGTCTGTCCGTTAGTGTACTTATCACTTGAGGACCACTTATCCGATTTACGTGGTTTTTACCATTAAATATGAAACAACAACATAGAGCAAAGAATACCTATAATATATATAAAGTGCAACGTCTCTCTATCTGTCTGCCCGTTAGTGCGCTTATCACTCGAGAACCACTTATCTATTTTACGTGCTCTTTTTTTTATTTCATACATTTGTTCTCTGGCCAGATTCTCTATAATCTTCTATAATATATATAAAATGCAACGTCTCTCTGTCTGTCTACCTGTTCGTTAGTTCGCTTATCACTGTAGAACCACTTATCCGATTTACGTGCTTTTTTTTTAAACATACATGTGTTTTCTGGCTAGGTTATCTATAATTTATATAAAATGCAACATCTCTGTATATCTGTCTGTGTGTCCGTTAGTGCAATTTTCAATGGAGAACCACTTATCTGATTTGCGTGCTTTTTTTTAAAAGATACATATGTTCCAGGTTATAGGATATATTTTATTACATTAGGTAACATAAGAAATAAGCAGTGACGATAACAGTAAATTAAGTCGGAAAAAAGTTTACCGCTAGCGTGTTCTCTTGCAATACACTGGAATATGGAACAATATCATGTAGCAAAGAATTTAATAAATATAAAATGCAACGTCTCTTTGTCTGTCTGTCTGTCCGTTAGTGCGTTTATCACTGTTGAACCACTTATCCGATTTACGTGCTTTTTTTTTTAAAAACATACATATGTTTTCTGGCCAAGTTATCTATAATATATATAAAATGGAACGTCTCTCTGTTTGTCTGTCTGTCTGTCCGCTAGTGTGCTTATCATTCGAGAACCATTTATCCGATTTACGTGCTTTTTTTTTTTAATTCCTAACTTAATATTTATCAAAAAAAATCTATAATATACAAAAAACGCAACTCCTCTCTATCTGTCTGTCTGACTGTCCGTTAGTGCGCTTAGCACTCCAGAACCACTTATCCGATTTACGCGTTTTTTTTTTTTATAAAATACATATGTTCTCAGTTTTATTTATATTATAGATAACCTGGCCAGAAAACATATGTATGTTTTAAAAAAAAGCACGTAAATCGGATAAGTGGTTCTACAGTGATAAGCACGCTAACGGATAGACAGATAGACATAAAGTCGTGGTTCTCCAGTGATAAGCCCACTAACGGACAGACAGAGAGACATTGCATTTTATATATATTATAGAAGATTATAGATAACTGGCCAGAGAACAAATGTATGAATTAAAAAAAAGCACGTAAATCGGATAAGTGGATCTCAAGTGATAAGCGCAATAACGTATAGACAGACAGACGGGGAGACCTTACACTTTATGTATATTATAGATATTCTTTGCTACATGATATTGTTTCATATTTAATGGTTTAGGCAGTGTATTGCAAGAGAACGCGCTAGCTGCAAACTTTTTTCCGACTTAATTCACTATCATCGTCACTACTTATCCTTTATGGCCTGGCCAGAGAACATATCTATGTTTGAAAAAAAGCACGTAAAACGGATAAGTGGTTTTCAAGTGATAAGCGCACTAACGGACAGACAGAGAGATGTTGCATTTTATATATATTATAAATATTTATATATATATATATATATATATATATATATATATATATATATATATACATATATATATATATATATATATATATATATATATATATATATATATATATATACATATATATATATATATATATATATATATATATATATATATATATATATATGATTACATTTAACATACAAACAAAAACAAAATAAAAAAGGAAATAATACCAATGTTTTTGAGTTCAAGCGTAATCCAATTTTAGTCTTTTCTACCATTTCTTTTAAAATTGAAAATAATCAAAAATAATAGAATATTCAGGATGTGTTCCTAAATATGTGAAGCAACCCTTCTAACTCTCTTCCATATCACTTTAGCTCTTTAGATCTTTGATACTAAACAAGTAAAGATGATAAAAAAATAATATAATTTTCAAATGCGTTGACTACAAGAAGCCCGAAAAAGACATATAAGTTAATAAGCAACTCCTTTAACTTCTTTCCTCACCTCTTACTCCCTTCAAATATTGGACTATAATTAATTGAAACTAATCAAAGAATAACGTATTTTCAGATTCTTCAATTTGAAGAAATCTGAAAGGATGTGTAATACATTATACTTAGAATAACTCCCTCCCTCACCTGTTTAACCCTTTATATAATATACGTAACTATAGAAATAACACGAATGTTTGGTAGAAAGATACTGCATCCATCATGTTTTGTTTATAAAGTAATTAGGTATAAATGTTCGCCATATTCGGTATTAAACTTTAGAAGAGCCGTTCATAATGTAAACATCTAAAACCTTTTTAATAAATGTGGATGTATTTTTAAGTTAAAATTTAAAAGGTTCATTCATTTATATTTTGCTGCAACATTTGCTTAGTAAAGAGCAGTCTTTTTAAAGAAAATATAAAATAAAAATCAATACATATACGTTTTTCTGACCTATATAAACTTATGTTTTTGCTTCCAAGATTTTAGCCAAAATAAACAACTTTTCTGCTATATCAGGCTTCATCAGAAACCTAAGTTTAAATAAATATTAATTTACGTGGAAAATCTCCAAAAATAAACCACTAATACTGTTTTATTAATGAAGCTTTACCAGCAAACAAAGCAGTTTGTTTTAATAGGCATTAGTGAAATCTAATGAGCCTTAACTAAATACGAATAATATGTTATTCTAAAAATAAAATCCCTTTACGCGATAAAAGACTTTATTGGAAATTTAGAGAAAAGAACAATAGTTGTTACCGACATAAGATATACCCATGTAACCCTGAGTCTACCTTAAGATGATGGCAAGAACCGTTACAGGCCACTATCACCCGATTGAGCACCCAACTCGAATCGGGGTCAGTGTCGATCCAGGTTGTAGATGGTGCTTGGGAGAAAAGGAGACAGCTTTTATCTAATCATGCCTTGCCCAACAATCGCTGCAGCAAAACAAACTCACATAGGATAATTTTCTATCAGAAGTGTATTAAAGGGATTCAACCAGGAAGGTTGTTGCTCTTCTTATATACATATATATATATATATATATATATATATATATATATATATATATATATATATATATATGTTTTGACGAATGTTCTCACGGGTGTGAAATGTAGTAGTGGTTTTTCGGGTATCCCGTGTTAGCTTGAAGTCCCTTGATGGACGGTTTCGCTGACGTTTCGATGGAATCTCATCCATCTTTTTCAAAGCGTTGATCACTGGTCGGTGTCTTAGCGTTGAATGTCGGTCCTGTGGTTCTTTGTAATGTTTGTGTTGGTGAAGTAACATATGGTTGAATTCTTGTTTCTCTTGGTTGGACTTGATACTGGGATAGAATATGTTTTCAAGAGTTCGGCAAACGTTGGCTATCATCTCGATTATTTAAGTTGTTGGGCCTCTTTTCAATTTCTATGGCTTCTTTGATTACCCTAGTGGATAGATTATTACTTTTTTGTTGTGTTTGTGTATATATATATATATATATATATATATATATATATATATATATATATATATATATATATATATATTATATATATTATATATATATGTATATATATATATATATATATATATATGTATATATATATATATATATATATATATATATATATATATATATATATACTAGATGACCCGGCGAACTTCGTACCGCCTAACAGCCAATCAATGTCGTGTTAACTTTTAGTTAAACTTTATTTAGGATTTTATTAACGTAAGAAAGAAAATGAATATTTACTCTCTTCAACATAAATTACCTTGAATGTTGAATTAAATCCGTGTTCTTCGATAATGTCTGCCCCAAATGAAGTCATTTGAAAACAGCCATTGTATTTTTGAGTGTTCGCTAGAAAATGAGATTCTGGTGTTTCGCCACGAAGCAATGAATGCAATGGCTCAGGTGGCGGAGTCAATAATGGCAATTTCACTTTGCCATTAAGGCAGCACAATCCAGGTGTTTCTCCAGCAAACTTCAATGCGCCACAATGCTCGAAAACAACGTCCATTGGACCAATGCGAACGAAAGGATGCGAGCTGTAATCAATTGTGCAATCGTATAGAAACGCTGCTTGATTCAAATTAACACTTGAAGCATTTTTTCTTGGGCGTCGAAGATTATCTCGTTGTTGATCTGTGCGATAAGCTCGACGATTTCTCATTGCCAACCGATCCGTTTCACGAGCTGCCTCTCTTTGCTCTTATGTTTGAGAACCACGAAGTGGGGCCATACTAACGCGGCGCTCTTCTCTTGCTATTTCTCGTTCTTCTTTAGTGGATTGATTCGCAATGTTCCGAAGCCTAATTACATTACGGCTTTTTGGAAAAGATTAGATCTTCTGGGTCGCGGCATTGTTAATAATAATACTCGCACAATAAGATTTATTAATAACACTCGCACAAAACAAACAAATCGAGCGGTAACCTTTATATGCTTTTTTCAAAATAACTCACAGACAACATGAAACAAAAAAAATTTACACTTACACTTACACTTACTCGCTACTTACAGCTTATATACTGACAGGCAGCGGCACTGGAATGTTCCGAGAGTTTTTCATACATTCTGTGTTGCCAATCTTGTGGTACGGATGACTGATTGACCGAATGATCTGGAATGATTGAGACCAATCTATTTGACAGTTGTTGTCATTTGTTCTCTATATTTTTGTTTATATTTCGAGTATTTTCTATATATTTCAATATCTTTCTAGATTTGAATATGCTATTTTCCCATTATTTTAATAAATTTTTAGTATTCATTTTATTACGTTAATAAAATCCTAAATAAAGTTTAGCTAAAAGTTAACACGACATTCATTGACTGTTAGGCGGTACGAAGTTCGCCGGGTCATCTAGTAAGCTATAAGCGTGCGTGACGTGAGCTGTCAATTGCGGAAGATGGCGGAGTTCCAAACATAATTTATTTAAAAATTAATTTTCTTCATAATTTTTTTTCCGTGAATTTTTCCGATATTTCTATAGTTAATCTGCTATTCGGGGCGGAGACGAATCCAACAAATCAGAGATCATTAAAATCGGTAGAGCCGTTCTTGGGTTATAAATGGTGTAACTAACCCGACTTTGTTTTATGTATATATATTATATATATATATATATATATATATATATATATATATATATATATATATATAATCGTATATCCCTTCTACCAACGGTGTAGGGCAGTTATACATTCTCCTTTTTTCCCTCTCAATCTCCACATATAAACTTCTTCCATCTGTCTCTATTATTTGCCATTTTCACTGCTTCTTTCCAGGATTTTCCCTTCTCCTTAACTATACTTCCAATACTCCTATTCCAAGTCTGTTTAGGTCTTCCTCGCTTCTGTTTTACCTGTATTCGGGCTTCATACACTTGTTTCACGTGTCTAGCATACTTCAACATCCCAGCTGTCTTTGTTGTATATATTCCATAATTGCTTGTACTCTCAGCCTTCTCCTTATTTCTGTATTCCTTATTCTGTCTTTTCGTGTAACTCCTTGTACTGCTCTCAGGTATTTCATTTCGACGGCTTGTATCTTGTTCTTCTGCCTGTCTGTTAGGGTCCATGATTCACATCCATATGTTTGTCCTATAAATTGCTTTGAAAACTTTTATTTTTGTTTGTTTCGTTACCTCTTTCTTCCGAATGAAATTATTATTTATTACATAGTAAAGTTTGTTCGTTTTTAGATTCTTTCATTAGTTTCTTTGTCTTGTTTTCCAGTTTAATCCATTATCACTCCCAAATACTTATATTGTTCCACTTGCTGCATTTTATTCCCTTCTATGTAAATGTTCGTTTGTTGGTTTTTCCATTGTCATTACTTTTGTCTTATATATATTAATTTTCATACCTTCTTCTTTACATGCTTTATTCGAAATAACGAGGTTTCCTTGTAATTGTCTCTCATTTTCCGCCACTAGCACAATATCATCAGCAAAAGCCGCTTCAGATATTTCTTCTCTTTTCAGCTTCCAGTATTCAATTGTCATTCTTTTCACTTTTATTTCGCATTTCTTGATTATTTCATCCATGTATACAGTGAACAATGTTGGGCTCAAGCTTCCTCCCTGCCTCAAACCTTCCTGTGTTGTAAATCCCTCCGACTTCATGTTTTTTTTTTATTACATACTGCATATTGTTGCTGAATATTCCCTTTATGATTTCTTATTGTCTTTTTGTCCATTCCCTTGCTTTCTAGGCTTTTCCACACTTTATTTCTCGTCACACTGTCAAATGCTTTTTCTAAGTCTCTGAAAGCAAGGTATAGACTTTTATTTTGTTTTGATCTTTCAGTGTAAGTATGTGGTCTTGTGTACTTCTTGCTGGTCTAAATCCACTTTGCGATTCCGATAGTTGTGGTTTTATTACTTTCTTTATCCTATTATTCATGACGTCCGCATAAATTTTGACAATTTTGTTCAGTATAGTAATTCCTCTGTAATTATTGCAATCCTTGTGATCTCCCTTTTTATAGATTGGTGTAATAAACAATATTCCCCATTCGGCCGGAAATTTTTCATCCTCCCATAAGTTGTTACTCTTCTTAAAGACCATTAGTCTTCACAACCCAAATATGGGGCAGATTTACAAGTCCGTACAACGCCTAAGTGATGTAAACATTCAAGCCATTCGTTAGCTATATATATATATATATATATCAACGCCATTCAAAAAAAAAACCGGTCAAGTGCAAGTTGAACTTGCACAATTAGTGTTCCGTACGTTGATTGTTTTTAAAATAAAAATTTTTTGTTAGGGTAGTATAAAATGATTAGTGACTTCACAAAACACACCCCAAATGAGTTTTCAACAAAGTTTGTTTCCAATCTTCACTGAAAACTGGTGACCTTGAAATTTTGTTTTTTTTTTATATACCAAATAAATTATTAAAGGTAATGCACACTTGATAAGTACTTTTCGAGATAAGGCCCGGGACAGCGATTTTTCGCGAATTTTTAAAAATAATACAAAGAAAATTGCGCGCAGGTATAATATTATATATATATTTTTTACTCGTGTTTTCACAAGCTTTCATTTGACACCACACTCGATGACCTAGTAAAAAAATTTTTTTTTCACTTCCGACTTCATCCCCCAAAACTAACCCCTTAAGTCAAAATTTAATTCTCAAAACTACATGGCTCTGATGAGGCCATCAATTCCTATATTACTACCAAATTTCACCTTTCTATGTCAAATAGTTTCGGAGAAAATCGGGTGTGACAGACAGACAGACAGACAGACAGACAGACAGACAGACAGACAGACAGACACCGAAGTGATCTTATAAGTGTTCCGTACGGAACACTAAAAACAACGATTTTGAAATGTTAAATGATATATGTATTTCACCTTTTTTAAGAACAAAACTGGAATAAGGGTTAGTAGTTACTAAGTTGGGAATGTGAAATCTTTGGCACAATGATACTACTCAGTATATATCACCACTACACCAAACACTTTATTTTTGCACTCGACGCGCGTTTCGCTAACCATGTTAGCTTCATCAGGAGCGATGATTGACTGTCAATCATCGCTCCTGATGAAGCTAACATGGTTAGCGAAACGCGCGTCGAGTGCAAAAATAAAGTGTTTGGTGTAGTGGTGATATATACTGAGTAGTAAGGTTAGTAGTGCCTAATATTGAGTACATGTTTTTAAAAGACAACTTATTATGTAACATTCTACAACTGTAAGTTACAAAGGAAGAAAAAAAAATGTAAATGTGTTACAGCCTGGTAGTTTTGTGACACGAATTTGATTAAAACAAATTTAGGACACTATACAACAGTTTACTCTTATCAATCTTTAAGCCTGCTCTAACATATTCGAGTACTGTAAGTACTCTCTGCCTTACTTCCAATAGACCTCTTCCAATATACCAGGAAGTAAACATTATTTTGTTGTAGTGACTAACAGCAAATTTCCGAATTTCAAATATTATAATTGAGCATATAAACGGTTTACGTCTTCAGTGTCTGCAGTATTGTATTCCTGAAAAAAATCACCTTCGAAGATTTTCCTATTTAGAAAGTTTGGCTCTTGGTATTAGGCGGTATTAATTTGAAGTAACTTTACAACGCTTTGCCTAAGATTGGAGGAGATATCTTCAAGGATTTTTTACTCTTCAAGATCAGAACATCAACATTCAGTGTTTTAATTGTGAAGAGTAAAAGTACACGGTCTATTCCTAAGAACTACGCTTTCTCAAGAGTATGAAAGCTTCCGTTTCATATTTTTTGATTTTTTTACCTTTTCGTGGCTCAGCCCTATGCGTCCTCTGCTTGATATAGGCTTTTCCCATAAAATTTCATCTCTGTCTATCCTGCGCAATCTACAACCAGTTGTTAGAGGCCTTTTTGATATCATCTGACCAACGTGTCTGTGGTCTTCCTCTGCTGCTATTATATGCCATTAGTCTCCATTCCAATATTTTATGCGTCCACCTCGTGCCTCTAAGTCTAACTGTGTATCCTACCCTTTTCTATTTTAAAGTAGCTACGCGCGTGATGACATCTGTGCATCTACCCAGATCTTCGTCATGTATTTTATCATTAAGAGTCACACCTTGACCTCTCCATGCGCCTTTGCACAATACTTAGTTTGTGGGCAGATTTTACAGTAAGAGCACACGTCTGCCCAAACTAGACTTCTAATTTCGGATGTTGCGTTTCGGTCGAGGATGCTTATTTCGTGGCCTAGATATATGGACTTGTCCATTTGGTCGATTTCTTCGTCAGGATTTCTAGGGTTACTAAAGGGGTACCAAGTTAGTCATGAATTTTGTTTTTCTAAAGTTGATCTTTAGATCCACGCATGCACATGGCAGACCTGTAATAAAAAGTAAGAAAGGAAGCTATAATTTTCGAGGAAATCACTTTAAGGAAAGGGCTGGAGTCCATAAATTTAGTTTAGTCTCAATATTATACTAATGATGCCTTGTTTTTGATTAGTTTGTTTGTGAGTGCATTTATGGAAAAAGGAAGAGAGTAAAAAGTAAATAAAATCAATAATAACATTCTTAAAAATATCTAATCATTTATTGCCGCTAACTTTTTATTGTTTTTGCTGATTTGGCCTGTTCTACATAGGATTTTTTATTGGAGTATCAGCTCTAATCGCTATATAGTTTAAAACTGGTTTAAACATTTTTGTACTCACGTTTTGAGTTAATGGAAAAACCTATTATCTAACGCGCTCCGCATGCAGCGGCAACCACTCGAGCCGTGCGTTCGACAAGCGCATCTTCTCCTTAGCGTTATGAAAATATGGAATATCTGGCCTTAGTACCGTTTACAATTAACATATAATATTAAATATTGTTGTTCTTTATGTGAGACATATGGCACAGTATGAAATTCTCCTCAAATATACATCCAGTCGAACTTATTTATTATGTTTTTTTACCGGACAATACTATCTCAACGAACACAATATCATTTCAAAACTGTTTTATTATCAGTAGCACAACTTTTTATTTGCTTTTTTTTTAATGCCTCACTTAACCTTTGCTTGTCCTTACGAGAAAACGTTTTTTCTTCAGTAATGGTTCTCCGGATTCCAAAAAAATATTGTTGATTTTTTCAATTTTCTCTGTTTCATCTATGTTGGAACGTTGGATCATTTTTTCGTCTTGCTCGTGATATTCTACTGGGTCAGTTTCTTCGACGAGGTTCTCATTTGGTATTTTCTGTTCGGGAAGACAAGCTGAAAAGTTCGGATCGTCTTTTTTCTCGTCGACAAATATTACACTGATGTAATGCAATTAAATTGTGGAATATTGCAGGCCATTTCTTCATTATTGTAAAAAGATTTTTCTTCAGGCACTTATGTGCACTTTTCTCGATGGATTGTAATACTCTTTGCGCCACCATCTACTACGCAAATCAGTTAAAATCACTTGAATTTTTTGGAAACAGGTAAGCCAAAATGTTTCTTACATAACTATTTTATAACAACGATATTTCGAATATTATTTTCCGAACCGGTTTTACAACCTATAGCGTTTAGCGCTTAGAGAGCAAGGCCAAATCAGCATTTGTTTATTAAGAAATGACAAAAACATAGCAACAATGAATAATTATATGTTTTTAATGTTGCTGTTGGCTGCATTTAGTTCTTACTATCCTACTGAATTTTCATCAGTTTTCCATGAACACTTCAGGAGATAATGCTTTTTATATTAAAGATGTGGCAATTTTCAGTCACACATTGTAAATGAATAAATCAAATTTTCTAATAAATATTAATGGCGTAATAATATGTAGGCTGAAAATTCATATGATTTTTAGGAAGTACCAAACTTCAAATGATACGTGTCAAAATTTCATGCCATTTCGACGATTAGTTTACAAATTACAGTGGTTTTAGTGGCGCTACTTTTGATATTTTCAAAACAAGGGAAAAAATCGAATATCGCGTGTTGGTTAAACACTGCTTTTTGATGAGAAAAAATACCATTCAAGCAAAGCATTGGCTTGATAAGTGCTACGAGGACTCTGCCCTTGGAAAAATCACTCATCATTTACTTTGCTGAATGCTAAATTTAAACGCGGTCGTACAAATACAAATAATGCTGAACGCTCTGGACGCCCAAATGAGATGGTTACACCGGGAAACATAAAAAAAGTCCATAAAATTGTTTTGTATGACCGTAAAGGGAAACTGCATGAGATAGCTGACACCCTAAAGTTATCAAAAGAACGTCTTGCTCATATTTTGCACGAATATTTGGGCATGAGAAAGCTCTGTTCGAAATGGATACCGCGTTTGCTTACAGTGGACCAACAACAACCACGTGTTGATGATTCTGAGCGCTGTTTGGACCTATTTAAGAGCAATAAAAAGGATTTTTTCATACGATATGTGACAATGAATGAAACATAGATCCACCATTACACACCGGAATCAACTGGGCAGTCAGCTGAGTGGACAGCAGCCGGTGAAAGCCGCTGGAAGCGACCAAAGACACAACAGTCGACTGGGAAAGTTTTGACCTCTGTATTTTGAGATGCTCATGGAATAATTTCGATCGATTATGCTGAGAAAGGAAAAAACATCAATAGCGAATATTATATAAAGTTATTGGTGCGTTTGAAGGCAGAAATCGCTAAGAAACGGCCCCAATTGAACAAGAAAAAAGTACCCTTTCATCAAGACAATGCACTCTGTCACAAGTAAATGGTTATGATGGCAAAATTGCATGAACTGAAGCTGAAATTGCTTCCTCATCCACCGTATTCTCCAGATTTGGCCCCCAGCGACTATTATCTATTCGCTGACCTGAAAAAAAATGCTCATGGAAAAGAGATTTGGCTCCAGTGAAGAAGTTATCGCCGAAACTGAGGCCTATTTTGAAGGCAAAGACAAATCCTTCTACAAGAAATGTACAGAAATATTAGAAAAGCATTGAAATGATTGTATTGTTCTTGAAGGAAACTATGTTGTTGAATAAAATCAAATTTTGCAAAAAAAAAGTATTTTAAGTAGCCAGACCCAAAAAATTTTCAGCCTGCGTGTTATTCTACCACCGAGTGGATTATGTTTCAATATTTAGTTTCAATTTTTGGCACAACATCGAAAACCATGGACTCACTCGGGAAAATTTTGCCCTCCTTTGAGAGAGCTTATTACCTTTTTTTTCAAGTTATTTATGGTAATTTGTTACCCCAATGTACGTTTCCAAAGAGTTAGTAACTATTGCGAGTCAGTGCGGTGTATTTTCTTTTCAGAATTGTTGGTGTCAAGGCATCTGAAAATTCTGATATCTATAATATATATAAAATGTAACGTCTTTCTTGTCTGTCTGTCTGTCTGTCTGTCTGTCTGTCCGTTAGTGCGCTTATCACTGGAGAACCACTTATCCGATTTACGTACTTTTTTTTTAAAAAACATACATATGATCTCTGGCCAGGTTATAGGCTATATTTTATTACGATAGGTAGTATAAGGAATGAGCAGTGACGATAATAGTGAATGAAGTCGGAAAAAAGTTTGCCGCTAGCGCGTTCCCTTGCAATACACAACCTAAAGCATTAAATATGGAACAATATTATGTAGCAGAGAATATCTATAATCTATAATATATATAAAATGCAATGTCTCTCTGTCTGTCTGCCTGTCCATTAGTGCGCTTATCACTCGAGAACCACTTATTCGATTTACGTGTCTTTTTTTAAATTCATACATATATTCTTTGGCCAGGTTGTATAATAATAATAATCTATATTCATAATATATATAAAATGCAGCGTCTCTCTATCTGTCTGTCTGTCAGTCTGTCCGTTAGTGCGCTTATCACTGGAGAACCACTTATCCGATTTACGTGCTTTTTTTTAAAACATACATATGTTCTCTGGCTAGGTTATCTATCTATAATATATATAAAATGCAACTTCTCTCTGTCTGTCTGTCTGTCTGTCCGTTAGTGCGTTACGTACTTTTTTTTTAAACATACATATGTTCTCTGGCCAGGTTATAGGATATATTTTATTGCGTTAGGTAACATAAAGAATAAGCAGTGACGATAATAGTGAATCAAGTCGGAAAAAAGGTTACCGTTAGCGCTTTCTCTTGCAATACACTACCTAAACCATTAAAGTTGGAACAATATCATGTTGCAAAGAATATAATAATATAAAATATATTCGTCGGTCTGTCTGTTCGTTAGTGCGCTTATCACTTGAAAACCACTTATCCGATAAATTTATACATATGATATGTTCTATATAATTCGATATAAGCGTAGATAATGGGAGATAAGGTGAGATAATGGGAGATAAGTATAAATAATAGGAGATAAGGAGAAATAATGGGAGATTAGGAGAAATATTGCGAGATAAGTCGAGATAAGCCTAGATAATGGGAGATAAGGTGAGATAATGGGAGACAAGGAGAAATAATGGGAGATAAGGAGAAATAATGGGAGATAAGCAGAGATAAGTCTAGGTAATGGGAGTTATGATGAGATAATGGGAGATAAGGAGAAATAATGGGAGGTAAGGAGAAATATTGCGAGATTAGCCTAGATAATGGGAGATAGTGGAGATAAGTATAAATAATGGATGATAAGGAGAAATAATGGGAGATAAGCAGAGATAAGTCTAGGTAATGGGAGTTATGGTGAGATAATGGAAGGTAAGTAGAAATAATAGGATATAAGGAGAAATATTGCGAGATAAGTCGAGATAAGCCTAGATAATGGGAGATAAGGTGAGATAATGGGAGATAAGGAGAAATAATGGGAGATAAGGAGAAAAAAATGGGGAGATAAGTAGAAATAATGGGAGATAAGCAGAGATAAGCCTAGATAATGGAAATTATGTAGAGATAATGGGAGATAAGGAGAAATAATGGGAGATAAGGGGAAATAATGGCAGATATTTTATTACGTTAGGTAACATAAGGAATATGCAGTGAGGATAGTAGTGAATTAAGTCCACGCGAGCTGAGCCGCGAGCACGGCTAGTTTTATAATAATGTCTGTTTGCAAATATATTGGACGGCCTTTCTTTCCTTACCTATTTTTTCTGATTATACTTATCGCAAAGTACTTATTTGAAATATCAAATTATTAATCTTGGATTAGACTATTTTTTTGTGTCAGAGAATTTAACTCATTATTGATTTTAGAACTGCGTTTTACTAACGAAGTACTGGGTAATATACTTTTCCGAACAAACAACCTTAAGGTAGAAATAGAAAATCTTCTTTTCTCGATCTAAAAAACATAAGTAATAATTCGTAATAAAGGCAATACAGTAGTTATAAGTTGTCAAAGAAATTAATAGAAACAATTAATGAGAATACTAATTTTGTTGCTAAGTTTCAAAAACTCGTATGATTTAGCTAATAGAATTCAAAATATACAACTTCCCAACAAAACGAAACTCATCTCTTTTGACGTAACCAATTTATTCCTGAATATACCACCTCAAGATACTATAACACTAGTCGAACAACTTTTAAACTCAAACCACAATAATTATATTAAAAAACAAGAAATACTCATTACACTTTTCGACTTGTTTAAACACAAAACTATTTTGAATTTAATAACACTATATACATTAATATGAAAGCCTCATAATGGGTAATCCTCTTAGTCCCTTACTAGCAGAAATTTTCATGAATTTTATAGAATCCAAAATCAGTGAACATCTGTTCTTTAAAAAATTTATTTATTGGTATAGATATGTCGATGATATTTTAGCCTACTTCACAGGAACAGATAGATAACTCTTTAAAAAATATTTTGTGAATATATAAATAATTTACATGCTAACATAAAATTCACTACAGAAGAAGAAACTAATAATAGCATAAACTTCTTAGACTTACCTATAACAAAAAACAATAATATACATACGTTCTCTATTTACTGACACAACAATACATAATAAAAACATGTCATCCAATCCAACACAACTAGTTGCCTTTCATAGCATGCTCCATAGATTACTATCTATTCCATTAAATGAAAAACATTTTCTTAAAAGGTCTAAATATAATAAAACAAATTGCAGTAAACAACGGATATAATGTAGATATAGTAAACAAAATTTTAAAAAAGAAAAAATATAAAAAAGCATTAGAACTAATTTTATTTTTCCTGGACAAAAAATGAATCAGGAACGCTATAGTGTTATTAATAGGCGAGACTAGCAATAAAATTAGAAATGTCTTAATAAAAAAAACTAAATAATAATATAATAATAAATGTAGCATTTAAAAACAAATAAACTCAGGTGTTTATAAACTTAACTGTGAAAATTGCGATTGTACTTATATTGGTCAAATAAGAAGAAATTTTAATAAAAGAACATTTTACATCTTTTATAACAACGATCTGCTGGAAAAGACCGGAAATCCAATCTACGGCTTTCCAATCCCTTCATTCACTTTGAACGCTCGGACATCGGCTACTCAGGCAAGTATCCGCAGACAGCGGGAAGTTGCTCAACTTAACAAAGACCTAAAAGAAATTCTATCTTGGGGTGACAGTAACCAAGTGGAATTTAACGCTACAAAAACCCAGGCGGCAGTTTTTTCTAAAAAACTTAACGTTGCTGAACCCGACATAGTTATGGCGGGGTACTCCATTCCTCTAACACCGTCACTCAATTTGTTGGGCGTTAATTTGGAAGCAAATATGTCCTAGCATGAGCATGTTGAAGGCATAGCAAGGAGAACTTCTGAAAAGTTGGGAATATTATTTCGAACCAGAAAGCTTTACCCTCCACAACAACTTTTAATTCTTTACAAAGCTCAAATTCGACCAACTATGGAATATTGCTCCCATGTTTGGGGCTCCGCTCCCAAACATACACTGCATTGGTTGGATTCTATTCATAGAAGAGCTGTTCGTCTGACTGGAGACCCGGAACTGACCGGCGACCTTGATTCGCTGGAACATCGAAGAACGGATGGCGACTTGAGCCTATTTTACAAGTATTTTCATGGAAAGTGTTCGGAGGATGTGGCCCGTTTAATTCCTCACAGAGCGGTGCATGTTAGAAATACACGTCGCGCTGATACTTCAGATCCGTATGAGGTTCAGCTTATTACTCAACGCTTTTCAAGCAGTATTTTATATGGAAAACATCATCCCTTTGGAATAATTTGCCCAGGACTGTGTTTCCTACCTAGTACAATTTACAGCGATTCAAGAACAACGTGAATCGTTTTTTCCGCACATGTGTCGCCCCTGTAGCGCTTTAGGGACCTCCCTGCAGCATGTGTGCTAGACCTATAAAAAAAAATAAGTAAATCAGACTCAAATTACGCTAACTATTTAATAGAATCAGAACATAAGTTAAATAAAAACTAAAGGGTATAAACTAAATTCGCTTGAATCCCTGGAAATCAATAAACTTAGAAATACTAATTATTCCTTAAATGACCAATTAGAATTAAATAATTCACCTCTTTAGTTTTTATAACAGTATAATTAGGGATTTCCAACATTATTTTATTTTACCTGTAGGGATGTTATATATATATATATATATATATATATATATATATATATATATATATATATATATATATATATATAGGGTGGGCCATCTATCGGTTTAAATTTGAACCACCGGTTATTTCGAATCTGGCAATACTTATGTCATTCTATTCTGTCACAAAATTCAGTATATTATCTCCACTGAACGAAATGAATCGATTTAGGCTTGAGCAACGTTGGGATTTATTGGAAATTTATTTCCAAAACAAAGACAATTGGTCGGAAATTGCACGAAAATGTCGTACAAAATTTGGTCGCAGAGAAGGACCAACAGTGCCCGGTATAGGCAAGTTTATTGTTAAAGTTCGTGAAACTGGTTTCATTGTTGATGAGCCAAGACGTGAGCGTGCTCGTACAGTGCGTACACCCGAAAATATCGAAGCTGTGGACGGCGCAACCATTACGGTCAATGGAGACACCTATCGCACCATGATAACCGATTTTTTTGTGCCGGCTCTTCATGGAATTGATGTGAACGATGTTTGGTTTCAACAGGATGGTGCAACTTGCCACACATCTCATGCCACAATCGATTTATTGCGTCAAACGTTTGATGGCCGTTTAATTAGCCGAAATGGTGATGTCAATTGGCCGCCAAGAAGCTGCGATTTGACACCGTTGGACTATTTTCTGTGGGGCGCCATTAAAGACAAGTGTTATGCCGACAAACCAGAGACAATTGAGGATTTGAAGGCCAACATTCGTGATGCCATTGCCGAGGTACGACCCCATACACTCGAAAAAGTGCTCAAAAATTGGTCCGATCGAATGGGGTACTGTGAGGCCAGCCGCGGCAGCCATATGAATGAAATAATATTCCATCTCTAACCGGAACAATTGTACTTCACAACAAAAAAATAAATTTGGCAAAATTTCAAACCGTTTTTTGTTTTATTGCATTTTTAAATTTAAACTTTTAAATGGCCCACCCCTTATATATATATAATAAATTTTTCATCTTGTTCATTTACTCTTGATAAAGCTATAGTGATAGCGAAACATCTTCATATATTAAAATAAATGTTTAGTTTACCAGTAAACGAAAAAAAAAATTGTTGTTTTACTGTTCACTTAACTTAAGCGTAAGTAATAATTCAATTTTCGGGAAATCTAACTCACACGGATTTCAATTATGACAAAACTCTTTAGTAAAGTTTCATTTTTAAAAATCGGGCTGGAAGCAATCAACTGTGCAAGAAAGACATTTAATAAAATTAATTGCAAGAGTTTTCAAAAAGTTTCATGAACTTTCGAAGGTCGTCGCACACAGGAAAAATTTTATCCCATCAATTGACGATAGGAAGCTGTGATGTTTCAACAAAAAAGTTCAAAAGTAAAGTTTTGATTGCACGTCGCTTTTCATTGTTCACCTAATGAAAACATGATAAATGTGTTGCAACTCATTGAAGAGTTTAATAAAGGGTTTTAAAATATCTTGAAATGCAATTTTAGCTTTAAAATCATCGACCAAAAATATTTCTTACTTATAGTAAATGCTTTTTCAATGGGGCAATAAACGACTCTATTAAGGTTTTGTGCATAGTTGCCAGGTATTACAATAAACATATTTTTATTTTACCTGCTTTGCACCTGCAATCATATTGGATCCATTTTTACTTATATATTTACTACCTGGCAAATCGGTTTTGAGCTCTTTAAGTATTTCATAATATAGGCCTAATGACCACAGGTCTCCATTAAGGTTTGAAAGATACTTTTGATTATCTTTAG
Organism: Pachyrhynchus sulphureomaculatus; assembly: GCA_019049505.1. Lineage (NCBI taxonomy): Eukaryota > Metazoa > Arthropoda > Insecta > Coleoptera > Curculionidae > Pachyrhynchus > Pachyrhynchus sulphureomaculatus. Next base: position 204,530,775 of record CM032449.1, read on the forward strand.
TTTTACTTACAGCTTCCAAAGTAACGGTTCTATTTTAATTATGTGGCGTCCGTGGGAAAATTGCAATAGTGGCTATTGCAAGAGAAAACATTTATCACTTGATGCTAAACAAATGTTTATGACAGTTTGGTAAAAAAAATTGAATAAACAAAATGCTTTGCAAGAAACCAGTGAACTAACAAAAACCCCAATTTCTACGATTAAGAGTATTGTAGGAAAACCATCACTCAGAAACTGGAAAAAATGGAAAGATTTTCAAATGCATCATGTAGACGATTGTGAAAAAGACGTCATCAATAAAAAATTATATTCTATGTATTAAGAGCAGTTGGTGCCGACACTAGACAAAATAAAATTAAGACTGGTGCAATCAACAAAAGGCAAGTAGTGATGGAGTCACAAAGATTACGAATCTTGCAACATACTTATTTACAAGAAATTAAAAAGTATCGATCATAGAATTGGCCAATAATTTACCTTGACGAAACATGGTTCGATACCCATGACACTGTGCAAAAAGGGTGGGTTGACAGCAGTACAAAATGTCAGACTAACGCACCTTCAAACGGTAACGAATAACCATTTTTCATGCTGGATCTGAAAAGGGTTGAGTTTCAAATTGTCTACTATTATCTGCAAAAAACATAAAAGATTCTAGTTTGAACTTTCACGAAGACACGACCGCAGAACCTTTTGAAAATTGGTTTGAAAATTCCCTTTTATCAAATGTTCTCGAACAGAGTGTTATAGTTATGGACAATGCAAGTTACCATAGTCGCCTACTAAATAAGGTTCCTAATGCAGCTAACACCAAATCGGAAATACAGGAATATATGTTAGAAAATGACATTTATTTTGGCTTCAGTTATAAAAAAAGTTATCTTTTGGAAGTTTTGAAAGACTGTAAATAGAAAAAGAAATATGTTTGTGATAGTATGCCTGAGAAAATGGAATACACTGTTTTGCGACTTCCTCTGTATTGTTTTGGGTTTAATCCAATTGGACATATTTGGCGTCAAGTTAAATCAAAAATGTTTCTCCTTCTTTAAGCGTGTCAGTGGTTGAATTAGTAAAAAAAGTTATAAATGTGACCTTGTGAAAGCTGGAGGAATTCCATTCAGCACCTTGTTAAAGTTGAAGATTCATATATTAATGATATAAAAACCACTAACAGTTACCTCAGCTGATGACAGTGATAGTGAAACCGAATTAGGCTTAAGTTAAAATATATTTTTATTTGTACCATATGTCCCCTCTTGTAAACCCCATTCATTCAAACTGTATATTTGTACTTCTTATCCATTTGTTTTTACATGCATCTATAAATAAACATCTCCAAAAACACTTATAATTTTATTTATTTGCATTAATGAATAAAATTCTTATCTCCACCTATCGTAAACAAAATGTCAGAATTTTTATATTGCCCACTTAAAACGGCAAAAATCAGGATCTTATATTTTGGGGCAGGCTATACCAGATTATTCAGATATTTCACTAATAGACCAACAGGCGACCCGAAATTTTGACCTGTCGACTAACCGTCTGTCTAGTTGTTCATGCTACCGGGTGAGTCGAATAAAAACCTTTAACGTTTATTTTGCAGCCCCCGTGCCCTGGAACTCCCAGATAAGGCCCAAAATGCTACATCTAAAAATGGACTGTCGTTTAACCACTTGACTCAAGTACCATAACCATATAAAATAAATAAATTTAATTTGTTTTTGATAAAATAAGCGGGACTCTGCAAAAGGCAGACGCCGCCAATACCGGAGGATGAAACTGGACTAGCTCCTTCCAGCAAAAACGATCGTTTTTTTGACTTTCTGATTAAATAAGACCGCAAGTCCTACGCGTCTGTCCAAGTTATTTTTGGAAAATTTAGGCCTTAATTAATCACGAGGACAGATGCCTCGCTTGTACCCGAATAAGCCGAGGCATTTTCAAAGTTCAAAAAAAAAATTGAAATAGTCGCTATTATAGGTTTTAGATAAAATTTTAAAGTATTTACTTAAAATTAAGTATTTTCTAAATTTTTCAAGTGTTTAATCGAAATTTCAAACATTCATTTGATTTTTCAAGCATTAATTCATTTGATTTTTTTGAATTTATACTAGAATTTAAACTATTCGTCACTCTCAAGAATTTTCATTATTTTACAATCAAAAATATTTAGTACAATGTTCAAAAACCAGCACATGACACATTGGAATATATTATCAAACTATGTCACTGTAGAGCAGGGGTGCTCAAACGGTCGATCGCGATCGACAAGTCGATCGCGAGTGCTTTTTGAGTCGATCTCGAGAAAAAAAATTCCGATATAGAACTATTCACAGATTTTGTTTTAGGTAACTAAAACAAAATGTAATGAATGAAATACTAAAATTTATTCGATCCACAATTAGGCCAGAATAACCCCCTCATCACTTTCTTTTATCGTAATAACCCCCTGCTAGCGGCAAAAGGCGGCTTTATCAAAGGAACGCGCGGTACTTGTCAAAGAAAAGCCGCGTTTTTGATTCCCGCCGATTTTTCTAGAAACTTCGGGCGGCGTGTTTGACGGGAACATTCGAGACTTCGTTCGCGCCGATACAAATGTTGCGCCTGCAGGAATAGGAGTCAGTCTGAGTTGTAACTTGAAGGCGATACATCGATACAAAGTTTATTAATAAATAATCCAAAATGAGTGCGGCGAAGAAAAGTAAAACTTATCATTTTAATAACGATTGGGAGGAAGAATTTTTCTTTTGTATGGTAAAGGATAAGTGCATTTGTCTCATTTGCCGTGCGTCAGTTGCAATACCTAAACGTGGGAACTTAGAGAGGCATCATAAAATGGTTCATAAAAACTATGAAAAGGATTTTCCGTCACAGAGTGAATTAAGAAAACGAAAAGTACGTGATTTGATAACTTGTTTGAAAAAAGAACAAACCATGTTCACAAGACCAGCCAAACAATCAAAAGCTGCAACGATCGCGTCATTTAAAATATCTCATATATTGGCGAAACACAAGAAACCATTTGATGATGGATTGGTTGTGAAGGAAGCATTTATTGAAGCGGGTGAGATTTTATTTGGAGATTTTAAAAATAAAACAGAGATTATGTCTGCTATTAGAGAACTTCAGTTATCTCGTCCGACTGTCACAAGGCGTGTTGAAGTAATGAGTCAGGACATAGCAGATAAACTAAAACATGATATCATGGAATGTACATACTTTTCTTTACAGTTCGACGAATCCACCGATATGACAGACACTGCCCAGCTGTGTATTTTTATTCGAATGGTATTCAATGACATGTCGGCTAAGGAAGAGTTTTTGACAATGATTCCTCTGAAAGGAAGACCCGTGGCGAAGATATATATGACGTTTTCTTCAATTTTCAACAAACTACAAGGTACCAATATATAAACTAGTGTGCATTACAACCGATGGAGCACCAGCAATGACTGGAAACGAAAACGGTTTTGTGGCATTGTGTCGAGCTAATGATGATTTCCCTTCATTTTTCTCCTTCCATTGCATTATACATCAACAAGTTTTGTGTTCAAAAGTTCTAAACATGGAGGAGATTATGGGCATTGCAATAAAAATTGTGAATTCTATCCGTGCACGTAGCTTGCAACGACTGCTCTTTAAATTGCAGTTGGAAGATAGTGAGTCAGCTGAACACACTGATTTAGTTCTTGACACGGACGTCAGGTGGTTGAGTTGCAGAAAATTCCTCGAAAGGTTTCAAGAATTATTGCCCGAAATAACAGTTTTTCTGGACGAAAGAGGTGATGACACTCAGATGCTGAAAAAAACGGAAAATGGCTGACTGATTTGGCATTTTTGACAGACATCACAATGCATTTAAACACCATTAATTTGGAGCTTCAAGGTAAAGGAAAAACTATTATTGAGATGATTAGCGCAATAAACGCATTCAAAAGTAAATTGCAACTTATGATAGATCAACTGAAAAGAAAGGATCTGAAAAATTTTCCGTCTTTGAAAGCAAGGATTCCTCAGTTGAATTATGATATTTATGAGGCAGAATTATCAAATATTTTGGGCCAATTCGAAATACGTTTTTATGATTTCAGTAAACTGGCAAATATCGCATCATTTATGAGTTATACTTTTTCGTGTAAAAACATTGAGGAATTAGCTACTGAAATAGCAAGTCAGTTTAACATGGACTCATGTTCTGTTGAAAATGAGTTAGTGCAGATTATATCAGATATACATTTCAAAGCCACACCATCTGATACAAAATTCTGGTGTTTTACATCTGAAGATAAATATCCGAATCTAAGGCAAATCGCCCTTCAACTGACGGCAATGTTTGGGTCAACTTACTTGTGCGAGTCTGCATTTTCTGGAATGAAGATAATTAAGTCAAAATATGCAATCGACTAACTGACGAACATATGTCATCATGTTTGCGATTACCACTCGGTAATTACGTACCATCTTATGAAAAGTATGCTGAGGACATGCAGTGCCACGCTTCAACATCCAAAGTTAAGTTTAGACACTAGAACTCGTTTGTTTTGTAAGAATCAATAAACTCGCAATTTTGAATAATTATGAGTTTTTTTCATTGACATTTTAGAGCAGACCTACACTTACCTTGACTAAAAAAAATGCATATTGTGCGGAAAACTAATATCTATGCCACGATACACCCTACCTAGACGACAATCCTGCATCACACTTACTTGCGGCCTCTCAGAGTCGATCGATCGTAGTCTAACAATATTGAGGTAGATCGCCAGCAGTTCAAGTTTGAGCATTCCTGCTGTACAGTATGTTTATATATATTTATATTTTATATATATATATATATATATATATATATATATATATATATATATATATATATATATATATATATATATATATATATATATATATATATATATATATATATATATATATATATATATATATATATATATATATATATATATATATATATATATATATATATATATATATATATGTTATATATATAATCTTCTTCTTCCACGTACTCTAGGCCTCAGGCCTGTAGTTTTCAACTCATCAGTTTTTTTGAGATGTTGATGTCCATGATTCGAGCAATCTCTTTGGAGGTCTTCCCAGGGGTCGTCGTGTCCGTGGTTTACCATCTCGCGCGATTCTTGCTAGTCTCTCCTCAGTCATTGTCTCCACGTGATCTCTCCAAGCCCTTCTATGTTTACGTCCCTATCTGATTATATTTTCCACGTCGCATTCATGTCATGTCTTTTTCTTTTCCTATGTCTTAGTGTGTATCCTGAAATGTTTCTAAGTATTTTCATCTCTGTTGTTCGAAGAATGCTTTTTGTTCTTTTATTGCCTGTTCTTGTTTCCATAGCGTATGTTAGTGTGGGTCTGACACATGTTTTGTATATCCTGACTTTTGCCTTTTTATTCATAAAGGCATTGTTCCAGATGATGTCCCGAAGTGCGCCTGATATTCGGCTGGCTTTGTTTGCTTGATCCTTCACTTCATTTATTCTATTTTGGCATGAGGTGATTTGTATGCCTAGGTAGTTAAATGACATGACTTGTTCTACTGTTTTATTTTCCAGAGCAAGTTTACATCTTATTGGCTCGAGGGTTTTGTGTTGGATATCTGTATGTTGAGGGCTTTAGCTTTTGTGTAGAATGAGTGCAGAAGCCGCTGTAAGTCGTCTTCGTTCTCTGCCACGACCACAGCGTCGTCTGTATAACAGACATTATTGATTTTAGCCGTTATAAGTGAATATTCTTCCTCCTGGGTTATTATCTCGTCCATTATTAAGTTGAACAGTTGAGGGTTTAAAGAGTCCCCTGTCGGATTTCGGTTGGCGTTTGTATTTCCTCTGTCAGTCTTTGATCAACTAAGATGTGAGTGCCTGTATTGTGATTTAGTTGTTTTATGATGTCTATTATGTTTTTTGGCACATGTTTTCTTTTTAGGATATCCACTACGTCTTTTAGTCTTACTCTGTCAAATGCTTTAGTAAAGTCTATAAAGCACATAAATGCGGGTTTTCCGTATTCTATGGCCTTATCTACTACTATGAAGATAGCATCTACGGTTGACCTATTTTTTCTGAAGCCTTGTTGTTCTTCCGATATGCTTACATGCTCACTTATTATTGCTTCTAAGATCTTTGTAAATAGCTTCATGGTTGAGCTTAACAGAGTTATACCTCTATAGTTTTCTGGCAATTTCTTGTCTCCTTTCTTGAATATAGGAATGGTTATGCTTTTTCTCCATTCATTAGGGACTTCTTTGGTTGATACTATTTTATTGAATAGCTTTGTAAGTTCTGTCATTAATTGTTGCCTTCCATATTTCAGTAGCTCATTTGGTATGTTATATATATATATATATATATATATTTATATATATATATATATATATATATATATATATATATATATATATATATATATATATATATATATATATATATATATATATATATATATATATATATACTGAAGGACAGTAAAAGAGCTACTGATAACAAACAATCTTAACTATAACACTGGGATTGCTCTTATTTAGGTTGAGAGTGCAAATAAAAGTTGGTGTTGTATTATTTCATCGATTGAATTTTATTTTAAATTCTCAAGCTTTCGTCTATGTTTACAAACTTCTTCAGAAGATCTGTAAGAGAGAAATCACCGATCGTGAGAGTTAAATTATCTAGATTCTATCAGTTTTTAACTTGGTTACTGTTATAAAAGTCTTTTTATACTTACAAAATGTATCAGTGATTGATCTCCAAGAACATCCTGCTCACCTATAATCGCAGATATTGTGATGAATAAGTTACTTTACTTTGTCATTGAAAAGTTGGATTTCCAATTCCCTATTGTATACCAATATGTGGATAATTTACTTATTGCACTCCCACAAGATAGGGTAAAGTACACATTGGACGATTTCAATAGTTTTAGGGGGACACTACAGTTCACTATAGAAGAGGAGGCTGATCGGTCGGTTCCTTTTCTGGATACCAGGGTGGTTAGGGGTGATAATAATGAGATACAATTAGATTGGTATAGGAAAAAATCTGCCTCAGGTAAATACATACCATTTCATTCATATCACCCTGCTAAACAGAAAATGAACACTGTTAGGGCTTTACTTAATAGAACTGAAAAAATCTGTCATCCAGATTTCAAGGAAAAAAGTAAAAAAACACTTGAAACTTTACTGCTGAATAATGGCTATCCAATTGCTCTTCTAAGAAAGATCTTTCGAAGTGGGACACAGGTTAGAACTGTCACAAATGTTGACTTGAACTATAATAATGAAATAAAATTTGCTAAGCTACAATATATTCATGGCCTATCACAGTCAACCACATCTCTTTTCAAAGGCACAAATATTAAGATTGCGAATTATAATGTCAAAAAAATGAACGTTTTCTATTCCATTAAAAAAGATAAAACTGATAATTTTCAAATGTCTAATATAGTATATGGCATCAAGTGTACTTGTAGATCTGTGTATGTGGGACAGACCTCAGAAAAACTCTCAAAAAGAGTAGCACTACATAAAAGTGACTGTGCAAAAAAAACAAATGCTTCAAGCCTCAGTATGCACGTCAACAACCTCGATCACAAGGTGAACTACAACGAGAGTTTTATCCTAGCTACTGAGAATAACCTATTCAAACGCAGCTTTCTAGAAAGGTGTTACATACATTGCTGTGATAACAGTCTGAACCACAAAAAGGAGATTCAGGGTTTACGTTCTATATATACATATCTACTTACACAGAATTTAACAAAAGATATTAAAGTCAATGAGGCCTGAAAAAAAACGTAATACCATGAAGAGCGGGCACAAAAAAATTTCTCTCTAACAAATTTAATATTTTGACTATAATAGTTGAGTCTATGAACCTGATGTTATTTAATTCATATGTAACTTTTCCCTTGTAATTTGGATTTTTGTGTTCTGTGTCTTATTTAGTATTTAAATCTAATGTATTCATTAAATGATGTAAGGATAATTTTTAACAAAAAAATAAGCCTTCAAAAAAGATGAAATTTGGGTAGACTGATGTAGGTATGGTACCAATTGTCCACCGTTTTAGTACTTCTATCTGTCATTTAGTAAGATTAGTAAGGGTTTGTACAATTCTGATACGTTGTGAACTGTCCATAACCTTAAAAAATTTCAAATTTTAAAAAAAACGACTTCTGTCAAATTAGGTATCTATGATGGCACGCTTAAAAATTTGTCTTTATAAAAATTAAATCTTAGATCATCTGGCTAAGTTTAAAAAATTTTAATATGTAAAATAGTGTCCTTTCATTGTCTTAATGTGCTACCATGTTGGAGCTTTATGTTTTTGCCGATGTTCTTGGAGAGCAATCACTGATACATTTTGTAAGTATAAAAAGACTTTTATAACAGTAACGAAATTAAAAACTGATAGAATCTAGATAATTTAATTCTCACGATCGGTGATTTCTCTCTTACAGATCTCCTGAAGAAGTTTGTAAACACAGACGAAAGCTTGAAAATTTAAAATAAAATTCAGTCGATGAAATAATGCAACACCAACTTTTATTTGCACTCTCAACCTAAATAAGAGCAATCCCAGTGTTATAGTTAAGTTTGTTATATATATATATATATATATATATATATATATATATATATATATATATATATATATATATATATATATGTATATATATATATATATATATATATATATATATATATATATATATATATATATATATATATATATATATATATATATATATATATATATATATATATATATATATATATATATATATATATATATATATATACGAGGGTTGTGTAAAAAATAAGGTTTCCACATTTTTTTCAGGTGTAAGGCATTTTTTATTTGAACTGAAAAATACATCATTGGAAAGCTTAATTTCTTAGCTCTTTTTCAACATAATGTCCAGATTTTTCCACGCATCAGTCTCGAAACGTTGTCCACCCAAGTGTTGCTTTAATTTTGGAAACAAGTGGAAGTCACTCGGTGCAAGATCAGGACTGTAGGGAGCATGTTTAACGACATCCCAGCCAAAATTGTCGATTAAATCCTTGGCTTGGCGAGAGACGTGCGAGCGCGCATTGTCGTCGTGCAGTCTAACGCCTTTTGTCAGTTTTTCAAGGTCTCACAATAATTTTCCGAATTTATTGTGATCCCTCGAGGCATAAACTCAACAAGCAGGACACCCTTACGGTCCCAAAAGACCGTAAACTATCACTTTCCCTACGGACAGCGTCTGCTTGAACTTCTTAGGTTTAGGTGGTATTGTCGCGATTGTTGTTTTGTTTTCGGGGTGACGTAATGACACCACGTTTCATCCCCGGTAACAATGGAGTCTAAGAAATCTTCGGTATTCTCGGCGCATTCTCGAAGAAACTCCTGGGCACACTTGACGCGATCGGCTTTGTGGGTTTTTGAAAGCATGTGCGGGACCCACCGCGCACACACCTTGTGATAACTTAACCTTTCAGTCAAAATCGTGTGGATTGTTCTTTCACAAACCTCAGGAACCCGGGCAGCCAGTTCCCGAATCGTTATCCTCCTATGCTCGAGCAGAATTCGCTCAATCTTCGACACAACTTCGTCGGAGATCGATGGCCTTCCGCTTCTTTGCTTATCATGGATGTCTGTGCGTCCTTCGGAGAACTCCCTACACCATTTGCGGACGTGTTGAACGCTGATACAAGCTTCCCCATAAACTTCACACAACTGCCTATGAATATCAACAGGTGGTAACTTTTTAACGTGTAAAAATCGGATTACCGCACGAACTTCGCACCTGGCGGTGACGGCGATCGGGAGTTCCATCGCGGATGGCTGTCAGGCCGGCACTGAACGTCGCAGCGAGTTTTATCAAGGCGGGATCTAGAGTGGGGGAATCAGCGCACACGGCGGTGTTGCCGGATTTCGCCTAACATCTCGCGCGGCGAGTTTACAGCGTTGGGAACCTTATTTCTTACACAACCCTCGTATATATATATATATATATATATATATATATATATATATATATATATATATATATATATATATATATATATTGCAGATATTAGTTTGCATTCATTGTCAATCGCCAAAGTAGTATTTTGTACATTAGATATAACCTTATTTTCAAAGATCATAAAGTAGAAAAGTTTTTTATCATTATTTTTTTATTTTTTCCATCTTTATGCAGTTATGCTTTATAACTGATTTCGCAAGTTATCGCAAATGAAATCCCTGATATATACTTTATGTTGGCATAGTCGTTCATTGAAATCAATATCGATCCAGACTCAGGGTTTCTGACAAAACTGATATTCGAGAAAATTTGTTTGTTTTGTCTAAAATTCCTGGAAAATACTGAGTAAAGTTCATGTAGGGTTAAGCCTAAGAAAAACGTAGACGGGGTTGTGTTTTTGTTGGAAGTTTTATATTTTTTTTTTGGAAAGGAAAGCTTTTTCTTATATAAGCAAAGTTGGGATAAAATAAGAGTGTAATATATACATAAAGTAATATAAATTTAGATAATCAGAAAAATCGCTACAGTGATTTATCCACTACTTTCTTTGCAAACATGTAGTTCTAAAATAAGTACTGAATCTGACTTTCTCCAGTAAAGGGAAAGTAAATTTATATAATATAAATAAAATCATACAATATATCCACCCATTCTACCCTCTTTCCTAGGAACGATATTGCTCAAAATCTACACGTTTCATCTCTATTTCCAATATTATACAGGCCGACCGATCGGGAGCCTGACATTCGGATAGACACAGCGATGAAAATAGCAATATATATTTTTTGCGATTTAAATACCCCAAACCTTAAAGAAAAGCAAAAATTGCTGTCGGTAATTCCTTCCCTTAGCAAGGGAAGTAAAAACAATAATTTACTTACTGGCCAGAGGTAAGTAAGTTTCGGCCAACGTAACTGTTTTAAGAGTTACTGTGGATTTTTGTGATGAAAATATAACCATTTAACACAACTTATCTTAGTCCAAAAATTCGTAATTTTTGAGATACAGGGTGTCAAAGCTATACTTTTATTTTAGTTTTCCTTAAGTGGCTTTGTTAATAATTGTACTATTTCTACAAGATTCGGTGCTAAGAGGTTTTTTGAGATGGGAAATCGAAATCAGCTCACAGTTTTGTTGTTAACTGTAGGAGGCGTCACTTATTGCACTGTGTATACTTTTGAATTGTCATAACTATTTTATACAGCTCTGTATGCTATGTTTAATTAAATATTCGTATTCTCCACCTTCTCCTATCTAAAAAAGCTTTCTTGGTAAATGTTACACCGAGCGACATTTTCTGAGATAGTGGGATGTTTGCTTCTATTTTTTAATTCCATTTTCAAATTCGCAAATGCGTTCCTTCTCATATATATCTTAGCCTTATATATATCTTATTATTATTATTGGCTTGTTTGCCTTTAAGAATGCTTCAAAGTTCAAAGACTATTCTTTTGGACCTATCCTAAGCCTGGTTGAAGTGTGAAGGAACGCATTTGCGAATTTGCCAATGAAATTATAAATTGGAAACAAACATCCCATTATCTCAGAAACTGTTCCTCGAAGCAAAATTTACCAAGAGGGCGTTTTTAGACAGGAGAAGGCGGAAAAATATGAATATTTAATTAAAAATATCATACACAGTGCAATAAGTGGCGCTCTCTTACAATTTACAACAAAACAGCTGATTTCGATTTCTCATCTCTGCACTCGTAATAATTTTCGTTCAATCTACACCCTGTAGAGAATATTCGAGAATTTTTTTTTAATAAGTACTTTTCGAGATAAGGTGGGAGAACAGCGATTTTTCGCACTCTTTTAAAAATAATACAAAAGATAATTATGCGCAAGTATTACATGATACATATTTTGAACTCGTTTTTTTACAAGGTTTCATTTGGCACCCCACATGATGACCTGGTAAAAAGAAAAATTTTCTATTTCATTCCTCAAAACTAACCCCTTAAGTCAAAATTTAACTTTTAAAACTACACTGAAGAGGCCATCAATTCTTATATTAGTGCCGAATTTCAACTTTCTATGTCAAATAGCTCCTGAGAAAATCAGGTGTGACAGACAGACAGATGGACGGACACCGAAATGATCTTATAAATGTTCCGTACGGAACACTGAAAATATTTAAACAAATAGCAAAAAATAATGGATATGACAACAGAATAATAAACAGATTATTATATAGAAAACAACAGAGCACCGAATCCTATTTGAGAAAAACTAAAATAAAAGTTTTACTATGACACCCTGTATCTTAAAAATTACGAATTTTCATATATTTTTATCCCAGAAATCCACAGTAACTCTATGTACACGGAATACTGGGACACCTATATATATATATATATATATATATATATATATATATATATATATATATATATATATATATATATATATATATATATATATATATATATATTATTTACTTATTATATTTATTTATAATACATTAAAATTCCGGATTTCAATCCGTTCGTCTAACAATGAATTTGCACGACGTTTCGCCAAAATCTCATTTGGCTCCCGCTGCTGGTGCTACTCGATACTGTGATCTTGCTGCTGCTGCCGCTCGAAGCTAACTCGTTCGAGATCACAGTATCGAGTAGCAGCAGCAGCGGGAGCACTTGAAAATGCCAAATGAGATTTTGGCGAAACGTCGTGCAAATTCCTTGTTAGATGAATGGATTGAAACCCGGAATTTCAATGTATTACATTCCACCATCTGTGAAAACCTCTATTGTGAATATATATATATATATATATATATATATATATATATATATATATATATATATATATATATAGTAGAGAACAAACGTTTGTATAACTTAACAAAAAAAAAATTCTATGTCACTGCCACTACCGCCTCATAAATTATTACTTTTAAGGGCTCCTGTAAGCATTCTATTAAGTAAGGGTTAAAGAGTTTTATGAAAAATGTACATAAAATATTTCAAGCAATTACTTAATTATCAAAGTAATATTTTTAATTAATATTGTAAGAATTTTTTTTTCTTCTTACCTTCCAGAATAAAGAGGTTCTGATGAAAAGACATTTAATGAAATTAATTAAAAAGGTTTAAAAAAAAAGTTTCGGCAACATCAAAAGGTCGACGTCTCTTGATATAGGCACACAAAGAAACTTTCATCCTATCAATTGAAGATAGGAAAAGTCTCCCTCAAAAAAAAAACTCACTCGAGTCAAGAAGTAAAGTTTTGATTGCATGTCACCATCCATTGTTTTCCTGATAAAATCGGGGAAAAAATGTGTTGAAATTTGGCAAGAACTTTAACAATGGGACTTCAAATTGTTATTTTGCGACTTTTGTTAGAAAATCAGTCTCAGCTGTCTTTCGGTTCCGGGAAATACTAATTGAAAGATTTAGATACCAAATGACTTACCTAATTTTTTACTTACTGAGTGTTACAAATTCGATATTAAAATTGGAAACTTGAGGGGAGTTAGAAATAAAATATTTCTCAGTTACATTAAATGGTTTTTTAAAGTGTAATTATTTTTATTAAAATCAAGAGATATGCAGCTTTGTGAAGGAAAACTCAGAAAATAGAGATAAAAAATACACCGCCTATTGCGCCAAGCGTAGGTGTAGTAATGAATACTGAAAGTTTTTCAATTTCAACTAATTGAAAATAGTCAATTTGCGGAAAAAAAACATTATCTTAAATTAGATTTGTTGTTTTTGGGAATGAATATTTTAAAACATATTTTTAAAACAGCATTTGTAGTCTTTTCATGCCTTCAGAATTTAATATATGATTTTCATGGCAATGTTTAGAATTTATGTCTCTGTGTAATTTTCACAAAATTTGGCAACATCAGTTCGAAGCAGCCCTTGTTATCTTTAAAAGTAGTTGCAACTAATTTAAATTTCAGTAACCCAACCCGGCCTGGAGTGGAAGGATGTTTTCTGCGTCTTTTTTATATATAGGTGTGACTATAATCTACTAAATTTATGTTCGGTACAACAAAGGTTGTATTTATTCAACAATATCGCCTAGCTATTTTGGTCTGTTTTAATAAATTTTCTTAACCAGGTATTTATATGCAGTACTTCTTAGTCCTATAATTGCAAGGAGGCATCTACAATAAATATTTTCGAAAAAAATAAGATGCGAAACACGAAATTGTTAGTTATTCCATTAAAAAATTCTGTAATCCACTGTTCATTTTAGCGCTTGGATGTCCTGAGCATATTAAAATTATATTTTTTAGAATGTTTCCCAAAAGAAAGAAAAATTTAAAATTTGACCCCAATCAATTTGTGGGGCTTATAGCGTACTAAGCTTAAAACTATAACTCGCAATTTTTGTTAAAAACTGAAAGAAATATATGGAAATTTTATTTATCTTCTTTGGACTCATTTTTTCATACTAATTTTTCGTGAAAAAATATCATTTGTAATTTTAACCTTAATGGACTGTAAGCCCTACAGAGTGATCAGAACGAAACTTTCAATTTTTCTTTTTCCTATAAGACAAGGTGTTGGTTCGTCTGTTTTTAAGCCTCTTGTGACATAGATGTCCAACTTTCGTGCCATCATTTTTTTGGTAGTTAACCGGGAGGTCTTCTTATTTCTGGTTTTCCATCTTTTGCCAATCTTGGCTAGCTATTAATTGGCATCCTACTTACGTGATCCCTTCACGTCTTAATCTGACGAAACGTACAATGTCTTGAAACTTGAATTCTTCTTGTATAGTTGTGCTTTGTACCTGGTCTCTCAGGGGTTTTCCTTTGATAATTCGCAGTGTTTTCATTTCTATAGCTCTCATGAGGTGCTTTAGATGTTTCTGCTGCATACGTTAAAACTGTTCTTCCATTGGTTCTATATATATGCACTTCGCTTTCTGTAGATATGTACGCATTTTTCCATATTAAGTCCCTCAAACAACCAGACGTTTTCGATGCTTTATTTGCCTGATTGAGTACTTGATATAGAGTTCGATGGCTGTACCAGGTATGTGAAATGCATGTTCTGTGCTACTGTTTTGTTATAGAAGGCTAATTTACATCTTTAGCTATAATCATTGACCCTGTTTTTCCACTGATACTTTCATGTTGTAAGTTTCTCCTGTGGTTTTAAAACGATGTATTAGTCTCTGTAAGCCATCTTCATTATCTGCTATTAATATTGCATCATCAGCAAAGCACAATATTTTCAAAGTGGTTCGTTCCATTTTGTATCCGCTATTGACCTCATTGACACTATTTATTATTTTGTTCATTATTAAATTAAAGTGTTGTCCCTAAGTTCCCGTAATATGAAAATTTTTATCAAGAATATTTACCTAAAATTAATTATTACGTAAATAAATATTTAAATTAGTTTATGCCATTTTCTTCTACTCTCCCATTTAGCAGGTGAACTTATTTTTTGTTATGACGGTTCAAAGTTAAAGTCAAACGGAAAGCACGCCCCCGAGTGTCTCATTGGTAACGTGGCCAAATCGCTTAGACGTTCTTTACGTAAATAATGCTTTTTCTTTTTTTTTATTTTAATATGAACTGTAAACTCTGTTCTATTTTAAAATGACTAATTTAACTTTGGCCAGGATGCCATTTACTTAATTTTCTTTAAAATTTCGTATTACCGGAAATATTTCCCTGACTTTTTGAATTGCTTCATTTTAAGCTATGATTTGCAAATAACCCCCTGCACGACAAGATTTTATGCTTCATAAAAAGAAAAAACAGATCCAAAACTCTGATCAGGCTCGAAATGAAAGTAAAATTGTATATGGAAAACACGTGTCCGAAAAGTGTTCCTGTTATGTATGAAAATAGTGAACTTTTCAGTAATAAAATCTCTAAATTATCCCTTTAAGATTATTTACAGTGTCTTTTTTCCATATCCACTTGTTCGTATTTTGTGAAAAAAATATTCAGGATAGCTACCCTGATGATGGTCAACTTGAGCCAAAACGCGTATATTATAAATAAAAATAAATAAATTATTTTCATAAAAAGAAAGATAATATACACTTTATTTCTGACTTTATTCTTATTTTGAATTTCAAAACGTAGTTCTGAATGATATTCCCAATGGAGACAAAGAAACATTTCGAAGGGTCGATATAATTAGTCACTTTTCCTATTTTAAATGTCGAAATAAAGCTCTAAATAATCTATCAGCCTATTTGCAACGAGGATTGAGGAAAGGGTTAGAAGATTGTGGGGGGAGTGTTTTTGCATATTCCAGGTAGTATGTCACTGTTAAGTAAATGCAGCGGTACTACTCAGTGGATTGAAAAATCGATTTCGAAACTTATATCTGCAAGAGAAACGAAAAAGGAGCTAGAGTAATGGAAGCACATCTCGTATTTCAGACTTATTAACCTCATCAACAGCAGGCAATCAAATGATTTATAAATACAAACAATTAAACGTACGCCAAAAAGTTCACAGACTAAGACCTGCAAGTATATTTGTGACATAACTCAGAACATAAACTGTTTTCCTCTATTTTAAATACGCTGAATTAATGTGGTAAGCAATACCTATTATTATTGTCAAAATAAACATCAACACAATTAGTTAACAACACGACAGTGTCCCTTTTAACATCAAATGTGAAGTTATTGAACTAGTCCTAAAATTCAAAAACCTTGCTTTCTCTCTTTAAGAAAGTAGGACTGTGATATCGAAGGAAAAGAGGGGATTAGATAAATGTACATGTAACCAATTATACCACATGTAACTTGATCATTTAAATTTTGAGCGCTATATCAAATCGGAACTATTGAATTGTGAGTATCTTGCAGACTATTACGTACTCCCTGAGTTGTTACCATATCGAATGATGAAGATTACCACATAAGGTATCGAACTTACGATGTATATTAAGAGGAGCTTAGAAATCAATATAAAAATGTACGTTCCAAGTGAAGATCGAATGATGAAATTGAGTTATGATGAGAAGAACATTGCTACCTTCACAACATAAGAAACTGGTGCACTATATTAGAAGCTGTTACCAGATTTAGGCAGAGTGAAGAGGGAAATCATAATATCCGAGAAATAGGAAACTATTTTATAATACTGTGAAATTATTGAACTAGTCCTAAAATTCAAAAACCTCGCTTCCTCTCTTTGAGAAAGTAGGACTGTGATATCGAAGTGAAAGAGGGTAAATGTACATGTAACCAATTATACCACCTGTAACCTGATCATTTAAATTTAGAACGCTATACCAAATCGGAACCATTGAACTGCGAGCACCTAGCAGAGTATTACGTATTCCCTGGACTACTACCATATCGAATTATGAAGATTCATGAAAAGTTGACGCGAGACGAGAACTTATAAATATTGTAGAACCACGTAAGGTATCCAACTTACGATATATATTGAGAGGAGCTTAGACATCAATATGAAAAATGTATGTTCCAAGTGAAGATCAAATGTTGAGTTGAGTTATGACGAGAAGAATATTGCTACCTTTACAACATAAGAAACTGGTGTACTATAATAGAGGCTTTGAGCAGATTTAGACAGAGTAAAGCGGGAACTCATAATATCCGAGAAAGAGGTAGCTATTTTATAATACTTCTAACAAACGTCATAAAAAAACTATAGAACTTATTTACATGTTCCTTTCCTCACATTTTTAACCTCCTTGCTCCTTATTTTTATGTATAAATTTTAATATGAAAGTCTTTTATCAGCTTAAAGAGTAAGAGGTGGATAATATAATATATCCTCGCTTGCAAAAATATAAAAAGCGGCACGAATCGATACTTCGAGCATTATTAGATAGAATATAATAAACCTTGAAAAATGTATTAAATTTGATGTTTTATTAAAAAGGGAGCTCTTTGTTGTTTAATGTAACATTTTTATTTTTTTGTGGTTACGTTTTTGCATAAATACATTATTGTAAGGATTTTATTCAAAAAGCATATTTAAGGAAAAATCCGAGTATGTAACTTTTTTTTGCCAAATACTTTAAAAAAATCAGCTAATAATTTTTCGGAAGCAGTTTCATTATAGATTATTTTGAACCTAAAACTTTGAAAGATTATTTTTCCGTAAGCAACATTGAATTATGATCAGTAGAGACCGGATTATATGCATTTGCATATTTTCATATGGATTTGCATATTTAGACCATTCTCACCGATTATTGCATATTTTACCCAAAATCTAGTAATGATGCATATTTTCCCTATATTTACAATATTTCTCGGTATTAATAGGCAATTGAATTGCTCAGAGTATTGTTAATGTCGCCGTCTGGAACCGATCTTATCGCCGGAGATTACCTGCAGTAGTCTAAACATCGATTAGGTTATAGTGCCAAGGGAATACCCAAAATTACGACGGTATTTTATTCCTTTGTTTCTTGGTCGGGATATTAAGTGATAAGTAGTTAGTTTCTAAAAATATTTGTTTGAGCGTGGATGTAAATAAACTGATTTCATCAGCAAAGAAAGTGTTTCTTACGGTACCTGCTCGCAATAACGCCTATAAAGAAAAACTGCCAAATGTGCCTTTACCTCCCCGAACCAGTGGTAACTCGATGGAGAACATGGATTAAAGCTGTACTATTTTACAATGAACATTTCGAGGCCATCAAAGGTGTAATAAATGACTTCGATAGTGCAGAGGCTATGGCAGTTCGTCAATCCAAGGAAGTATTTAACGATTCTGATATTAAAAAAAACATAGCTTTGATTAGCACTCACTTTTCCCACATACCTGCGAGTATTAAAAACCTTGAAACTGGAGGTTTGGCGTTGACCGAATCAATTCAGTTAATGAATAAAATCCGTCAAATAAACTTCACATTGCCAGATGTATTCCTGCG
The DNA here is from genome assembly GCA_019049505.1 of Pachyrhynchus sulphureomaculatus. Taxonomy (NCBI): domain Eukaryota; kingdom Metazoa; phylum Arthropoda; class Insecta; order Coleoptera; family Curculionidae; genus Pachyrhynchus; species Pachyrhynchus sulphureomaculatus. Next base: position 204,549,662 of record CM032449.1, read on the forward strand.
TAGAGTTAAAGAAAAGTTTGAAAACATTTTGTGCAATAACCCAGGCTTTAAACCTTTGTGTCAAATTGATAGTTTTATTAATGGGACGGGTGAACTTTTGCCAGAAACAATAAGTACTAACATAGCACCCAAATTCAAATACTGTCCAGTTACCTCAGTGGATGTGGAACGGTCATTTTCCACTTATAAAAATATATGTGATCGAAAGACACAATCTTACTACCCAACATTTGGAACAATACTTTATTGTTTACGTGTACAAGAATACAAATGTTAAATAATTTTAAAAAATGTTAAATAATTGTTAATTAAATTTAAACATCATCGATAACTTGTTAATTTTATGCTGATTTTGAAATAAAAAACTAAAAATTACTACTTCTATTATTATTTAATATTGCATATTTTGACCCTTTTCATGCATATTTTAAGCATTTTCATGCATATTTGCATGCATATTTCAAGATTTTTATGTTGCATATAATCCGGTCTCTAATGGTCAGCATTGTAAGTAAAAAAATATTAAAATATCTAATAAAATCGAAAAATAACCATCCCATTCAGAGATTTTGCTACCACCTTGTCTCTACTGGCATTCAAATATCAAATAATACCTTGTATTTTAATTACGCTAGATATCATTTTTTTGTAGTTCTAATGGTACTCCAAAACCTTATGATATAATTGTAGTAAATGATGTTGACTTGTTTGATATTCAATAATTGGTTCTATATCGGGATTAATAGGCCAAAGCCTTTGTGGTTTAGGGCTTAATCCAAAATTTGTCAATCCGTATAGAAGATTTGGAAATTCGACATATTCATTTTTATTTTGGGGTTTTTAACCACAAAAAAGAAGAATTACAAAAAATGCTGTTGGAGTTAAATAACAAGTCTCGAGAAATAGATCTAAAAATAAACTTAATCTGCTCTCCATAAAAAAAGAAAGTCTTGCCTCACCACGATATTTAAATTTCATAACCGAATAACTAATATCTATATATAATTAAAAAAAAAAAACTTCACCAAAACCAAATATTTGAACAACGAAAGTGCAGATAACAGCCAGAAACTATTAATAGAAGGTGAAAGAATAGGAAAGATATACACATTTATATATTTAATACAAAAAAAGGAAAAAAAATCACAGAATCTCGTAGTTGGACCTCATGGAGAAGACACGCTAAATGATAATGGCATAAGACTGATTGAACTATGTCAACATCAATCACTAACAACAACTAACGGCTTTTATGTGCATAAAGATATCCACAAATACACTTGGATCAAAATGACCAGAAACCTAAAATCGATAATTGACTAGCTAATCTAAAACTATCAAACAAAAATCAAAAATTAAGATACACGACGTTTGAGTTTACAGTGGAGCTGAATGCGGAAGCGATCATTATCTCCTAAAAGGAAAAATAATTTTACCGGTGCATAAACCAACCAGACAAGCCAGCCATCGACAACCTGAAAATGGAAAGCTGGAGAGCAATAAAAAACCTCGATACAATTTATCAAGTTTAGAAAATGAAAGGACAAGAACTTTACATAAATATAGACTAGATCAATAGTTACTACATGTTTTTTGAGAATAGGTCAACAGAATCTCTACTTAAAAATGTAATAGATGGAATATACCAAGCAGCCAAAGAATCCTTAGGAATTAAAGAAACATATCACAAATCTAGAACGTAGTGGTGGAACGATCAACTACAACTTAAGAATAAAAAGCAAAAGCTCTATGCAAAATAAATGAGTTCAAAGAGGCATGAAAACAGACAGGAATACAAAGAAGCTATGTCAATATTCAAATAAGCTGTAGTTCAAGCAAAAAATCAAAGTTGGGAAAACAAATGCCAAGAATTAGATGGATACATAGGTGGACATAAATCTCGAGAATCGAGGAGATTTATTAAAAATCTAAGGACACAAACGAGAGATGAAATAAATATAAACTCAATTACGCCCCAATAATGAGAGGAACACTATAAATCACTCCTGGTGGAGCAAAGATCAGAATATATAAACAAATCCCCCAAGAAAATTCGAATTGTTGGAGAACCCATAGCACTTGATATAGAGAGGACAACGAAAGTCATATATTTACTAAAAAACAATCAGACCCCAAGTCCGGAGGGTATTCCTGCAGAACTAATAAAGAATGGAACTGCAAAACTATTTAAGATCTTAGTAGCAATTTTTAATCGATGCAACCAATTCCACAATGCTGAAAAGAAGGCTGAATTACATCTATATATAAAAGGGATAACAAAAAGAACTGCAGTAACTGTCGAGGTATAACGGTGACAAGTACATTAAGCCGACTCTATAGAAAAATATTAAAATATGTCATATGTGAAGAGTATCATCCCAACGAATCTGAAGAGCAAAACGGTTTTAGAGCAGGTCAACCAACAACTAACAATATTTTTTGTTTAAGACAAATCATCGAAAAAAGAACAATACGGTCACAAGATGTACGCCTACTTCTAGTAGATTTGACAAAGGTATATGATACGGTCCCTATTGTTAAACTATGGGAAGTCCTAGAAAAATCTATTATTAATGTGACTATGCCATTAAAGAATTCTATATAAACAAAACATCTAGAATAAAGGTAGGAAATAAACTTTCAAAGGGCTTCAATGTAACTAAAGGCCTACGCCAGGGATGTTCTTTGTCACCCACCCTATTCAATATATACATCGATGAAGCTCTGAGAATGTGGAAACGGAAGTGTAATGGCATGAGAATAGCAATAGGGGAGACAATCCTATACACATTACATTACGCAGATGATCAGGTGGTGGTGGCTCAATATAAAGAAGACCTGGAATACATATTCCGGAAACTATCCAAAGAATACAGGAAATGGGGATTACAAATAAATACAGAGAACATACAATATTTAAGTACTGGACAAGAACCGTCACTAGGAGATCTGATTATAAACAATGAAACTATCAAGTGTTGTGAAGAATACGTCGAAACAACGAAATAATATAAGACAGAATAACAAAAGGAAAAAAGGTTATTGGGGCATTAAACTCAATACTATGGCAACAAAATATTAGAGTGGAGACAAAAAAGAAAATCTATAACTCTCTACCTCAACCTACACTGACTTATAGCTCGGAAGTATGGCAGCTGACAAATAAACAAAAAGACAGCCTACTTGCAGTGGAAATGGATTTCTGGAGAAGATCTGCAGGTAAATCGAGACTCGAGCATGTTAGAAATGAGGACGTGAGGAATTTAATAAAGGTGGAACGCACAATAATTGACGATATAGAAAGACAACAACTAGCTTGATATGGACGCGTAAAACGAATGCCAAAGGAAAAATTACCAAAAAAGATTTTGGAATGGATCCTTACAGAAAAGAGGACGACCACCCACAACATGGCTGCAAGGAATCTCTCAGAAGATGACTGGGAGGATAGAAATAACTGGCGATTAGAAACCTAAAGGTGGAAGACGCTGTAAACAAGATTTTATATATATATATATATATATATATATATATATCGAAATATAAATAAAAATTTAAAGGCTGACTTGGATAGAACAGTCTCGTTAGCTTGGTCTGCGTTAGAAAAGTTGGAATCTACGTTTAAATTGAACATTCTAAATACAATAAAAGACAGAGTGTCCGACCAATATGTACTGCCAGTATTAACTTATGGCACTGAAAAGTGAGATTTAAATAAAATAATAATAAGTAAACTCCAGGTAACCTAAAGAGCAATGGGGTGGAAAATGATAAATATTAGACTCCAAGATCGTATCCGTAACATTGAGATACGAAGAGGATCAAAAGTGAGAGATGTATACAACGAATACCTATATTAAGATGGAATTGGACGAGGCATATTGCAAGGATGAATGATAACAGACACGCAGTATAATTAAATGGAGGCCTAAAGAACATAAAAGATGCAAAAATGGACAAGATTGGATACAAAAAGAAAACAACAGTGCTCGTTGGAGACAACTTGGAAGGTTTACATCAGACTATGGATGGAATAAGCTAATGATGATGATGATGATGAAGATAGAAGATTTACGAGTTTTAGGTTATCTTCGAAAAACCTATAAATATTGGGGTAGATATCCTGGAGATAACGAATCTTGCAATCACTAAGATTTACGTAATCACTTATTTATGGTGTTGTAAACATTTCCTCACCTGTGATAAGAGTGTATTACAAGTAGATCGCAGATTTAACAAAAAAGCCTCTATAGATTTTAGTTTTCTCCGCTCTTTTTCTTTGATTCAGTTGATCATTCTGATTAGTGTCGAGGAAATTTTCCCGTATTTTCCTTGCCACATGAAATCCAAAAAAATTAATCAGTATTATAAAACAAGATAGAAAGACAGGTCTGAAACAAAATTATTTTATATTTAATAATTCGATCTACAATAGCCCAGAAGGACTTATAATGGGAAGTCCCTTAAGCTCACTTTTAGCAGAAATTTTTATGATTAACATCGAAAATATAATTTAAAAACATGATACGTATAAATCTTTACTATACTGGCACCATGATGTAGACGACATTCTACTTTGTTTCAAGGACATGGATAGACAGTTGGATACAGTTTTTAATTACATCAATTCCATCCACAAAAATATAAAATTTACAGTGGAAATAGAGCAAATCAATTCACTTAATTTCCTAGATCTTACTATATCAAGGGATAACGACAAATACAAATTTTCATTATTACACAAACCATCACCCACACAGACACAACAATACACAACATTTCAAACCACCCAAAATAACAAAAATTTGCAACATATCACAGTATGTTACATAGTCTAGTGAGTGTTCCTTTATCTGAAAATGATTTCAATAAGGAATTATATTTAATAAAACAAATTGCCGTAAATAATGGTTATCCCTTAAATATGGTCAATTCAATAATTAATAAAAAACTTAAAAACAAAGCTATTTCTGAAGTCTACCTCAAAACTAAAGACATCAATATCAATTATAAATCATTACCTATTTTGATACATCTTCAGAAAAAAATAAACAGTACTTAATCCAAAATAATGTAAATATAGCTTTAAAAACTAATAACTCAGTAGGAAAACTCATAAAAAATGCGAAAGTTAAATAAAATAAAGGTGAAAAATCAGGAGTATATAAAGTGAATTGCGGTTCGTGTACTAAGGCGTACACAGGGCAGACAGGGCAGACAGAGCACTCATTTGAAACTAGAATTTCAGAACACAAACGAAGTTTTCTTAACAAGAAAACAGATTCTTCATATAGCAATCATTTAATAGAACAGAACCATCAATTTAATGACCAGTTTGAAATATTACATGTAGAAAATAAAGGAAAAAAGTTAAACCTTTTGGAATGCCTAAAGATAAACCGTCTGAAAAACACGGGTTCCATTCTAAATGAACAAACAGAAATAATTGTGACCGATGGGAAATTCCCATTATTAAATTTATATACCTTATAAAGTTCAGTATAAATTCCAAGAATACCCTAATTAACTATTTTCCGACTAATTGTAAAAGTAGATAATAAGGTGTAATAAAACCTAAATGTTTGTTAGTTGCAAGAATCATCAGAAGAAGTTACCATGTATCAAAACGCGTCATGCAATTTTGTAATAAAAAGTGGAAATTTTGACAAGTTGTTGAGACACTTTGCTTACACTTATACAAGATGTAAGTTACACATAATCTCTCTCTATTAAAGGGTGCCAGTTCTGGTCTCTTCATTTTTACATCTAACACTCTTTAACGGGTGTTAAAAATATTAAGATAATGCAAACTGGTTGTATTTTATTAATTAGACTATATCTATAGAAATGCATACTATAGTTTAGGACATATGTCGCACCAAGCTGTAGCTTTAGGTGAACGAAGTTCTTGAAGCTTTATTTTTGGATTTGCTGGATTCCTTCCAGTGCCCGTTACGATGGAAATGTATTTCATCTTAAAAAGGAGTGTTGGTGTGTGTTAATAAGTGTTCAAATTTAATTAACGAAGTCAATTCCTTATTTCTCTCGTCTCTGTAACTGTGTACAAAATTATTTCTATAATTTCCTCAGAAAATATAAGTAAGTGTAGAGATCTTGTTAAAATATGTGTGTAAACGTTATGGAAAAATATTTTTAGAACAGTAATTTGTGAAATTTGTGTTAGTTGTTTTCTGTGTTGCTTTTCAACGAACAAAACTTTAAATAAATTTAAACTTAGAAGTTGAAAATTTATATAAATTTTCTAAACTTTTAAATTATTAATGGCATTTGTAGCTTTAAAATATGCAACAGAAATTTTTCGAGGGCTTTTTGTTGAATTTGCTTACAAAGCTTTTTGCGTTACATAAAGTTGCACTGAAAACTTCCTAAAGATGTGGACGTGACAGTTGATTTGAAAATCTGAATAACCTTCCTAAACATTTAATAGTGAAATGATGAATTTAAGAGTTAAGTTGTTTAAAGTTTAAATAGAATAAATTGAGGAAAATTTCACTTATTACTGCTTTGTTCGAAATAAGTTAAAAATACGAGGCAATAAAAATTCATGCACGTTTTTGTAATATTTCATGTGTTCAAATTAAAAACTGTCAGATTCACTATAAATATTTGATACCTCGTTATGACTACATGTCTATTGTTTTTGCTTTTATATATTTTATATCAGAAATAATAATAAAACATTTGACTTGTGCCAATCGTAATAATAAATAAATTAATAATCGTACCATCTATACTCTAATTTGACCAAGTTTTATTGATTAAACATAAACCATACATGATCATATTTGTTGAACTGTATAGAAAACCTACACGATTTTGGAGAAGTTGCAGTTTTTGTTTGCGATTACAAATGATATATTTCTGGTAAATATTGCCATATAATAATCTAGCCTGCTTCAAATAATAAAGCTAACAATTTCAGGTCTTGAATTTTAATGATCGAAATTATATAAAATAATTTTACTATATATTTTTTTGTGAAGTGAATAAAAATTACTTTTTTTTCGGATTGTATTGACATTTTAAAATATCTATTTAGAAAAGCTTCTTCATAGTTCGCCGTCTCGTGCGAAGGTTGGCAATCCAAATGGTTAACATAGTCCTGGAAACTGCAACTCTAAAAATATCTTTTGATGAGCAATTAAACCATCTTCGCATGTCCCTTAACCAGGAATTTTGATCTCTTCCAACCGATCATCTAACTTGTATTTTGCCTTCCATGACCAGGCTCGACAAGTCATTCTTTACTCCCTTCGTTTACGACCGATGTACCTAGTTTTTGTTCCTTTATAGCCATCAGCAGTTTTGTCGATTTGCTCATTCGCCTCAGCACTTCAGCATTTGACACTCTATTCACCCATGATATCCGTAGAATTCTTCTATAAACATACATTTCCAAAGCTTCAAGTCGTTTCTCTGTGCTGGGATCAACAGCTCAGCCTTCACATCCATAGGGACGTACCGAAAAAACATAGCATCTAATCATATGCACCTGAAGTTCTAGACTAAGGTCAGATCCAGTGAAAAGATTTTTTTAGAATACACTGGCTATTAATTAATGTTCCCAGATATTTAAAAGACAAAAACCTGCTGACTTCTCTGTCCATTAATAATAAGATTCGCATCAACATGTGATTTTGAAAACACAATCAGCTTGGTCTTTGTTAAAATGATATGTAGTTCAACTTGCTCACTCTAACGGCCTATGAGATTCATCATGCCCTGCAGATCAGCATGATAACGATGTCATGTGCATATTTTAGGTTGTTAATCACGATGCCATTCACTTTAATTTCCATTGTAACATGGGCTAGAGCTTCTTTGAAAACAGCCTCTGAATAGAAGTTGAACAGAAGCGGAGACAAAATATATCCTTGTTGCATGCCTTTCTTGATAGAAGCGTCCTATGATAGGCTTTGTTCTATTTCTTATTTTCGATGTGTGATGCCAATACAAACATTTCTTGACGGTCGACACTCGAGGCACTTAGTATCTTTATCATTTTAGCGTGTTTGGCACAATCAAAGGCCTTATGATAGACAATGAAACACGCAAACACATTTCCGGTTTTGTTACGAAAAACGCCTCACGCTTGCCAAAACCGTTTTTGAAACCAAACTGTATATCGTCCACCTGAGAATCACATCTTCTATACATACGTGTATGAATTTTCCGGAGGAAGTTCTTTAGTACATGCCATATAGGATTGATCATAGGGTAGTCGTCACATTGAGAAGAATCAGACTTTTTGGAATGGTAATACACTTGGATTCCAAGTGTGGGTATCTATCTGGCCTGAATTATAAGTGGCGTGAACCAACGATATTAAAATACCAACACCTACTACCTTTTGTTCTGTAACGATCTTGATTAGTTCGATGTGGGCGAGTAGCTTTTTTGTTCTTTTGGTCCTGTATAGCATGAGCAATTTCACTCTTGGTAACAGAAGGCACAGTTTCCTTTATTTCATTAGCTATGGACGGTGGTTCGTTTGGTCTATCGGCGTAAATCGGATAAATGGTTCTCAAGTGATAAGCGCACTAACGGACAGACAGACAGACAGAGAGAGAGACGTTGCATCTTATATATATTATATTCTTTGCAACATGAAATTGTTCCATTTTTAATGGTTTAGCACGTTTAAAAAAAAAGCACGTAAATCGGATAAGTGATAAGCGCACAAACAGACAAACAGACAGAGAGACGTTGCATTTTATATAGATTATAGATATTCTCAGCTACATAATATTGTTCCATATTTAATGGTTTAGGCTGTGTATTGCAAGGGAACGCGCTAGCGGCAAACTTTTTTTCCTACTTCATTCACTATTATCGTCACTGCTCATTATGTATGCTACCTATCGTAATAAAATATAGCCTATAACCTGGCCAGAGAACATATGTATGTTTTTTAAAAAAAAGTACGTAAATCGGATAAGTGGTACTCCAGTGATAAGCGCACTAACGGACGGACAGACAGACAGACAGATAGACAGAGAGATAGAGTTGCATTTTATATATTATAGATTATAGATTTAAGTATATTTGGCCTGGGCGCGTACATAGGTAGTAGTTGTTCGCAGAAATGCAATGACGTCCGAGGCAGCACTACCGCGTTGTCTAAATGGTGCTGTGAACTACAGAAATGTATGTTTCGGCACTTGGACAACGTTGACGGGTATTACGACATCCTTGCCGATATCCTTAGGATACGAAAAAGGTTAAAATCCCTACTCAGTCGAGGAGGTGAACGATAAAAAAAAATCGTCATTAAAAACTCTTCGACATAGTCCTTTCACCTACTAAGCTTAGGTTCAACTCCCATAATAATTTCATTGTTAGCATCTCTTAAAACTATTGTTGTTTTCGTTTTCTGTTTGTAAGTTCTTTTACTTTTTTGTGTAACTTCAAGGTATCGTGCTTTGCTTGTAGTAGTTCGATTTCGCTGCATTGTTTAAATATCCATTGTTCTTTCGCGTCCCTACACTTGCGACGAATTATCCTATTGGGTTCTTTATATTAGTCCGGAAGCTTTTTACACGTTCGTCTCCTATCCACGAGAGTCAGTATTTCAGATGACAGCCATTCCTTCTTCTTTCTATCAGTTTTCACATCAAGTCTTTGGTCTTGAATGTCTGTGAATGTATCTTTTATTTCAGATCAAGTTTCTTCTATAGACGATAGAAGAATTATAAAGACTGAAATATTTTTTATTTCTGTATTTATTATCTTTGGGCTTATCAAAAGCGAATTAGTTTTCGTCTCATGTATCTTTAAACTTTGGTAATTTACAGTATTAGAAATATTAACAAATGTTTATTTTCCACGAATGTATAATTCTTTAGATCCTCTAAATATCAATACAGTTTTATTTCTCTATCAGTCTAATAATAGACATAACTTATTTATTGTCACTCTTTAACTGTGTAGGTCCAAAAGTTACCCAGTAAACACGGAAAAGGAACCATTCCAACATGTACCTTAAATTCCAAATAAACTCCAAAATTTTCACAGAAGCTTCAATTAAAGAACAGAAACGGCTTTATCATATTATTATAACTCTAAGTATTAAAAGTGATAATCAATGCAATGTTTAGATAAATACTTATAAATAGCAATATTAGAGTAATTATCTAATAAATATAAAATGCGGCCTAGAATAGGCACTATGGCAGTACCGGTTTTATGGTGTAATTCCTACTTTTTGTGCTTAAGGTCTCAGGTTCGATCCTAGGCAGGTTTGTATATTTGTTTATTTAATTAAGTATCGTTGATTTGGCTATATAATACAAGAAATAGTTGTTACAAAAAATCAATAACGTCTGTGGTAGTTACTACAGGAAATAGTTGTTAGAGAAATTCAATAACTCCTGTGGTACTTTCATCTTGAAAATGTGATTAGTTGATAATATAGTACTTGTAAACCATTATTGAGGCAGCGAGGTAAATGATAAAAGAGAATTGTACAATACTATGCGTATCACATACACTTGTATTGTATTAATGTCAATGAGGATAACAAGATATACATATATTATACAAATTAAATTATAATCAGAATCCAAAAAAAATGTTTGTTTAGCCAGTGCTTCTTAACTAGAGAAGTGAAAAAAATCTAAAATATTCTGATAGAAAAATGAAATGGTGTAGTTCCAAGTAATTAACTATATCTAAAGATGGCAACATGTATCCATCAATCCTTAATTTATAAGGTACAAGAAAAAATTAGGGATTTCCTGGACAATATCTTGCAGAGTAAAGTTTAACATCAAAAGAGGTTAAATTATAAAGGTAAACTCTGCATTATGTTTCCATGTTTACCTAAAATCTATACCCAAACGAAACGCGTATTCACATATATTTGTAAATATGTTGTATAAATTTTCTGCATAACCTGGTGTTAAAGTAAAGATCTAGCGTTCAATGATCTACACCAGTTCCTTATTTTTTTTTATGGGTCTAGCACACGTGCCACAGGGAAGTCCCTAAAGCGCTACAGGAGCGACACGTGTGCGGAGAAAGCGATTCACGTTGTTCTTAAATCGCTGTAAATTGTACTCGGTGGGAAACACAGTCCTGGGCAAATGATTCCAAAGGGATGATGTTCTCCATATAAATGACTACTTGAAAAGCGTTGTACGAGGAGTAACAAGCTGAACCTCATACGGATATGAAGTATTAGCGTGACGTTTACTTCTAACATGCACCGCTCTGGGAGGAATTAAGCGGGCCACATCCTTCGAACACTTTCCGTGAAAATATTTGTAGAATAGGCTCAAGTCGCCAACCGTTCTTCAATGTTCCAGCGAATCAAGGCCACCTGTCAGTTCCGGGTCTCCAATCAGACGAACAGTTCTTCTCTGAATAGAATCCAACAAATGCAGTGTATGTTTGGGAGCGGAGCCCCAAACATGGGAGCAGTATTCCATAATTGGTCGAATTTGAGCTTTGTAAAGAATTAACAGTTGTTGTGAAGTGTAAAGCTTTTTGGTTCGAAATAATATTCCCAACTTCTGAGAAGTTCTCCTTGCTATGCCTGCAACCTGTTCATGCCAAGACATATTTGCTCCCAAATTAACGCCCAACAATTTGAGTGACGATGTTAGGGGAATGGAGTGCCCCGACATAACTATGTCGGGTTCAGCAACGTTAACTTTTTTAGAAAAATCTGCCGCCTGGGTTTTTGTAGCGTTAAATTCCACTTGGTTACTGTCACCCCAAGATAGAATTTCTTCCAGGTATTTGTTAAGTTGAATAACTTCATGCTGTCTGCGGATATTCGTCTGAGTAGCCGATGTCCGAGCGTTCAAAGTGAATGAAGAGATAAGTGTACTGTCATCTGCAAAGCTGTAGATTGGATTCTCGGTCTTTTCCAGCCGATCGTTAATATAAATGAGAAAGAGAGTAGGAGACAGTACGGAGCCTTGGGGTACACCGGCGTTGATAGTGAAGGTGTTAGAAAGAAATCCGTCGACTGCCACTCGCAAAGAACGCTCTCTGAGGAAACATGAGAGCCACAAACAGAACTTTTCAGATATACCATAAGAACGTAGCTTAGCCAACAGCCCATCGTGCCAAACACGGTCGAATGCCTTGGATATGTCAAGAGCAACCGCTCGAGATTCTCCAAAGTGTTCAATTGCGTTGTTCCAAACATGTTTTACATAAGTCAGGAGATCTCCTGTTGATCTATTTTTACGAAAGCCATATTGGTGATCGCTAATAATGTTGAATCCTTCAAGATATTTTAGAAGATGCTGATTGATAGCCTTTTCCATGACTTTCGATATTATTGAAAGCAGTGCGATTGGTCGGTAGTTACTTGGCAAGGTCTTCTTGCCTTTTTTAGGTATTGGCTGAACTGTGGCACATTTCCATCAGGAAGGAAATATTCCCTTTCTGTAAGATAGGTTGAAAAGTCTACAGAAAACTGGTGTTAGTTCCCTCGCACAGTTTTTGAGAATTATGGCAAGTATTCCGTCAGCGCCAGAAGCCTTTTTGGTGTCTAGTTTCATCAAAATACGTTTTATGATACGCTGCCTGAAGACAATATCGGGCATCCTTGACTGCACTATGGGAATATTAGGTGGTGTTTTTCCTTGGATATCGACAGTAGAATGTGAAGCAAAAAGTTCAGACAACAAGTTCGCTTTCTGAACAGGTGTCGTTGCAATAGAATTATCTGGCCATGTGAGTGGTGGTATGGTGGATTTGGTGAAATTTTGGCTAACTGCCTTAGCGACTGACCAAAAGGGTTCTTTACAAAGTTCTTATTACTTTTCAGCGAGGGCTTTCCTGCAAGATATGAAACGTGGCGCAGTAGAGACTTTTGCCTCACAAATGTTTGTGGGCTTCAAAATACTTTAGATATTGCTTAAGCACCAACTGTGCATATTTCCACACAGATTTACCCTTATAAGTTTTCTTTATTGAACTATTGATCCAAATATATTAAATAATGTTGTAGCCCTGTCCTCTATTGGTTTGCAAAAGATTAGCCCTTCAACTGCTGACATTCGGTCACAAAATCGAAAATAAACAATAAATTGGCATTCCTTGTTGCCACCTGTAGCCTTATCGATTGTCGTTATGTACGCTAGTTGTTTGGGGGGTATTTTTCATGTAATTATTTGATACTCGCTGAAAATTCTTTCCAAATGCCATTTTAGCTTGTTTTCGTGAACTCAAAATTTAAATATTCTTTAGAACAATTTTATTTATAATTTAATTTCCGTAACAAAAAATTATTCTGTGTCCTTGTTTATGTTTTATAATTGTCCAAGATTCATTTGGATCCAATTAAAAATTGCTGTCGGAAATCTTTAGTATTTAAGTGTAATTAATTTGCTACTCCATCCATCACGTCAGATATCAGATTGAAAACATGGTGAAGCCAAAATACAACTAACATTTATATTCGCAGATGCATCTTTAGTATATTTGAGAATGATTGGAACTTTCTGTCAAAGCTAGAGAAATAGCAAGAGATGTGCTGAATTGCCGTATGTAGCCTAATCTTCCACTATCTTATCGTAGAGAAATTCTAGGCAATATATTAGTATTGATGAGAAACAGATTTGAATACATTTTATTATATAAATGCCGTCAAAGAGGCAGCGATTAGATCTGATGCGTAAAGTTGGGTTCCAATAAGTAAAAGGCTAAGAAAATTATATGAATGAACAATCGGTTTAGGTGGAGCTATGTACTACATGTTAAATGTTCCCTACTAGAGCAAGTCAGTGCTTCTTAACTAGAGAAGTGAAAAAAATGTAAAATATTCTGATAGAAAAATGAAATGATGTAGTTCCAAGTAATTAAATATATCTAAAGATTTCAACATGTATCTATTAATCCTTAATTTAAAAGGTACAAGAAAAAATTAGGGATTTCCTGGACAATATCTTGCAAAGTAAAATTTAACATCAGAAGAGGTAAAATTATAAAGGTAAACTCTGCATTATATTTCTATGTTTACCTAAAATCTATCCCCAAACGAAATGCATTTTCACATATATTTGTAAATATGTTGTATAAATTTTCCACGTAATAACTACCTGGTTTTAAAATAAAGATCTAGCGTTGAATACTCTACACTCGTTACAAAGAGTTCTTTGCAGAGTACTTATTACTTTTCAGTGAGGGCTTTCCGGCAAGATATGAAACGTAGCTAAGTAGGCTTCAGAATATTTTAGATATTGCTTAAGCACCATCTTGTGCATATTTTCACACAGTTTTTCCCTTATAAGTTTGCTATATTGAACTATTGATCCAATATATTGAATAATGTTGTAGCCCTGTACTCTATTGGTTTGCAAACGATTAGCCCTTCAGCTGCTGACATTCGATCACAAAAATCGAAAATATGCTAGTTGTTTCGGGCATTTTGCATGTAATTATTTGGTACTAGCTGTAAACTCTTTTCAAATGCCATTTTAGCTTGTTTTCGCGAACTCAAAATTTAAATATTATTCAGAACATTTCTATTTATAATTTAATTTCCATAACAAAAAATTATTCTGTCCTTATTTATGTTTTATAATTGTTCAATATTCATTTGGATCCAATTAAAAATTGCTGTCGGAAATCTTTAGTTTTTAAGTGTAATTAATTTGCTACTCCATCCATCACGTCAGATATCAGATTGAAAACATGGTGAAGCCAAAATACAACTTACGTTTATATTCGCAGATGCATCTTTAGTATATTTGAGAATGATTGGAACTTTCTGTCAAAGCGAGAGAAATAGCAAGAGATGGGCTGAATTGCCGTATGTAGCCTAATCTTCCACTATCTTATCGTAGTGAAATTTTAGGCAATATATTAGTATTGATGAGAAACAGATTTGAATACATTTTATTATATAAATGCCGTCTAAGAGGCAGCCATTAGATCTGATGCGTAAAGTTGGGTTCCAATAAGTAAAAGGGTAGAAAAATTTTATGAATGAACAATTGGTTGAGGTGGACCTGTGTACTACATGTTAAAAGTTCCCTACTAGAGAAAAAACGGGTTATAAAGAATAATTCAAAAAATTTGAGCATTTACCAAAAAAATCAAAAGAAGCTATTGCTTTTGTCCTAAAGACTTTATTGCAAAATTTTTGGTTAATCTCTACATATCGAAAATATGTACTTTCTTCAGAAGTTTCGCATAAGCAAATGATTCATGTCAATATTACCCTTATTTTTGTTTTGATAAAAATTTAAGTGATTAAAAAACATAGAACAAGAGAGGAGGATGATCACGGGAGCCCCGTGGTTCATGAGGAACAGTCAACTTTACCGGGACCTCGGTGTGCCTACTGTAAAGGCACACATGAGGCAAATTCAACAGAAGTTCCTCGAGAAGGCGTCCCAGCATCCCAACCCGTGCATCAGGGACGCCTTCCGACTCCCACCTCAAGCCAGCCGCCAGTTCCCGAGACCGTCGGACTCGCTGCTGCTCTCGGACGAAGACGATTTGGATCATCAGTAGATTTAGATGTGCTGGGTTGTACCTCTTGTGATTTTAATTGAGGTCGTTGAGAAGAAGATAAGTTAGGATATGACCACTTACTTCGATTTCCAGAGTTAATTCCGTTTATTTTCACAACGCAGAAGTAGCAATCGTCATGATGGTTTCGAGGTTCTCGCCAAATCATGGGTGTTGGTCCACTGGACCATAACCGTAGACATACCACACATTTCTGGCATACAATATGAGAAACCCATGGCTTGTCCTGATTACACAATTTTATTTTAAAGTATTGATGATACGCAGTTTTCACAAAGTCCGATATAGTTTTTCGATATTTTGCAAATATATATTCACCACAAATATAGCAAAAACAATCGGGATTAAGCACACAACATCTTCTTGACGAAGCCATATCTAAAACAACAACAAAATATATTTTAGTGTCCAATAAAAAACGAAAATCTAAGTAAAAATAGTAAATGAGGGTAGTTAGCTATAACTCAAAAACAAAAGCTGTTAGAGAAAAATTGTTGCCATATTTAAAAAATACGCGTCAATTTGAGATAGAATTAAAAAAAAAATCACAGGAA
Organism: Pachyrhynchus sulphureomaculatus; assembly: GCA_019049505.1. Classification (NCBI taxonomy): domain Eukaryota; kingdom Metazoa; phylum Arthropoda; class Insecta; order Coleoptera; family Curculionidae; genus Pachyrhynchus; species Pachyrhynchus sulphureomaculatus. The sequence goes on from CM032449.1 coordinate 204,565,732, forward strand.
ACAAGCAATTTTCTTTTTTTTGTTGACCAGTATTATCATTAAGCTTTATAAAACTGTAGATTTCTAGTTCTTAAGAATTTTTAATTATACTCGTTTAGGCCTTTATCATACAAATAAGATTTTTAGTTTCATCATTTACTCATTAAAATATACTTTGAAATGCGTTGATTTATATAGCTTATTGTAAAGTTTAGAAGGCATGTAATAAAAATATTTTTTTAATAACTTGGAAAATTAAAGAACGATGTCCGACTTGAGTCTATTCTACAAGTATTTTCATGGAAAGTATTCTATGGATGTAGCTCGCCTAATTCCTCTCAGAGTGGTGCATACTAGGCATACATCTCAGCCTAATACATCATATCTATATAAGGTTCAGCTTGTCACTCCTCATAAAAGCCTTTTCAAACAGCCCTTTATATAGAGAACATCATCCTTTTGGAATGATTCACCCAGGACCATGTTTCCGACCGAGTACAATTTACAGCGATTCAAGGCCAAAGTGAATCGTCTTTTCCGTACACGCGTCGCTCCTGTAGCAGTTTAAGGATTTCCTTACAGCAGGTGTGCTATGACCATGAAAACAAAGTAATTTTGTCTGTAGTATCGTATATGTCGTATACCCACGGGAAAAGTATGCTCTTTTTCTATGTAAGAGAATACGTTATGTAGAATCTTTCATTTTATGGGAGTGGCACTAGGTTGACTTACTGTTACATGTGTGGTAAGGCTGAGGAACACAGAGGGAGAAGTAAGTTTTGTACGCTCATGTGGAAATATTTAATGCTCTTATAGAATAGGGACATAGAGCGCTGTATTTTGATAATTGTGCAGGCCAGCAGAAAAATTGAGCTATGCTTGTACTGCTAACAGAGTTTGTAAAGAAATCTAAAGCTCTTAAAAATTTCACTAAATTTTTTGAGTGTACGCCACTCAATGATGATTGTTGACTCCATACATGGAGTTATAGAGGGAACGGTGAAGAAAAGAACCGTATCCGCTCCGAGTGAGTAGCCCGTTATTGTAATGAATACCCGCAATAATCCCGTCCATTGTAAAGTAACAGTTGTTAAAAGAACTGAGTTTAGGGACTGGAAGATCTTCTCAGAGAAGTTTAAAAATTGAGGCTGAAGACGGTGAGAAATTAAAAATTCGATCAGTGCAACGAATATATTGGTCCTGTTGTACACAATGGAACATTGGAGGTATTTCAAAAAGCTTCAGATGAGGCCCCGACTTTATTTTTTTATATGTTCTACAAGAAATACAGAGACGGAGATGTACAAAGAATAAAGAAGGAAAGAAACACAAGGGAGAGAAGAAAGAAAAAACCGGTCAAGTGCAAGTTGAACTTGCACAAATAGTGTTCCGTACGTTGATTGCTTTTAAAATAAAAAAAATTGTCACGGTGGTATAAAATGATCAGTGACTTCACAAAACACACCCCAAATGAGTTTTCAACAAAGTTGGTTTCCAATCTTTAATGAAAACTGATGACCTTGACATTTGTGTTTTTTTTATATACCAAATAAATTACACTGCATTACAAATTTTAAAAAAAAATTAAGTACCCACTTAAATTTTTCCTGTTTATTTATTCATACACACTACTTATTAAGAATACATAAGTACTTTTTGTCTATCACGTACTGTTTTTTTAGGTACGATAGTTAACAATTTTAAGTAAAATAATTAAGGAGTAAAGTACAGTGTACACACAGCTTCATTAAATTTTCCAATAATTCGAATAAAACTGCTAAAAAAACTTATTATTAATACATTTGGACACAACTAAATACAAAATATATGGTAAAAAGTTTATATTGTACATTAAAAGTTAAAAATATTTAACTTTTTCTCTTATGTTGGGAAATATCTTCTCGTTTTAAACGCCAGCAGTAATCTCCCAACATAGCTACGTCCCAACGACCTTGAAACCGTCCCTCAAGCCTTTTCACATCCTGATGAAATCGTTCCCCTTGTTCATCACTCACTGCTCCAAGAATTGATGGTAAAAAAAGAGAAATGGGAATGGAGGAAATGAATTTTTAATGACATTCGGCAACCCATCTTTTTGTATGCTCTCAACAAATCGTTCACTAAGAGTTCTGCATTCTCGGCTCTATGATTTCCTAAAAAACCTTTTATCACGGCTTTTAATGATGTCCATGCGCATAGTTCTTCGTCATTTAGTGTTTGATCAAATCTTGGAAAAATAGATTTTAAATATAAAAATCCTTCGCGATTTTTATCCATCCCTTTCACAAAATTCTTCATTAAGCCGAGTTTTATGTGTAGAGGAGGTAAAATGACGTCTTCGGGGTTGATTAAAGGCAAGTATTTTACATTTGACTTCCCACACACAAATTCCGTTCGTTTTGGCCAGTGTTTGATCAAATAGTGCTTATCAGTAGCTCTACTGCCCCACATGCAAAGAAAGCAGCAGTACTTAGTAAATCCACCTTGCAAACCAAGTAACATAGCTATTACTTTGAGGTCAGCGCACACTTTCCACATAAAATTTTTGTATTTAATTAAATCCAATATTGATTTCATATTTTCGTACGTCTCTTTTAAAACAGTTGTATAAGCCACTGGTATTGACGGATATTTATTACCATTATGAAGTAAAACTGCCTTCAGACTTGTTTTCGAACCATCAATATAAAGATGCCATTCATTTTTATCATAGGGAATTTCTAACTCACCCATCAAAGATACAATGTCATTACAAAAACATATGTTTTCTAAACTAGAGTAAAAAGTTGCCATTTCTTTACTTCGTTTTCGTTGTACAGATATTTTTGTATCTGGTGCCAACAAGTGCCATTCTTGTAGTCTTGATCCAAGTAATTCGGCTTAACTAACAGACAAATTCAAGTCTCGTATCAATGCGGTTGGCATAGATCACTTGAAGAGGGTAAAAATTCTGGATCTTGGTTGTCAACTTCCATGTCTTGTCAATCGTTATTTTCATCGCTTGGTATATCTAACTCTTCAGTTTGACTGTTCTTAGGAGGCAAAGGAGGAGTCATGTCTTCACTATATGGTATTGGTTTTGATACAGAATTCGCAGAAGGGTACTCGATATTGTGCTTAATTTTCTCTGAAAATTAGATCAGTCATGCAGAAGTAACAATCGTTAAAATGATTACTAGGTTCGCGCCACACAGTCGGTACTGCAAATGGCATAGTGTTTTGTTTCCGTTCAACCACGACAGGAGAGTAGCATAACATGATACACAAAACAGTTGCGGAATCCAGGGTTTATCTTAATGTACAGTAGGTCCAAAATATAGAAAATACGCAGTGCATACTTTATCAGATATCTTTTTTCTTTGAGACTTGAGAATGTACTGTCCACACAAGTAACAGAACTTGTTTGGTGAAGTTTTGCACTGACGACGACTACTTTTTTCAGTATTCATCTATAAAACTGTATTATTACACTCTTAAACAGGTAATCTCAAAGAAACTAACAATAAATGAACATATCCTCCCAATAGATTATTTAGCGATTACATTTATTAATATGAACAATATGAGGGTAGGTTAAGAAAAGGTTATCTGTGTGTACCTTAAAAACAAGACGTGATAGAAATAAAAGACATCCACTGCTTACATACTATAATTAATAGGAAACTATAATAGCAATCAGTTTTTCGGGTACCAAAATCATGTCACGCAGTGTTATTAAAGGTAATGCACTCGTGATAATTTTCGTTCAATCTACACCCCGTGGTCGCACTGTTGTATAGAGATAGAAAATAAAGGTGATTAAAACTAATAAACCGGTCAAGTGCAAGTTGAACTTGCACAATTAGTGTTCCGTACGTTGATTGTTTTTAAAATTAAAATTTTTGTTAGGGTGGTATAAAATGATCAGTGACTTCACAAAAAACACACCCCAAATGAGTTTTCAACAAAGTTTGTTTCCAATCTTTACTGAAAACTGGTGACCTTGAAATTTTGTTTTTTTTATATACCAAATAAATTATTAAAGGTAATGCACTCGTGATAATTTTCGTTCAATCTATACCCCGTGGAGAATATTCCAGAATTTTTTCAAAATTTTTTGATCAGTACTTTTCGAGATAAGGTAGGGGACAGCGATTTTTTAAAAGTAATACGAAGAAAAGTGTGCGCAAGTATTACATTATATATATATTTTTTGCTCGTGTTTTCACAAGCTTTCATTTGACACCACACTCGATGACCTAGTAAAAAAAATTTTTTTTCACTTCCGATTTCACCCCTCGAAACGAACCCCTTAAGTCAAAATTTATGTTACGGTGGTATAAAATGATCAGTGACTTCACAAAACACACTCCAAATGAGTTTTCAACAAAGTTTGTTTCCAATCTTTACTGAAATCTGATGACCTTGAAATTTTTGTTTTTTTTATATACCATATAAATTATTAAAGGTAATGCACTCGTGATAATTTTCGTTCAATCTACACCCCGTGGAGAATATTCCAGGATTTTTTTTTCGAAATTTTTTGATAAGTACTTTTCGAGATAAGGCCCGGGACAGCGATTTTTCGCGAATTTTTAAAAATAATACAAAGAAAAGTGCGCGCAAGTATAATATTATATATATATTTTTTACTCATGTTTTCACAAGCTTTCATTTGACACCACACTCGATGACCTAGTAAAAAAATTTTTTTTTCACTTCCGACTTCACCCCCCAAAACTAACCCCTTAAGTCAAAATTTAATTCTCAAAACTACATAGCTCTGATGAGGCCATCAATTCCTATATTATTACCAAATTTTACCTTTCTATGTCAAATAGTTTCGGAGAAAATCGGGTGTGACAGACAGACAGACAGACAGACAGACAGACACCGAAGTGATCTTATAAGTGTTCCGTACGGAACACTAAAAATGCATATAGTTGGTAGAGAAATTTCGGACGCTTATGGTTTATGAAATTTTAATGTTGTTTATGAAATTTTAATGTTGTTAACTCCAAAAAAAAACGGACTAACGTTGCATTGTGTACAAAGAAAGGCCTGTATGGTCACGAGTTTTAATTAATTTACAATAACTTTAATAAATAAATTATTTATATGGGTTTTATAGGTATTTTTTAATTAAAAACTGTCACAAAGACAGTGTTTGTGAATATAACTTCAAAGATAATAGCCATTTCAAATTAAACTACAGAAACATTAAAATTTAATTAGCCGACGGAACCCCCATAGTGGCTTGGAAGATAGAAAATAAATTTCATTATTTATTTTCTTTTTATCCTGCAAACTTTAGTAGTTTCGACTAGAAACTTGGAACTTGGTGGAAATTTTGATGTTAATTTTCTTAAAATATGGATTTTATTTAACTTAATAAAGGCTTCTTAATTCTCAAAAATTATGGAATACTTGGAAAAAATTAAAGTCATCGGGTTAGAAACCAAAGCTGATTTTTAGTATATAGTTTGTATTGTGTGAACTATTCAAACTGTTATCCACCCTCCTCGAGAAGGAATGGAACTATTGCAACGTCAGAAGTGCTGCATATGGTCAAAATTGTGATCACCAAAATAGTTTCAATAACAGCTTGAGTATGAATACGGGGGCTTCCAAAAATATTGATTGTTGAAATTTCGAATCTTGGTAACAGATTAAAACAGTATAAAATTACTTTTTCAATAACTTGGCTACTGTCGAGCAAATTTTCATTACAAACCTTTTGAAATTGTAAATTTCAGTTTAATTGGGTACAGGGTGAGTCAACGATAAATTTCATTATCTCATTCGATTCGGGAATGACGAAAAAAAATGTTAAATACAATAGTTTTAGGGAATGTTAAGGTGCATAGTTTAAAATTATTTTTGAGTATACAGGGTACTTCAAAAAAAAAAGTGTCCCCGATTTAACATATGTTTTTTTAAACGGAACATCCTATTTTCTATCTATTTTAAAATTCTGCGTAAAATTTTATAACTTTTTTACTAATAATATTATATATCTGAACCTAGTAGTTTTTCTAATATTTCAATTTTTTAAAAAATATATTAGTTTTCAGTTTGTAAAAAATTGCCAGTAGCGCCATTGTTTCTGAAGGTGGAATACTCATAATTATTATGAGCGTTCTATGGAGACAAAAAAAAAGATACATGTAAAGAAATTTGAGTTAGATGCTACAGGGTGTTCAAAATAAATTTATGCATTTCGACTATCTTAAATTGCAAAATCTCAATTTTTTTAAATGGCACACCCTGTATATTATTATTTTTTCTGATAGATTTTACAAAACCTTCCAACTTTTATTAAATATATTATATACCTATTTCTAATAGTTTTCGATTTATTTTGAATTTTTTTAATTTTTACCCTTGTTTTTAATACACTTACACCATTACATCATAGTTGCCAAGACAAAACAAAAATGTAGGCATTGTCAAATTTTGACATGTCTATTAAGCAAGTAAAAATAGTTTAATTTGTTGCAGTAAGTGACGCATAGAGGTAGTTATGGGTTTCCCTAAAAATGAATTAATTGATATGGTTTATATACTAGGCGAGGCGGGAAAAAATTGTCTTTTGACAGTAAGGCTTTACAGAGCGAAGTACCCTAATAGACGTATACCACCTAGAAAATCTTTTCAGTGCTTAATGAAACGGTTTGATGGTAGTAGTGGCGTTGAGTATACGAAACGGAAAGTAGTAAACCAGAATGCTAAAAATGAGGAAAAAGAAATGGAGATTTTACTTCATGTTGAAGATAATCCCCAGGTCAGCAGCCGTCAACCAGCTGACTTATCTGATACATCCCAATCTACGGCTAATCACATCACGAGAAAATACGTAGTATCAACCCTTTCATATGGAACTACACCAAGAACTTCAAAACCGTGATTTTGAACGACGAGTAAACTTTTTTACTACCATGAATGTTTTCTGATGAAGCTACATTTCGCAGTAATGGAGTAGTTAACAGCCATAAAATGCATTATTATTCAACAGTGTGGAATATTAAATTTTCGAATTATTGGTCCATATTTTTTCCGCTAACCGCTTAACGGGTCTAGATATCTAAATTTTTTGCAAAACGAATTACCATAGCTTCTTGAAGAAGTTGATAACTTTGAAAGGGAACGAAGAGAAAACGACTAAACATGTGTATTCAAGTAGACGGGCATATTTTTGAACATTTGTTTATGTTTTCACAATAGCGTAAGTGTATTAAAAACAAGGGCAAGAATTGAAAAATTCAAAATAAATCGAAAACTATTAGAAATAGGTATATGACATATTTGATAAAAGTTGAAGGGTTTTGTAAAATCTATCAAAAAAAATAATAATATACAGGGTGTGCTATTTAAAAAATTTGAGATTTTTCAATTTAAAATAGCCGAAATGCATAAATTTATTTTGAACACCTTGTAGCATCTAACTCAAATTTCTTTACATATATCTTTTTTCATCCCTATAAAACGCTCGTACCAATTATGAGTATTCCATCTTCAGAAACAATGGAGCTACTGGTAATTTTTTACAAAACTGAAAACTAGTATTTTTGTTCAAAAAAATTGAAATATTAGAGAAACTACTAGGCTTAAGTATATAACATTATCAGTAAAAAAGTTATAAAATTTTACGCAGAATTTAAAAATAAATTGGAAAATAGGATGTTCCATTTAAAAAAACATATATTATATAGGTCACACTTTTTTGAAGTACCCTGTATACTCAAAAATAATTTTAAACTGTGCAACGTAACATTCCCTAAAAGTATTGTATTTAATATTTTCCGTGATCTAAGAACATTAAAACGTGGAGAAAAGTAAAAATGGCAAGACGTAATTCTTTCCATTTAGCAAGGAACCTAAAAACAATAATTTACTTACTGTGCCAGACAGGTAACAACGAAGTTACCCTAAAGTGGGTACCAGGCCACCAAGGCATTTCTGGAAATGAAATAGCGGACGAACTCGCCAAAAGAGGCACCTTGGGGACCCACCTGAACAGGTTGTAGGAGTTCCATTCGTTTTCGGTAAAAGCAAAATCAGGGAATGGTTGGATAGATAAAAATCAACTCACTTGGAGTACAGGAGCGGGGTGTCGACAAGCCAAACTTTTCATGAAACAAACTACTACAAGCAGAACAAAGGAACTCTTGTCGATGTCAAAACAAAGGGTACGTCTGAGGACTACTTACGGGACATGTGGCACTACAGGCCCATCTATATAACCTCAAACTGGCTGAGTGGAAAACATGTCGGCTGTGCCAGGGAGAAAGCTAGGACAGTATACATATTCTGTGCGAATGTCCTGCACTAATGGTCAAGAGATACTGGGGTCAACTATTTTGTGATCTACAAGAGGTCAGGGTGAGTAGTCTATATCTCTTGGCAGAAAATGCCGGACTACGACCCTGACTCAACTCAGTGAGGAGTCACAGAAGAACTTTCAGATATAGGTGACACCAGGGACTCAATGTACTACCCACTCAATTTACTGCTACTACTACTACTACTATTACTACTACTGTGCCAGAGGTAAGTAAGTTTTGGCCATTTTAACTGCGTGCATTTTTAAAACTTTTTCTATAATCAACTTGACATTTTTCAGGTTACTCTCTAATCATATCTCAATCCCTTCTAATACTATTTTTGTTAAAATTAGGAATAATGAAAAAGCAAGAACACTGAAATATAAATATGATATATGTGCAACTGCCCTTCTAACCATCTACCTCATTTATAACGCAAAAGAGCGTTATAAATCTTTTCCTATAAATAATGATGAGCTACAATTTTTCAAAATAACCTAACAAAAAACCAGACAAAATTCGTATGATAATATTAAAACTATACGATATTTTACTACTTTACCACTTTCACCCTTTCCCGCATTAAAATTAAAAGTAATAAAAAATAACTTAATTTTAAGATTCCTCGATCCCACAAACCCTGTAAAAAACCTAAATATAACTCCATATATACGAAGCAACCTCATTAATCCCCTATCCCACCCTTTACCCCCTATAATATTTTACTATAAAAAATATGCTTAAAATTTGTTCTATACATCAATCAAAAAACCTGTAAATATCTTATATAATATTAAACTACACCCTCCTCCCTCCCCCTTTTCTTGAAAACAATGAAGAAATAACCTAATTTTTGGATTCTGAGATTTCAAAAATCCGGGAAAGGATATACAACACGATATATAGTAAGCAATCTCCCCTAATCTCTTCCTTCTTCCGATATTTTACTATTCATATTTATTCATCAAATTTGTTCGTTATTCAACAAAAAACCAGGAGAAACTTCCGTACTGCTACTAACATCTTTTAAAATTTACTGATCCCCACCATATTCACCCCCTTGACCTAAAACGATATCATTCGAAAACTATAAGCATTATTTCCTTGTTAGATGTTATATATGTACCAAGTGTGAAATTGATATCTTATGTCGTTCGAGAGTTATCGTGCCTACAGACCTACAAACCAACAGATCGACAGACCGACGGATATAAGGGACTATGTTTGTGGTAATCTAGGAATCCTAAAACGTGAGGAAAAGTAAAAATCTCGAGGTGTGATTTTTCACGAGTACAATATTTTCCTTTCGCAAGAAAAAATAACCGTTCCGCAATTAGTGTTCTGTACGTTGATTGCTTATTGAACAAAAATTTTTGAGGAGGGATAAAATGATCAATGACTTCACAAAACACGCCCCAAATGAATTTTCAACAAAGTTTTTTCGCAGCTTCACTGAAAATTGATAACCTTGAAAGTTTTGTTTTTTTTTATATACCAGATAAATTATTAAAGGTAATGTACTCGTGATCATTTTCGTTCAATCTACACCCTGTGGAGAATATTCCAGAATTTTTTCAAAATTTTTCGATCAGTACTTTTTGATATAAGGAGTGTGGGCACCAATTTGTGCAATTTTTTAAAAATAATGCGAAGGAAAGTGTGCGCAAGTATTACATTATATACATTTTTGAACTCAAGTTTTTATTTGATACCCCACTCGACGATCTAGTAAAAAAAAATCACTTCAGATTTCCCCCCAAAACTAACCCCTTAAATCCAGATTTCACTTTCAAAATTACACAGCTCTGATGCGCCATCAATTCCTATATAAGTGCCAATTTCAACTTTCTGTCAAATAGTTTCGGAGGAAATCGGATGGGATAACCGAACAGACGGACAGACACCGAAGTGATCTTATAAGTGTTCCGTCCGGAATACTAAAAATATTACTTCTAAAGTCCGTACGATTTGTAATGGCATAGTCGGCCATAAAACCGAGAGAGAAGGTGTATTGTGCCTGCTTTTACTAGTATGCTAAGAAAGTCCCACCCAATTATCAGCCAGTGTTCTACCTTTGTCTATTACGCCCCGGAATCGTACACTCGACAGAAATAGCACCAATTAGCAGCTAATGACAGGAGTTTCCATTATAAAACAGGGTCGTATTTGAATTTGTTTGTTATTTGCGATTATTTGTCGATAGAGATATTACAAATAAAAATTCGAAATGCTACGAGAAGTATTGAATCGTCAAAGTCGGAAGTTAGTACTAAATGTTCTTGATTATTTCCAAAATAAAAAAAGAAAACTCATTGACAAGTTTGTCTGTCATTAAGTGTGCATCCGAGGCACTAAAACTAAGTTTGAGAACGGTAGCCAGAATAAAACAAGAAGGCATTGATGGTGCTAAAAAAGAGCATACGATGATAAGAATAGCGCCAAAGACCAGAGACTTAAGAGAGTCCGAGAAAAGTGAGATCCGAAAATTTATTCATGACTTAATTGTAGAAGGAAAACATGTTACTTTGGACATGATACGTAAACAGCTAAAATCAAAACACATTTTAAACTGCAGCAGATCGACACTTGGTTTAATTATGAAACAATTAGAATTCAAATACAAAATTGACAATGGAAGAAGATACATCGGGGAGAAATAAGAAATATTATCATAACGAGTTAAGTTTTTGAGAGAGTATGTTGCCAATATGACTTCTGACGCTCCCCTAGACGTTGTGTTTTTAGACGAAACATGGATTCACCAACATGGAAGCAGCATACGGACTTCGCACGATGAAAATCCTCAACCTGTATGGAACAAAAAAGCAGCCGCTGGAAAAAGATACATCATCGTTCACGCTGGCAATAGCAACGGATTTATAGATGGGAGTGAGCTTGTCTTTTCCACAAAAAACAAGAGTTATGACTACCACGATAATATGAACGCAGAACTCTTTGAAAAATGGCTGAGAGGAGAACTGCTGCCGAAGCTCGAAAGGCCGTCTTTAATCATTATGGATAATGCACGCTATCATTCTAGACTTAGTGAAAGTGTACCAAATGAATCGACAAGAAAAAGAGAAATCATCAATTGGCTGCAAAGTGAGCAGATTAATTTCCCAGAAAATGGTTTAAAATGTGAGTTGTTAAAAATTAATAAAAATACAAAACAAACTTGCCGTTTGCTACAGACGAACTAATTGCTGAAATGGGTTGTCAAGTTTTATGATTGCTTCCCTGCCACTGTATATTTAATGCCTTTTAATTGGTATGGGCTCAGTGTAAAGGATTTTTTAATAAAAACTTTGTAAATGAGGCGAGGCACGATGATAATGCAGTAATATCTGTTTGGAAGGCAGCTCTCCAGACAGTTACCAAAGAAAACTGGATCAGTTGTATAACACATACAGAAAATATAATCAAAGAGTATTGGCAAAAGGAGAACATACTTGATGTAACGGTGCCACCAATTGTTATTAATGTAGACGACGGATCATTTTCTGATAGTAGCAGTTCCAGTTTTGACTCTGATGATGATGTTTCATCCTAATACAATCTAAATATGGTTTATTTGTATATTTATTTTTCAAAAAAAATATGTTGCCAAAACACAGGTACCTACTTCTTGGGAAATTATATCATACCAACATATTTACCTACCTGTTATTTTACTTATATCAATTTTCTATTGTTAAATTTGCACCTGCATTGAAAATATTATATTAAACATTCTGAAATTTTCACCTAAAGTAGTTTATAATTCTGACTGTTTTATTTTAGAACTGTGATAATTTATGTAAATATCTTTTGATAGAAATATGCTATAATTTCATCTTTATATCCAATAAAGCCTTGCAATTATTAGAAATATGAATGAATGTTTAATATCCTATTTTCCGCTTCTTATAGTCCATTATAAAAAGACAAACTCCGTATGTCCAAAACTCATAATCATAATATTTCCTAATACTTATAATATAGATTTACCTGAATCTATCTCTGAGTATGGATGTACTCGTTAAATTAATAAATGACACGTACAATTGAGTCTATCTCTCTTACTTCCAAATAATATAATCAAGATCGTTAATGACGGCTGTCTTACATTGCTCAGATCGATATTTAAGGCGGAACAACATCTGTTAAAGTGTAAGTGGAAGCAAGATGCACAATATCTTTTATTTTGTCTAGCATTCTATTGCCGACTATGCCATTACAAATCGGATTTTAAATATATTTCTTTTAATGGATAATTGAATATAGTATATTTTTTTATATTAAGATGATATGGAGTAATGCATTTCTTTCACTAAAAATAGAATTTATGTAATGATGGTAACGATGTATATAATTCGTGTAACTTAATATATATCCCGTTCTCAAACTTTCCTAACAAAAGTGTAAAAGTACATCCATCAATCAAAATAATATCGGTGCATGCGATTCTATCATTATTGGAAATTTAATTACCTACACCTTAATGACTTGAACTCTGACATATTAAAATAACTTTTACAACTGAATTGTTTAAATTTTAATGAACGGACATTATTGACACAGGTAATTTGTACATCGGACAAAAAAATCTGTAAAGTGATTTACCAAGCATTTTCCTTGCAACCACGCAATTCTGAAATAAAAGTTGTCTTTTTCATGTAAAATAATAATTTGATCTAAGGACTACATATAGCTATTTTAATTGATAGTTACAGATACTTTTTGTAAATGATCTTACTGGATTTATAATATTCCTGTCTAGTATATTAAAAAAAGATCTCGCTATTACTACTTTTTTTAAAGTTATTGACATTTGTAATTAACAAAAACACCATTTCACTAAACTGTAAACAAAAGAACGCAAGGAAAATGTTTATGATAACCAAAATTTGCCAGGAAAAATAATACTAAGCAAAACAGAAAATTAAACTCGCCAAACTCTTGGTACTTTAAACAACTCTTTGGTTCAATTTTGTAAAATGTTGATCGCCTGTCACCAGTCTGTATATATATATATATATATATATATATATATATATATATATATATATATATATATATATATATATATATATATATAAATATATATATATATATATATATATATATATATATATATATATATATATATATATATATAAATTTAAGACAATTTTTTGTTCTTGGTCTTGCGGTCAATTCAATAAAACAAGTTTAGTTTTAGTTTACGTTTCGGTTTGTTGTATTTAAACCATCATCAGAACTTATGTCTAGATGGTTCTTTTGATATTAAATTATTTTATTTACATGTTAACACTTTTACAGTTTTCGTTATACCAAACTTGTTTTATTAAATTGACCGCAAGACCAAGAACAAAAAATTGCCTTAAATTCATTTATTAACCGTCCGAAAAAAAGAAACACGAGTAATAAATTGGAAAAGTGTGTGCATAGTGTTGTGTTGTTGTGTTCAATATGTTGAAATTTATACCGAACAAAGAGAATTCGAGGACAGCATATATTTTTTGTTTTCATTTGAAGAAAACTGCTGGTGAATCATACCGATTACTTCGAGACGCTTATGGTGAACATGCTCCATCGCAAGATACGTGTGAACGATGGTTTCGGCGTTTCAAAAGTGGTGACTTAGATGTTGTAGACAAGGAACGTGGAAAACCGCCAAAAAAATACGAAGATGTGAAATTGCAAGCATTGTTAGACGAAGATGATTCGCAAACACAAAAACTACTAGCCGAGCAATTGGGCGTTGGTCAACAAACTGTTTCCAATCGGCTACGAGAGATGAGAAAGATTCAGAAGACCGGTAGATGGATACCACATGAGTTGAACGACAGGCAAATGGAAAAGGCGCGAAAACACGTCTAACATTTTGCTCGCTCGGTACAAAAGGAAGTCGTTTTTGCATCGTATAGTTACAGGGGATGAAAGTGGACTTATTTTGAGAACCCCAAGCGCAAAAAATCATGGGTAGACCAAGGCGCACTTGACAGACTTGGCTCCTTCCGATTACTA
>CM032449.1:204580122-204605717 GCA_019049505.1 Pachyrhynchus sulphureomaculatus
AAAGTCCTGAACTTATGGCTTCTCGGTTGAAAAAAAAAACACTGCTTAGCTCCAAACGCAAAAGTTACTTTCTATCGGGATAGAGATAAGCCTTTCCGTAAATATTTCTTGCGGATTAATATATTGTAATGATATCGAGGGTTTGATTTGGGGAGGAATTTATTCACGGATACCTCATAACCCACAGTTTTAGAAAGACCCTGGTCATATAGTTATAGAACTGTGCACGCCATTAATTATGTTGTTATAGAAATCTGCACGGATAGGGTTATGTGGTAATAGGGATATTGGGCGATTGGGTTCAAGGGTATAGAGTTAGAGGGTTATGGCGTTATGAGGTTGTGGAGTTATGTGAGTCTAATGATTTGGCTTTTATTTCCTGATTTATCAGATCCACATTTCCCTGTTCTGTGGTTATACGTGCCTTCATACCTCGGTTCATGGTGCTTTGAGCTTATGGGGTTACGGGGTTGGATGGTTTTGAGTTCATGGAGTCCTATTAATTCACAGGCATATAGATCATTGATACATAAAATCCACGTCTCCCCCGAGTTTTGTAGTTATGTCTTCACAACCCCTAAAATTGCTTTTTTTTGAGGTTAGGGAAAAACTGAATTCGTTTTCAGCGACGCCGAAAATATATAGGAGATCTGGTCTAGTTTTCGGCACATGAAAAAATATTTTTGTGGTCTTGTGTCATTAAAGGTAATGCACGCGTGATAATTTTCGTTCAATCTATATCCTGTGGAGAATATTCTAGATTTTTTCAAAATTTTTTAATCAGTACTTTTTCGCCATTTTTTAAAAATAACACAAAGAAAAGTGTGCCCAAGTATTGCATCATATATATTTTTGTTTTTACAAGTTTTCATTTGACATCCCACTCCATGACCTAGTAAAGTTTCTTTTTCACTTTCGATTTCACCCCTAAAACTAATCCCTTAAGTCAAAATTTAACTTTCAAAACTACATGGCTCTGATTCCTCAATTCCTATATTAGTGCCAAATTTCAACTTTCTATCTCGAATAATTGCGGAGAAAATCGGGTGTGACAGACGGACAGACAGACGGACGGACAGACACCGAAGTGATCTTACAATTGTTCCGTACAGAACACTAAAAAGTCCCAGAAGTCTCGTTTTACCATCTATAATACACTTGAGTGCCTACGTGAGTTATTTTGTTGCTATCTTGTGACAGGTATCTACACTTATGTGAATTGATTTTCGAAATAGCTTCATAGATGCCGTAATGTAATTAAATTGCTACTCCATACTGTGATTCTTGCTGCTGGTGCCGCTCGAAGCTAACGCAGTTAGAGTTAGTTAGTTAAATCATAAAAAATTTCAGATAGGACAAGAGACAAATATATTTCTCCATTATCCTCCAGTAGTATATTCATCTGACTGCGATTCAACAAACCGCAGCAAGCTAATATTTTGTCATTCTAAACATTCCATTTCATAATTGTTCGAGAATAGAAAAGAACTTCATTTCGGATTTTTTTTAAACTATGTTTTGGTTTGGGTAGTTCTGTCATACAACTAATTGGAGTACTTCAGTGTATCAAAAATTATTCGCATAGATTGAGCCGTTGCTACTTATAACAAAATAATAAAAATAAAAGGAAAAACGACTTTCCCTAACAAACAGGTTTCCACTTTTCTCTCTCTGGGACAATCAAAGCATTTTAAAACAAATAAGTAGGTCAGAGATAACGTAAATTTGGGATTACGTCAGGATTTTTAAGACGGCAGTTATATCCAGAATTCAAAGTATAAAATTTTGTTTTTATGTAAATAAGACATGATGTCTTTTGAGTTTAAAAACTGTCTAATTTGTGTGAGTACATGCAGAAAGTTTATCGGTCCTGTTGTACAGTAGTTCTTTATTAATTTTAAGTACCAATCATTACTATATTTGCGACATTAAAAAAAATGATTCAAGTCGCCAACAGTTCCACATAACTCCGATAAGTCGGATTCCATTTCATTAATTTTTTTACGATGAGCAGGGTAATATGCATGGCCTAATTAATGTCTTATATTGGCACTAATAAATATTCTGAATACGTTAACTGACTGTGACTGTTCCGAAATATGTATTGCTACTTATTTTGCTTGCAGTTAAATACAGTGTGTAAAGTAGGAACGTGACCGCTCCTATTCTTCAAAAAATGTGTTTCGAGAACAGTTTTTGCCATCAATGTATTCTTTGGTATGCTAACAACGGCGCAATTACCTTAGTAAGTTACTCATCCATGAAAACCTCTATTGAAACGTGTATATATATATATATATATATATATATATATATATATATATATATATATATATATAGGTTCGTGTGCGTGTCGTCATCATTGGATCAGTCCTGTTCCGAGGCAAGTGTCCGGTTCTATGAGCAATATAGCCTTTTGACCTAAGGTAGGGTGCTAACCTGACCTTCGAACCCTCCTCCTTTATCCGGACTTGGGACCGGCAACACAGCTGCTGAACTACTCAATTCATTCAGTAGCGATGCAGGCGGAGTTAGGACAAAAACTAAACATAGAATCCCTATGGGACCAATCAACAAGAACCTTATACCGACGGAGATTGCAAGAAAAAATAGAAAGAAACCCAATAAACGAGGGAGAGGATGTCAATATCAGTTGGGAGAGACTAAAAATCAACATAAAGGAAGCTGCAACCAAAGCACTCGGTACCCGCACCATAAACACATCAAATACGAACACTAAAACACACCATGGTTTTTTCAAGGAAATCAAGGAGAAATGCAACGAGAAGAAGCAGATATCGTACACTGAAGACTCCAGAATCATACGAGCAATACGAAGTAGTCCGCAACGAGACAAAGACATTGATAAGATAGTTAAAGCAAACCACTGGAAAAAGTTCTCCAATATAATGGAAAGCGATTTTTATGGACTTCAAAAACAAATGTGGCGACTAATCAGAACCCAAAGAAAAGAAATTAAGGAGTTAATTGAGCCTAAACACATATAGAAGGAATCCTGGGTTGATTACCTGACAACACTTTATAAAAAGGATGAAGACACTATTGATCACAACGATGCACCAGAAATAGTCACCAACGAAAACATCCAAATAGAGAGCACAGACGTAGAACTGGCACTTCGACAATTCAAGAACAGAAAGAGCCACGGTCTAGGTAGCATCCCAAATGAACTACTTAAGTATGGGGAGCAGCATCTCGTTCAGCAAATAACCCAATTGGCCAAGGACATCTTCGCGCACCATAGAATACTAGACGAATGGCGGACGAGCATCACCATCCTCATGTCCAAAAAGGAAGACAAAAAACTGCCAGAGAACTATAGAGCCATAATCTTACTCAATACCACACTGAAACTAATAACTAAAATAATTACCAATAAAATGAATAGTATCATCTCCCTGTCAGATGAGCAACAAGGTTTTAGAACAGGAAGATCGTGCACCGATGCAATTTTCATCATAAAACAAATTGCAGAAAAACCCATCGAATATAATAAACCTGCATACATGTGTTTTATAGATCTCCAGAAGGCATTTGACCGAGTCCAGCTACAAGATGTTGTACGCTTACTATATAACAGACAAGTACCCTACCACCTAATTAAGGTCATAGAAAACATATATAGTGCCAACAAGGTAGAGGCCAGAATCGATGGAGAACTAACCAGAACAATACCCGTAGAAAAAGGAATCCGACATCATGACTCTCTGAGCCCACTACTATTCAACGTGGTGATGAATGAGATCATAAGACAAATCCACCAACTAAAATTGTACAAGATGGGCAATCGAAATATCACAATCCTTTATTACGCTGATGATGCAGTACTGGTGGCGGAGAACGAGGACGACTTAAAACGGCTACTACACCACTTCAACTCTGCAGCCAAATCTCTTAATATGATAATATCTGCCTCTAAAACAAGAAGCTTGACGACATCTAAAACTCCCATCAGATGTGAACTCGTTGTTGACGATCAAATTATCCAGCAAGAGATGACATTCAAATACTTGGACATAGAGCTTTCGGGACACGGGGAAGTCGAATCAGAAGTAAGACAACAAACAAACAAAGCATTGAAGGTAGCCGGGTGCCTGACACTATATGGAACAACAAACACCTGCGAATCGGGACTAAGTCAAGAATTTATAAAACTGACATAAGACCAATAATGACATACACAGCAGAAACCCGGCCAGACACAACAAAAACTTAAAGGATACTTGAAACATGCGACATGAAAGTATTACGAAAAATAGCCGGAAAGACTATGTTGGACAGGGAGCGAAATTACAACATTAGAGGAGCATGTCAGGTGGAAGAGGTTAACAAGTGGATCCTCGAAAGGAAACGCGAGTGGAACGCACATATAAAGGAATGGATCATGAAAGAATCGTGAGGATTGCACCCGATAAATCACCAGTGGGAAGAAGAAGTGCGGGAAGACCACGGAAAAGGTGGAGTGATAACCTTACCATCAATTACGATTAGGCAAGCTACGAAGAAAGAACAGGCAACTGTGCCTACAATGAAGAAGGAAGAAGAAGATATATATATATATATATATATATATATATATATATAATATATATATATATATATATATACATATATAATAGGTGTTTCGGTTAATAATGTCGATTTTGCTAAGATAGGGTGTTACTAATACATTTGTTGGTATGGACTAGTGACGCCATCAAAAGCCAGTTCGTTATTAAGTGTCATTGTGCGAAAAACATAGTTCTTCATAGCTTTGAATATATCGTGTTTCGTACTAGAAAAAGACGTTTTGCGGGGAAGTTTAATAACCTGCTTTCATTTGAAGAAAACGGCTACTGAAAGTTATCGATTGTTGTTTGAAGCTTAAGGTGAATATGCTCCAACTCAAAAAACTTGGGTAGACCTAGGCCATCCTTCAACATCACAATCAGTGCGCAATACACGGAGAAAGAAAGCTTTGCTGTGTATTTGGTGGGATAGTAGAGGAGCTGCGTATTACGAACTGCTGAAACCCGGTGAAACAATTTCTGGCGATCGAAACCGACAACACTTGATAAGGTTGAACCGAGCATTGAAGAAAAAAAAAGACACGATAAAGTCATTTTTCAACATGACAATGCTCGGCCTCATGTTGCAAAATGTGTTAAAAACTATTTGGAAAACATCAAATGGGACGTTCTACCCCACCCGTCGTATTCACCGGACTTAGCCCCTTCAGACTATCACTTATTTCGATCGATGCCGTTTAAGTTGAAAGATTTTCTGCTGTCTGCGGATATTTGCATGACTAGTCGATGTTGAAGCATCCAAAGTGAATAAAGAAATAAGCGTACTGTCATCTGCAAACCTATAAATTGGATATCTGGTTCTTTTTAGCAGACGTTATTGTAAATAAATGCATTTTTCGTTATCGCCTATATATACATTTATAGAATGTCTTGTGAGTATTGACTTTTGGAAATTTTATTAATGTATCTCAAGGGGTTTGAGTTTGTAATGATCAGATGATCTGTGGCCATACTGCTGATATGATGCCAGCGAGTTTTTGAAACATTCAAATTTCTTCTTTCAAAAAAGCTAACTCCTTTGGAGTTACCACATATATTTTTACCAGTACTAACCGCACAACAAAAACTTCCTCTTGACATGTTTTTTATAATTATTTTCAATATAACGTCGAACGAGTCATTTACTTGTGGGGAAATTATTAATAATAAATTTCGGAGCACGTTATAAAAAGATTCTAGAAATCTAAATGTAGACACAACTTGCGACCTCGGGGACGCATGCGTGATAAAAAACCAGACCTAAAAGTTTTCTTGAGAGTCGCTACGGTGTTTTATATTTACTGTGGTTTCGGTCTCAGGTAAATGAGTACACTGTAACGTGTCCGAATAACCATTTTCACCTTAATGTATAGGTCAAGTACTTTATTGAATAATCTAGTGAAGTCGGTTATATCGTCCCTACCATGTGAAACTATCGAATGTGAAAAAACTAATTTAAAGTAAAAAAAGATTAAACTGAATAATTTTGATAACATCCTAAAAAGGTTTAAAAAATTTGTAGGAAAAGTAGCAATTTTGACAATGTGCTAATTTTGTCTTCACTATTAAAGTGGTTTTTTTGCTCTCCTGAAAACTACCCATTTTCGTATTCGATAGTTTTGACATGGTAGGGACGATATTAATAATTGATTACTCCAGTAGGGTCTATACTCGAGTATCCAGACAATAACAGTTTCTTTAGCATTATCCAGAATAAAGATAGCAAACAACAATTATTGTGTAAAAGACCTCGTCAGTTTTTTAATTTCAGTGATGAAATCGGTATCCTCATATTTGTCCTATTTTAATACATTAGTTAAAATAAAGAGAAAAGTGATGTAATCGATAAATTAATTGACGAATTTTAAAAAGACTTATATAACAAATTGTGGTCCTGGTTAATGTCTACTGCAAATGATACTCAGTTTAAATTAAATCATAAATAAGAATAAATATGTGTGCTTCTTGGGCCAATTAGAGTGACAACAATTTTAGTTTAGAAATTTTATACCAAGGAAACTCGACTCCTTTCAATTTTTTATGTTGTTTTTCCACCCTGTTTACCTTAACAAGCAATTTTAGAAGCAAAGGCGTCAACAGCTTTATCGACCTATTTATAAAGTGCCCCAAGCCGTCATGCTACATTAAACATCTAAGACGTCCTTGTTTATTTTATAGTTTTGACGGTAGTTATAAATACAATATAATTTCTTCCTTGTTACTTGATATTTTTCTCACCACATTTAAACTTCTAAATATACAGAAAAACGGAAGTACGAATTTTAAGGACTAACTAAAAGCAAAACAAGTTTATTTGTCGTTTTCTTGTGTCAAATTAAACTCGAGAAGTTATGCTACCTAAAAAATAATGATAATTCGTACTTCTTATATTCAATCAACTTAATGAATGGATGAATGTCACAGGAAAACATGCACCTTTAAAAACTTGGACATTTTGGTAACAAAAGCAAAATTACCCGACGAGTTCAATAAAGGAATAAAGACGCCGCGTCGTCATAAAAGAACTATTTCCTCAATTTGTAATTCGCATCATTTGTACGTTTGGCCTACCTTGTGCAGAAGTTTCGAATGTGAATTTGCTACTACGTACATATCTTTATGGTTCCGTAATAATCGATAACTACCGACCAATAATATTCAAAGTTTTTGGGAGAGACTGTCAATCAGCATCTTCTAAAATATCTAGAAGGATTCAATATTATTGACAACCATTAATATAGTTTTCGTAAGTAAAGATCAATAGGAGATCATCTAACTTATGTCACACATGCTTGAAATAAAACTAAACATTTTGGAGAATCTTAAGTGGTTGCATTTAATATAGCCAAGGCATTTGACCATGTTCGGCATGACGGACTCTTGGCAAAGCAACGCTCTTATGGTTTGTTTGAAAAGTTTTGTTTATGGCTCCCGTGTTTCATCAGAGAGCGTTCTTTACTAGTGGCAGTCGACGGATTTTTTTCTAATACCATCACTATCAACGCCGGTGTGCCCCAAAGGTCCATACTGTCTTTTACTCTCTTTCTCATTTACATTAACGATCTGACAGGAATGACCAGGAATCCAATCTACAGCTTTGCAGATGACAGTACGCTTATTTGTTCATTTATTTTGAACGCTTGAACATCGGCTCCACACAGCAGCAAATAAATCTGAATTCTAACTTGTACCATGCCATACACAGGAATAATTCTTATACTATTAAAACTCTATAACGCTTTTACTTTCTTCCCCTGAAATAATATGGCGCAAAAATTATACGCACCTCTTCCACTTTGTTCTGTCTACCAAATTTGAAAATGACATCTTATTTAATTCTCATGACCTAGAGGACATAAAACGTAACACCGCGTTTGAAGAATGATGATTATGATGATTTTTTTATGCACATATACCCGTCTTGGCGAGAGAAGTGTCGACTTTTTAAACTTAACATTCTAATTTTCGGAGAATTTGTGAATTAAGAAGAGAGCCTTTCTATTATTCCGTACGGAATACTTATGGGATCCGTTCGGTTCGTCTGTCTGTCTGTCCGTCAGACCCGATTTTCCCCGAAACTATTTGACATAGAAAGCAGAAATTTGGCACCAATATAAGAATTGATATTTTTGAAAGTAAAATTTTTACTTAGGGGGTTAGCTTTTGGATGTGAAATCGGATATAAAAAAAAAAATTACCGAGTCATTGAGTGGGGCGTCAAATCAAAGCTGGTAAGAATACCAGTTCAAAAATATATATGATGTAATACTTGCGCACACTTTTTTGGATTATTTTTAAAACATGGCCAAAAATTGCTGTACCCCTATCTCGAAAAGTACTGATTAAAAATTTTCAAAAAATTCTGGAATATTCTCCGTAAAGTGAAAATACATGCTGGATCTTAAGGTAGTTCACTTGTAAATCCACTTTTCTTAAGAATTTGATGAAATTGAAATATAATATTAATATAAATGTTTTTCATTTAACTAAAAAAAAAATGACCGATTGCGAAGCGATATTCATAATTAAAGTGCACATGATTAATATGCAATGAAAAAAAAGCATAGTTTCGTGTATATTTTAAGAACTTTTCTTTAAAAAACTGATATATAGTAAAAAAAAAAATTAGAAAAATTTGAACTAAAAATATATTTTTTTATCGATTTTTTAAAAAGATATAAATATTTAAAGTTGATATTTGTTTAAAAGAATAACCGCGTTGCGAGGGACAAATATCGCAACGCTGTATGTCGTCATATTTTACGCGCCAAAATTCAACGAGCATTTAAAATGGTTAACTTTTAAACAGAAATGCATTTGTAGGTTAAATAATTTATGGAATAAACACAATATCAACTTTATCTACTGTCATCAAATCATCGAATAAAAATATTAAATATATTAATTAAAAATTTGTATTTGCATCTTGATATTAACTATTTTTAGTGTTCCGTACGGAACACTTCGGTGTCTGTCTGTCTGTCTGTCTGCCTGTCACACCCGATTTTCTCCGAAACTATTTGACATAGAAAGGTGAAATTTGGTAATAATATAGGAATTGATGGCCTCATCAGAGTCATGTAGTTTTGAAGTGTGAAGTCGGAAGTGAAAAAAAAAAATTTTTTACTAGGTCATCGAGTGTGGTATCAAATGAAAGCTTGTGAAAACACGAGTAAAAAATATATATATGTAATATTATACTTGCGCGCACTTTTCTTTGTATTATTTTTAAAAATTCGCAAAAAATCGCTGTCCCGGGCCTTATCTCGAAAAGTACTTATCAAAAAATTTCGAAAAAATTCGCAAAAAATCGCTGTCCCGGCCTTATCTCGAAAAGTACTTATCAAAAAAATTTCGAAAAAATTCTGGAATATTCTCCACGGGGTGTAGATTGAATAAAAATTATCACGAGTGCATTTACCTTTAATAATTTGTTTGGTATATAAAAAACAAAATTTCAAGGTCACCAGTTTTCAGTAAAGATTGGAAACAAACTTTGTTGAAAACTCATTTGGTGTGTGTTTTGTGAAGTTACTGATCATTTTATACCACCCTGACAAAAATTTGTATTTTAAAAACAATCAACGTACGGAACACTAATTGTGCAAGTTCAACTTGCACTTGACCGGTTTTTTTTTATTTTCTTTAGTATTTAATTAACAAAAATATGTTTATAGGTTCAATAATTTTTCAATATTTTAAGTTAATATTATGTTTATTTATCAACACTGTTACATATCAATTGATAACAATATTATGTATAATAATATATTAAAAAAAACCGGTCGAGTGCAAGTTGCACTTGCTCAATTAGTGTTCAGTACGTTGATTGCTTTTAAAATAAAAAATGTTGTAACGGAAGTATAAAATGATCAGTGACTTCACAAAACACACCCCAAATGAGTTTTCAACAAAGTTTATTTCCAATCTTTACTGAAAATTGATGACCTTGAAATTTCTGTTTTTTTTATATACCAGATAAATTATTACAGGTAATGCAGTCGTGATAATTTTCGTTCAATCTGCATCCTGTGGAGAATATTCCAGAATTTTTAAAAAAATTTTTGATAAGTACTTTTCGAGATAAGGCGGGGTGCCGCGATTTTTCGCGATTTTTAAAAATAATACAAAGAAAAGTGCGCGCAAGTATTCCATTATGTATATATATTTTACTCGTATTTTCACAAGCTTTCATTTGACACCACACTCGATTACCTAGTAAAAAAATTTTTTTTCACTTCCGATTTCACCCCCCAAAACTAACCCCTTAAGTCAAAATTTAACTTTCAAAACTACATGGCTCTGATGAGGCCATCAATTCCTATATTATTACCAAATTTCAACTTTCTATGACAAATAGTTTCGGAGAAAATCGGGTGTGACAGACGGACAGACACCGACGTGATCTTATAAGTGTTCCGTACGGAACACTAAAAACGATTTTACAAATCTTCTCCGTAAAACTAAATAAATAATTAAATGATACTAGTGATGAATAAATAAAGTACTATAAACTATTCGTATACTAATTAATTACTTTATTTGCTACTCACGTATCTTTGGTTACACCTGGTTTGCCACTGTCTTTTCGACTAGATAATAATCACACTGTTTCTGTAAAACCCAATTTATCATAAGAACTTTTTAGATCTTTCAAAATTATGCATTCAGATGCAATTCTTTCAATCATAAGATTTGAAATAACACTTTTTAAAGGCATTAACGATGACAATATTAGTTTTTCCATGACTCACTCTTTATGCGATACGTAATTTGTAATCAAATCTTCTCTCTTCAAAAACTCATTTGCCAAATTCTCAAGGATTTTGACGTCATATATCGTCTCATGGAATTTTTCGTTTGGTGCTTTTTGCAGTAAATCATGCGCTAACTTGCTGAGCTTAAATATTTCTGAGCCTTTTCGGTCCGAAAAGCGTTTTTTAAAAAGACTTACTGTTTCCGAAAAACCAGCAATATTTTTAAAATCCTCGATTATTGCAAAATTAATTATATCTTCAAAACGTGTACTATGGACAACATGTACGCAAGATTTTGGAAATAAATTTAAAAACTGAAATTAATGCGTCCTTTAGAGTGGTTGTTTTGATAGGTTTACCATGTAAATACAGGCCGCCATTAATATATTCTAAGCCTGTAACTTTGAAAGCGTGGTAATTAATTGGTTGCGTAGGCCCAATATAAACATTGAATGTTTTATCCCGATATTTCGCCGCTGTTTGCAAAATATCAGCTGTACTTGAAAATCCCGGTGTTTCTAAATCGAAATATACTAAGCCACAGCTCTCGGATGTTAGTATTGTCACCAGTATGATAAACGTCCATCTGCAGTCCACAATTTGATTGATACTGTACCCCTTCATGTTTTTCTTTATTTTTTCTCGTGGCTTCTTTGTTTCTAACCAATAAATTTCTAAGTTTTTTCGTTGCAGGCAAATTAGCTCTTGATGCTCTTTGCTTTCTTATTTCATCTTTTCTTGCCATATAAGATCTTATATGTTTCCCAGGGGGTTTATTGATGAGCTTTCCTTTGCAAATTTGCCTCTATGTCACAATTGATTATAATCAAAAGACATTTTTTATTTAAATTATTTTTTTTAATTTTAAATAGAAGTAATACAAGAAGAAAACCCTGAAGAAGAACATAATAAGGAAATAAAAGAGGTAAAACTAAGCTACGAAGAAGTAAAGAAGACAATAAAAACCCTCAAAAATAATAAATCTGCAGGGCCTGGGGATCTGGTAAATGAAATCATTAAGTACGGGTCTAATAAATTACATCGAATGCTGAGAAATATGTTCCACAGAGCGATAAATGGAGAAAAAAATACCAGAGGAATGGTCAAAAGCTTATATAGTATTTACATTTAAAAAGGGAGACCGCAGAAAATGCACAAACTATAAAGGCCTAAGCATAATATCGAGATTGGGACGTTTGTATGGAAAAATTATTAAAAATATCATGGAGGAAAATATAGAAGGAAAAATTGGAGAAGACCAAGCAGGCTTTACGGCCGGGAAATCATGTATAGACCACATATATACTACAAAACAAACAATGGAAAAAAAAACTGGCAAAGAATAGAGAAGTTCATCTAGCCTTCATAGACATAAGAAAGGCCTATGACAGTACCAAGACAAAGATTATGGAACGCAATAAAAGAAATAGGCACTGACAAAGAACTAATATACGCAGTAAAAGCTCTCTACGAAAACAACACAGTGAACATAAAAATAGGACATAAAATAGGGAAGAGACTCCAAACATCAAAAGGCCTATTATAAGGATGCTCTACATCCCAACACTATTCAAAATATACCTCGAACAAACATTAAAAAAATGGAAGCAAAAATGTAGTGGAATGGGAGTCCCAATACGAGAAGATTACTTATATACTCTAAGTTTTGCAGACGACCAAGTAATCATAGCGCAAGATGAGGAAGACCTCAGTTATATGGTAAGAAAACTGAAAGAAGAATACACTAAAGCAGGATTAGTAATAAACTTTGATAAAACGGAATACCTAACAACAAAGGAGGGAAACGTGAAGAATCTAGAAGTCGATAACGAAACAATAATCAAAAAAACCGATAGATTTAAATATTTAGGAACCATCATTTCAAAAAACGCAACATCGGAAGAAGAGATTAAAGCTAGATTAGGACAAACACGGACATGCATAAGACAATTAAATTCGATCCTGTGGGACAAGCACATTACAAAGAGAAACAAAACAAGCATATACAAATCAATAATACAAAGCATAACGACATACGGGTCAGAAACATGGACGATCAACAAAAGAAATAAATCTAAAATTAACGCGGTAGAGATGGAGTATTGGAGAAGATGTTGTAGAGTGACACGTATGGAGAGAATAATAAATGAAGAAATAAGAAGCAGAATGAACATCAAAGAGAACGCAATAAACACCATCGAAGAAAAACGATTAAAATGGTATGGACACATGAGACGAAGCGAAAATAATAGGTGGTTAAAGAAAATAACGGAGTGGAGCCCTATAGGGAGAAGAAAAAAGAGGAAGACCCAGACGATCGTGGAGAGACGATGTGGACGAGGCTATGGAGGACAGGGGTCTAACAGATGGAGACTGGAAAGATAGAAACGGATGGAATCAAAGGCTGAGAGAAGGAAGACAGCGTCAGCTGTAGAAAATCCTTGATATGTATGTATGTAGTAATACGGTCTAAACAGTAAACACAAACAAAGTAACCTATATAAATGTCATTCTATATAGCATTCGGTATACGCATTAGCAGCGTTGCCACATTTATTTTCATTAAAAGTTTCCATGTATCGAATAGAGTCTCTGATAAAAATAAAATACTCTGCCATTGAGTATTTTAAACTTTTTTTATTTATTATCGGAATATACTTTTGGCCCCGATTGTTACGAGTGAACTACCTTAAGATGTCAGGGACCTAATAAGTACCTTACCTAGGTAAGGATTTTATTTTATTTTAAAAGCAATCACCGTACAGAATACTAATTGCGCTAGTCAGACTTGCACTTGATTGTTTTTTTTTTAAACAATTTCTCTCTCCAGAGCAAAGTATTCTTCAGAAAAAGACACAAAAATTAATTCGCTTACTAAACGGTTAAGCTTCAAATTATTAACCATAAAATATTTTTTAACCTACTTTTCAAAAATTTACCAATTTGTAAACTTAAAAACTTTTAAACGACCTCTTTTATAAAAGTTTTAAATAACTTTTCAGCAAAAAACTTAATAAATTTCTGAAGCTTCTTATAAAAGCATTTTACTGTCTTTTTAAGTAAGACATTTAAGCCTTCCTTATCTACGTTGTAATCTTAAAATACAAGTTCGTCTTTTAGTATCTAAAATACGGAAATCCATCCACAATAATCTCATAACTTTAAAGTGGGCAAAGTTGTATTTATTTTTAAGAATATTTGCGAATTAAAAATGAAAATAAGTTTATAAATTTATGCATTCACACAGTTAAAACTATGCAACTAGTACTATGGTATGACGACGACACCGTGCTGATGAGAGAGAATGAAGACTATCTTCAGAGGTGCTTTACTAATTAAATGCGAAAAAATCGCTAAAATGCTTTACCCAGTACTTTCTCTGCAAACATGTAGCTCTAAAATAAATACCTTGAGCTAAAGAGAAAGTTAATTTTTATATTATAAATAAAATCATACAATATACCGACAACCACTTCTTTCATTCGCCTTTCTGGAAACGATATAGCTCAAAAACTATAGGTTTCATCCATATTTGAATTATTATATCATTTCGTTCGAGTATTATGAGGACAACACACTGTTAGACCGATAGACTGACTGATAGAAATGGAAATACATATTTTTCACGATCTAAGAACATTTAAACGTAAAGGAAAGCAAAAATTGCAAATTGACGTAAAAGCAATAATTTACCTATTATACCAGAGATGAGTAAGTTTCAATAAATTTAGCTATTTGTATTTCGGAAATTTTTTTCTATATTTAACTTAACAGTTTTTGGGTTACTCTGTAAACTAGATCTCGATCCTTCTACATACTATTCCTGTTAAAACTGGGAATAATGAAAAGGCAAGAACATTGAAATGGAAGTACATTATGATATATTCGCAACTATCCTTCTAATCGTCTACCGCATTGTGTGGAAGATATAACACATGTTTTTTTTAAATGTAACATCCTATTTTCTAATTTATTTTTAAATTCTGCGTAAAATTTTATAACTTTTTTATTAATAATATTATATACCTAAACCTAGTTGTTTTTCTAATATTTCAATTTTTTTTTTAAAATACTAGTTTTCAGTTTTGTAAAAAATTGCCAGTAGCTCCTTTGTTGCTGAAGGTGGGATACTCATAATTGGTACAAGCATTCTATAGAGATGAAAAAAAAAGGTATATGTAAAGAAATTTCAGTTAGATGCTACAGGGTGTTCAAAATAAATTTATACATTTCGACTATTTTAAATTGAAAAATCTCAAATTTTTTAAATGGCACACCCTGTATATTATTATTTTTTCTGATAGATTTTAAAAATCCTCCAACTTTTATTAAGTATGCCATATACTTATTTCTAATAGTTTTCGATTTATTTTGAATTTTTCAATTTTACCCTTGTTATTAATACACTTACGCTATTGTGAAAACAAACAAATAGTCAATAATAATTTTAATATAGTTTAACTTATCTAAGAATTAATTATTGTGACGTAATAAATGTTCAAAAATATGCCTGTCTTCTTGAATACACATGTTTAGTCGTTTTACTATATTTTCCTTCACGTTCCTTAGCATAAAGGGCGTTATTGTCCTGCACGCATCCCGTATCCTATTTTCCATATCTACTGGTGTTGTAGGGGATTCAGATAAACACGATATTTAACGTAGCCCCCACAAAAAGAAGTCTAAAGGTGATAAGTTACATGATCGAGGGGGCCACTAAATGAATCCATCCCTACCGCTCCATTTTTGTGGGTAACGGTCGTTTAAAAATTCCCGAACTTCCCGGTGGTAATGAGCAGGAGCTCTATCTTGTTGAATCCACGTTTTTTCCCTTTCAAAGTTGTCAACTTCTTTAAGAAGCTGGGGTAATTCAGCTTGCAAAAAATTTTAGATATCTAGTCCCGTTAAGCGGTTCGTAGAAAAAATATGGACTAATAGTTCGAAAATTTAATATTTCACACCATACATTAAGTGACCAATGGTTTTGGTTTTGAACTTCCTGGACCCAATAATAATGCATGTTATGGTTGTTAACTGCTCCATTACTGCGAAAAGTAGCTTCATCAGAAAACATTATTTTGGATAAAAAATTTGGATTGGCCTCTATTGCTCCATTCATGGTGGTACAAAAGTTTGCTCGTCGTTCAAAATCACAGTCTTGAAGTTTTTGGTGTATTTCCATATGAAAGTGATGATACTTGTATTTTCTCGTGGTAGGATTAGCCGTAAATTGAGATGTGTCAGGTAAGTCAGCTAGTTGACGGCTGCTGATCTGGGGATTATCTTCAACATGAAGTAAAATCTCCATTCTTTTTCCTCATTGTTAGCATTCTGATTTATTACTTTCCGTTTCGTATACTCAACGCTACCACTACCATCAAACCGTTCCATTAAACACTGAAAAGATTTTTCTAGATGGTACACGTCTGTTAGGGCACTTCGCTCCGTAAAGCGTTACTGCCAAAAAACAATTTTTTCCCGCCTCGCCGAGTATCAATTAATTAATTTTTAGGAAAATCCATAACTGTTACCTTTATACGTTACTTACTACAACAAATTAAACTATTTTTACTTGCTTAACAGGTTGACTGCCGATCTATATTTTTGGAGTTTGTGGTTGACGCCGGTAAGATTTTTCCAAATATTTTTATTTTATTGTGGTAAATATGAATTAAAATGAGTCTTGGATGTGTTTTTTTTATGTGCCATTCAAAATATTAGAAAAAAAAAATTTCACTCCGATCGGAGTAATCGGCATTGCAAGTGAAAATTTTTACTAGATGCCGAACACTCCGATCGGACTGTCCAATTAAATAAGTAAAGAAATAATAAATCGAACTCATGAACTCAAAACATTTTTTTCTAAATCATTTTTGTACATTTTTATGGTAATCCTCAAAGCAATTAAGGCAAAAACCTGGTTGTCCAGGGCACATTTTGCATTCATACACTGTTTGCTTTCTTATTTTATTTTTCCTGCATTCTTTGCATTCCTTTCTGCTTACCCGTTTTGTTTCTTTAGTTCCTTTTTTTTCACTTACAATTTTTTCTACTTTGCTAATGCTGTGGACATTTATTTGGCCTGGAGGAATTTGCGGCAAATTAGTAATTGGTCGTCTGGCTAGTAAATTTCTTATGACATCCAATCGGAAGTCATATAATCGTAACTGGTCAGACCGCGAATATTTATTGTACAAAAAATAGGCGTTTATCATGCTCATTTGCAGCACATGCATGAATAACTTTTTGTACCACCGAATGGTTTTACGGCTGCAAGGATAATATGCCATCATTTGATCCTGTCTATCTATACCGGTCATAAAAGCATTATATCCAATGATTGCGGAAGGTTTTTCAGATTCTTGATTTCTTTTGTTTTTAAAAATGCCCATTTCGCTTCCAAATTCTGTTGAAATGTATTGGACATTGCGTTTATCGCGCCATTTTCCGACATGCACGCAAAACATAGATTTATTCTCACCACGTTTTAAGTTTGCACTCATTACCTCTTTCGGATTATCTTTCCTCTCAGCTCTCAGCGTACCAGTGCAGTATGTATTTTGTTGAAGTAATTTCCTAGCTAAATTAACACTATTGTAAAAATTGTCTAGATAAAAAGCATGTCCCACACCCAATTTTCCCTCCAATAAATGTAAAACAATCTTTTCAGTATGTCCGCTTCCACCATAAACATCTGTCGCACCTTCGTAGACACGAAATTTCAAAATAAGTCCATTAGGCTCTATCAGCATGTATAACTTCATACCATACTTATGACGCTTATTCTTGATATACCGTTTAAAAACTGGAGACGACCCCGATAAAGTACCATAGCTTCATCCAAAGACAACTCTCTTCCAGGATAGTAAATTTCTCCCATCTTGTTGTTAAAAAAATCTGCCACAAATCTAATCTTTCCTAGCCGATCTGCCGGATCCATATCTGGAGATGTAAAATGCAAACACCTCAAGATAAGCAAAAATCTATTCCTTGACATATATTTTCTAAAAACAGGTAGATTAAATAGGCGGATCAGTTTTCCAATAATCGTTAAGACGGCTCAAGGATATTGTGCCAGTGTGAAGTAACAGGGCCAAAAAAAATTTTTAGTTCGTCGAGAGTAAGATCTTTAAAATTAGTAATACGTGATTTTGTACGTGTTTCTGGGCGCAGCAAAACCTCGACTGCGTAAGAGTTCGTTCGTTCTACAATAGTTTGTAAAAAATCATCATCAATGATCATTTCGAAAAATCGATAGGTGCAGCCTGTCCTGGAATTTGCACCAATAATTCCTGGGTTTTTCTGGAACAAAAATTTGTTTTAACGCACCTCTGTCGTTCCATTTTATCTCATCAAGGCTAGGAAGTGTTTGATGTGGCCGAATAGGGTCTATAAAATTCTCTTCTTCGGACTCGGAGCTTGAATTTACATCACTATCGTCTCTGTGTCTGGTACGTAATGTTCGTCACTACTACCTCCGCTTTCTTCCAATAGCTGCAATAATTCAGTGTCAGTTAGCTTCTTTTTCTTATCATATACCTTTTTTTCATCACTACAATGTCTTTTTTTAATACCAGAAGGCCCAGGTTGATTGTCCATATTGTACGGCAGATTACAACCAAACCAAAAGCAAATCCGCGGAACCACTTAAGCACCTGTTAGAACTTGCGTTTTTAAGCAACGCCACCACTAGAAACACGTTTCATATACAACGCCGATGGAATACTAAAACGTTTCGTAAGAACGCATGTCGAACTCCGATCGGAGTAGACGGCGTTGGCGAAGAGACCCGACGCACACCGATCGGAGTGGTCGGCAGTCAACCTGTTAATAGACATGTTAAAATTTGACAATGCATACATTTTTATTTTATCTTGGCAACTATGATGTTATAGAGTAAGTGTACTAAAAACAAGGGTAAAAGTTAAAAAATTCAAAATAAAACGAAAACTATTAGAAACAGATATATGACATACTTAATAAAAGTTAAAAAAAAAATAATAATATGCAGGGTGTGCCGTTTAAAAAATTTGAGATTTTTCAATTTAAAATAGTCGAAATGCATAAATTTATTTTGAACACTCTGTATCATCTAACTCAAATTTCTTTACATATATCTTGTTTTTCATCTCTATAGAACGCTCGTACCAATTATAAGTATTCCACCGTCAGAAACAACGGCGCTGCTGGCAATTTTTTACAAAACTGAAAACTAGAATCTTTTTAAAAACATTGAAATATTAGAAAAACTACTAGGTTTAGGTATATAGCATTATTAATAAAAATATATAGATAGATAGAAAAAGAAATAATGAATAAAATTACAAAAGATAGGACACTACTTCGAAAACTTTAAAGCAATAATTTGTCCAATGTAAGATAGGCAAAGATGGTAATAAACAGTATATCTATAAAAAAAACCGGTCAAGTGCAAGTTAAACTTGCGCAATTAGTGTTCCGTACGTTGATTGCTTTTAAAATAAAAAAATTTTGTTACAGAGGTATAAAATGATCAGTGACTTCACAAAATACACCCAAATGAGTTTTCAACAAAGTTTGTTTCCAATCTTTACTGAAATCTGATGACCTTGAATTTTTTGTTTTTTATATACCATATAAATTATTAAAGGTAATGCACTCGTGATAATTTTCGTTAAATCTACACCTCGTGGAGAATATTCCTGAATTTTTTCGAAATTTTTTGATAAGTTCTTTTCGAGATAAGGCCCGGGACAGCGATTTTTCACGAATTTTTAAAAATAATACAAAGAAAAGTGCGCGCAAGTATAATATTATATATATATATATATATTTTACTCGTGTTTTCACAAGCTTTCATTTGACACCACACTCGATGACCTAGTAAAAATTTTTTTTTTTCATTTCCGACTTCACCCCCCAAAACTAACCCCTTAAGTCAAAATTTAATTTTCAAAACTACATGGCTCTGATGAGGCCATCAATTCTTATATTATTACCAAATTTCACCTTTCTATGTCAAATAGTTTCGGAGAAAATCGGGTGTGACAGACAGACAGACAGACAAACAGACAGACAGACAGACACCGAAGTGATCTTATAAGTGTTCCGTACGGAACACTAAAAAGGAAAAGGAAAAAGAAGAAAAAGAAGAAAAAGAAGAAGGAACCGGCTTAACCCACTTTCTACAGTCGATTTCCGAGGAAAAATATCACCAATCGACATACTTTAATAACTTAACTTATCTTCATTAATTTGGAAAATCCTTCATATTCGTATTTAGAATGTATTTGTAATGTAATAGATGTATTTGCAGATACACTAAACCTCCTGCTGTTTTCTACAATGCTGTTGGTGATGAGTTGTAATTTTGCTGGGAATCGATTTTGTGTTGGCTTCCTGCAATGTTCAAAATGTCCGTCTTCAATTTTGGTTACATGTACGTCTAGGAAAGGAAGCTTGTTTTGCTCCATTTCTAAGGGCAACTTAACTATTTGATGAACGGAGTTTAAATGCCCTAGAAAGTTGTGCTAGGCTGGGTCACAAGACGAATACGTGATCGACTTATCAAATTCATAGCCTAAGCTTCATGGTTGCAATCTCCATTGTTTTCCTCTTGAACTGTTCCTCGTGCCGTGGGTGGCGGGAGAGCGCGGTGAGGGTGGAGTCAACACGTCATGACATTAGGTAATCTAAACTACTTTAAACTAATCTTTTTTACAGTGAAAAAAAAACAATAGGTATTGCTTTTACACATATAACCAACGATTAGTTTTTCAAAAATTGCCGAAGTTTCTAATTTTATTTCCCTACTCATTTCTTTACACAGTTGATAATCTTAATATTGTTAATTTTGAATAAATAAAAGATATGTTTATGTTAATTTACCTTTCATTTTATACTCATATATTCCATGATGAATTGTTGCGACACAGAATTTGCTTCTTAAGACACAAGCTCCTGTAAGTTCAGATTTGTTTAGGTTAGTTCATGTTTTAACGTATTGACTTCACCCCCACTGCGCTCCCCCGCTACCCATAATACGAGTAACAGTTGTTTCAGTGTCCATTATATCCATTGCCACTTGTCTTTCATTTTATAGTTTACCTAATCTCTTTTCGGCATTCTATAGAATTCCTAGTTTAAATTAGTTAGAATCTCGGCTGGGACAATACAATTAAAAACAAAAGAATTTACAACGTGACAGTCGCTTCTCTCGGAAAAACAATGGCAAAATATCCGTAGTATCAAGCCTAGTAAAGCTCTCTCACTTCGGCCGTTCAGGATCAGCATTAAACTCTAGGTCTCCTTGGTCCGTGAAATCCTTAAAAAGGCACCAACCACAGAGAAAGGCAAGAGGGTCTCCAATGTCTGTATCGGATAAGATACTTCAAGACGGCCTAATGACTATAATGCGACAATTAAAAAAATCATGTAACTAGGACTTAATTTTTTTCTGGTTTATTGGTCTTATTA
The DNA here is from genome assembly GCA_019049505.1 of Pachyrhynchus sulphureomaculatus. NCBI lineage: Eukaryota > Metazoa > Arthropoda > Insecta > Coleoptera > Curculionidae > Pachyrhynchus > Pachyrhynchus sulphureomaculatus. Next base: position 204,601,403 of record CM032449.1, read on the forward strand.
GTCACGAGCTTGTACCTCAATGAAATATGGGACGTCACAATACTAAGTCGTTAGCTCCAGATTCAAACCAGCGACCATCGGGAATGTAGCAGGCTCAGACAGATGACATTCAATATCTCTTTGTCCATTAAAATGTTTGTACAGTTTATCCTTTGTTACACAAGTATTAAAATATATGTTAGGTATGTCAAAATAACACTGCCCTTCTGGGGGGAAATCATTTCGCAGCGGACGCCATTCTCAGAACAGCGCGTTCCGATATTTAGCCTGCGGTAGCAAGAAAAATGATGTTTTGCTTTGGAGCTGATTCCATGAGAATTTTGTCAGCCTTGTCATTTTAATTTAGCCGTATGGAAAGAGTTTTATTTGCTTACTGAAATTTGTTGGAAATTTTATTTGATATTTGCTGAAAAGAGTATCTCAAAAAAGCCAGCTCAATTTAAGTGGAATCTTTTGGATATATAAAATATTATACCCACCCACCCACGCTACTGAGGCCTGCAGGACTATCGGATACAACATCTAAAAAGTGATTTTACTGCTTTTTTGCTAATTTCTATGCACCAACTGAATATACCGAAGAGTCGCGTTTATATTAGGTGGATCAAATATAAACGAGATTTATTTTTTTAAATTTTTTTATTTACTGTAACAATAAACCAAGTACATATCATTTTTCAACCTAATCTCCTGCTTTGGAAATTCACTTTTACCAATGTATCGGAAAATTTTTGGTATTGTGGTCGTGTCAGTAACCAATTGCGCACGAAGCCCTCCACCGCTTTGTCGTTATCAAATCGTTGGCCTCCCAGTGCTTCTCTGAGTGGCCTAAAGAGATAAAAATCGTAGAGCGATAGGCCAGCGTTGTAGGGAGGGTGATCAAGTGTTGTACAACGCATTTTCTCCAATTTTTCGCGAGTGAGAGTTGCAGTGTGGGGTCGAGCGTTATCATGGAGAAGAATCACGTCTTTTAGCCGTTGGTCATATCTTTAGCGGCGATAAGCAAGTTTAACCTCATCCAAAATGAATTTGCAAAACGCCACATCCATGGACGACGATTATGACTCTCTTTTTCGACCCCTTCACTATCAAACTCCTTATGCCAGGCAAACATACGAGGTTTTGATAGTGTTTGATCCCCGAACTGTGAGTTCACGTCTTCACGAGTAAGAAAAATAATGACGCGTTGCCCAATCAAAGAATGCACGTCACGCTCCGACATAGTGAGCTGTAGTACCGAATGTACCTGGCGAGGCCAACCGATCGTTCTCCCCACTCCCAACAAACCCAACCAACATTACTAGAAGCGTCGCACAATGGGGCGAATGCGTTATTTTTCGGTCATTTGCTTATAACTTCCACATTTGTTATTGGAATGACTTCAAACTTAATACACATAATGTACGATTAATATATGTTCAGTATGAAGTAAAAATCATACTATACACTGTTATCGCGTGCGCGATAAAGCGTAAAGATGATTATTTCAAAATACTAGAAAACAAATTGAAAAATTTTTCGATTACATGAGTACGAATAGTCATTTTCAATGTATTTTTGCCTGCTGAACACGAATCCGTTGTCCAAATTTGTCTACCGCATCGTAATTTTGAGAAAAATGACGGAAATTTGCAAAAAAAACGACCGTTTCAAGGATTTTCATGACATAACACAGGCACAAATATTTTTTTCATAAATTTCGTTAATACTACGCGTAAGTATCAATATTTAGCTTTAAAATGCCTTTTGTTTCGTTTTGGTACATTTTTTTTATTTTCGAGTTATAGCGAAAATTAGAAACACTGGTTGCGCTTACGCAGCATTAATATTATTGTCCCGTGTTACGATTGCCCTACGCATGCGACATGTAACGGAACATTAACCCATCAAAATACACTCATGAAGCGAATAATATTTCGAATATCAATTATCTGCTCTTAGCGTTACCCAGGATCAACGACGTGAACGTGGACGTGGACATGCTACCGAAAGACCTAAATCGGGTATTTCTGCTCGAACATCACAATCGCTTTTGGTCGCGAACATCCGATGCATCGTTTATAATCTGCTGAATAGTTTTGATTCTGTGAATAATTATCTTTACATTAATTATCTTTACGCTTTATCGTGCTCGTGATAATAAATTGTATGATTTTGATTTCATATTTCTGAAAATATATAAATCGTACATTATGTATATTAAATTGAAGTCATTCTATTGACAAATGTCGAAGTTATGAGCAAATGACCGAAAAATGCCGCATTTGTCTCACTATGGCGCGCGGTGTAAGCAAAACACTCGCATTGAGATCGAAATTTCAAAGTATCCAGCCGCGTTGCCGAAAAGAGCCAACAAGAGTTTAATTGCCCTTTTTTTAGAAGTGTATACTTCATAAGAAATGAGGAGTATATCGCCATTTTTTGATTTCATTGGAATATTGCCCGAGAGAATGGCTGAGTGGAGAACGTTAGATCAAGTCGGGGGAACTTTAATGTCCATTTTTTTACCAAAGGGGGACGAAGGGGGATAAAAATAGGATATCTCCGGAAACTAGAGACTTTGCCCTATCAGATGGTGAAAGCGCCATCTCATTCCACCTCATTCCAAAAACTTTATACATCTTTGAATATTGAAGTAAGAATAATTTTTTGTGTCGAATATGTCAAATGTTTATTAATATATTGTAGCACTCTCATGACGTTACACTAAGATTAATTTGTTGTTTGAAACCTAATAAACAAATTCTAGTAAGCGTTTAACTCGTATTCGTAGTTATGTTGTCCACAGAGAATTTAGAATGTAATTTATCGAATTACAGAAATTCCAACATTGACGAAAATGTCACACTTCAATGGATAATTTTAAGGAAGGCAGAAGGAATAAATTAGTTATAAACATATTTATGTATGGTTTATGATATATATTAAAGGAAAAAATCGTCTATATTCGAAAAATACATCTTTAATTTTTTCATCCAATATCCGATTTTTTTACGCCGTCGCCCCAATATGCGTCGACCCGCTCCGAACGATACTAAGCGCTCAGTAAAGAAAGTCTCGTTTATATTTGATCCACCTCGTATGTGTAATCCTCCATATTTTTTTAATCCGCTTCTACCACAGTTCTCTCATAAAAGTTAAAACAAAAATGAATAGAGGTTTAATTAAAAATGGAATTAAAATCGTATATAATTACTTACTTGCCATTAAACATGGAAATTTAATACTCTTTAATTTTACACAGCAGGTTATTTTACGCTTAAAAATTTATTTCAACGTCCGTTGCATTTTTAGCTTTTGTTTTCTTATGTAATTAAGCATCAGAAAGATCCATTATCGCATAATTTACACTGTTCACATATAAATTACTTGCCATTAGTATATGTTTGTCCAACTAAAAGCCTGGAACCTAAGGAACAAATGGACTAATGTAAACGGAGCTTAAGTGACAAGTAATAAGCGAGAAAAACGTATCGCAATGGGTTACTAAATAAAGACGGGTCTACAAAATAAATACGTCAGTCTTGGATGTCTAAGACATCGAGAAGACACTTTAATGCCCTTATGAAGAGTTTAATTTGAAGTAAACGTGAATTCGTTGTCGCACTAGATTTTAAAGGGAGTTGCTTAATGTTTTAGTCTCAACTGTAGTATAAAAGTACCGTATTTTTGATAGACTGAGATAGATAAAATTTATTACCATTAAGTATGAGTATACAGGGTTATTGATTATAAATAGACTTCTTTAACTTGATTGAAGAATTAGGCAAAAATGTTTAATAGGGAAAGTTCTATCGTTTTGAGTGAATTTTTTACGCACTTAAAATCGCAGAGCACGTCTGTGATAGATGACATAAACTTTATATTTTTGAAATAAAAATTCTAAAACCGCAATAAATATTTAAAAATCAACAGAAACGACTAAAGTTAGACAAAGCATATTTTTTAGCAGTTTTTGACTGTTCTCTCATTCGTCAGTCAATCTCAGGAGGTGTTTGGTCGTACCATGGCTCTTCAGCTGAGGTAGGATCGACGGAAAAAAGAGAAACAAAACAAAGTATTTATCGCAGTACTGGCGGAAATAATATATAAGATACAAAAAATTTGCAGGACTGGTTGATGTAAGCCCAGTTTTCAAAAACGTCCCTATCCTCTGTCGGGGGCTGTTCCAGGCCGCAGACTGATAGAGGAATACAGTAGAACCCCGATTAACCGAGTCGCGATTATCCGAGCTCCGGATTAACCGAGCCAATCTAAGAACCTGATTATCCGAGGTACGCGCGTCTATGCTGCGTATTAACCGAGTTTCTAAAAA
>CM032449.1:204605817-204664535 GCA_019049505.1 Pachyrhynchus sulphureomaculatus
AACACGTGTCCGAAAAGTGTTTCTGTTATGTATGAAAATAGTGAACTTTTCAGTAATAAAATCTCTAAATTATCCTTTTAAGATTATTTACAGTGTGTTTTTTCCATATCCACTTGTTCGTATTTTGTGAAAAAAATATTCAGGATGGCTACCCTGAATGATGGTCAACTTGAGCCAAAACGCGTAGATTATAAATATAAATAAATAAATTATTTTTATAAAAAGAAAGATAATATCCACTTTAATTCTTACTTTATTCTTATTTTGAATTTCAAAACGTAGTTCTGAATGATATTCCCAATGGAGACAAAGAAACATTTCGAAGGTCGATATAATTTGTCATTTTTCCTATTTTAAATGTCAAAATAAAGCTCTAAATAATCTATCAGCCTATTTGCAACGAGGATTGAGGGAAGCGTTAGAAGATTGTGGGGGAGTGACTTTGCATATTCCAGGTAGTATGTCACTGTTAAGTAAATGCAGCGGTACTACTCAGTGGAGTATAATGATTGAAAAATCGATTTCGAAATTTATATCTGCAAGGGAAACGAAAAAAGAACTAGAGTAATGGAAGCGCATCTCGTATTTCAGACTTATTAACCTCATCAACAGCAGACAATCAAATTATTTACAAATATAAACAATTAAACGTACGCCAAAAAGTTCACAAACTAAGACTTGCAAGTGTATTTGTGATATAACTCAGAATATAAACTATTTTGCTCTATTTTAAATACGCTGAATTAATGTGGTAAGCAATACCTATTATTATTGTCAAAATAAACATCAACACAATTAGTTAACAACACGACAGTGTCCCTTTTAACATCAACTGTAAATTTATTGAACTCGTCCTAAAATTCAAAAACCTCGCTTTCCCTCTTTAAGAAAGTAGGACTGTGATATCGAAGGGAAAGAGGGGATTAGATATTTTTTTTTTATGGGTCTAGCACACGTGCTACAGGGAAGTCCCTAAAGCGCTCCAGGAGCGGCACGAGTGCGCAAAAAACGATTCACGTTGTTCTTGAATCGCTGTAAATTGTACTCGGTGGGAAACACAGCGCTGGGCAAATTATTCCAAAGGGATGACGTTCTCCATATAAAAGATTGCTTGAAAAGCGTTGTACGCGGAGTAACAAGCTGAACCTCATACGGATGCGAAGCACCAGCGCGACGTGTATTTCTAACATGCACCGCTTTGGGAGGAATTAAGCGGGCTACATCCTTCGAACACTTTCCATGAATATACTTGTAGAACAGACTCAAGTCGCCAACGTCCGTTCTTCGATGTTCCAGCGAATCAAGGCCGCCGGTCAATTCCAGGTCCCCAATCAGACGGACCGCTCTTCTCTGAACAGAATCCAACAAATGCAATGTATGTTTGGGAGCGGAGCCCCAAACGTGGGAGCAGTCTTCCATAGTTGGTCGAATTTGGGCTTTGTAAAGAATTAACAGTTGCTGTGGGGTGTAAAGCTTTCTGGTTCTAAATAATATTCCCAACTTTTGAGAAGCTCTCCTTGCTATGCCTGCAACATGTTCATGCCAAGACATATTTGCTCCCAAACTAACGCCCAACAAATTGAGCGACGATGCTAGGGGAATGGACATAACTATGTCGGGGGATTAGATAAATGTACATGTAACCAATTATACCACCTGTAACCTGATCATTTAAATTTAGAACGCTATACCAAATCGGAACCATTGAACTGTGAGCACCTAGACTATTATGTACTCCCTCAATTGCTACCATATCGAATGATGAAGATTCATGAAAAGTTGGCATGAGACGAGAACTTATAAATATTATAGAACCACATAAGGTATCGAACTTACGATGTATATTGAGAGGAGCTTAGAAATCAATATAAAAATGTACGTTTGAAGTGAAGATCGAATGATGAAGTTGAGTTATGATGAGAAGAACATTGCTATCTTCACAACATAAGAAACTGGTGCACTATATTAGAAGCTGTGACCAGATTTAGACAGAGTGAAGTGGGAAATCATAATATCCGAGAAAGAGGAAACTATTTTATAATACTGTAAAATTATTGAACTAGTCCTAAAATTCAAAAACCTCGCTTCCTCTCTTTAAGAAAGTAGGACTGTGATATCGAAGTGAAAGAGGGGATTAGATAAATGTACATGTAACCAATTATACCACCTGTAACCTGATCATTTAAATTTAGAACGCTATACCAAATCGGAACCATTGAACTGTGAGCAACTAGCAGACTATTACGTACTCTCTGAATTGCTACCATATCGAATCGAACTTATAAATATTATAGAACCAGGTAAGGTATCGAATTTACGATGTATATTGAGAGGAGCTTAGAAATCAATATAAAAATGTATACTCAGTATATATCACCACTACACCAAACACTTTATTTTTGCACTCGACGCGCGTTTCGCTAACCATGTTAGCTTCATCAGGAGCGATGATTGACTAAAGCTAAACTACCAAATCTACCCTATTTATACTTAGCATAACCCTTGAATTACTCAAGCGGAACTAATGACATAGGCAAGGCTATCAGTTCCGGTCAAGTAACCAGTAGAGGGGACTATAAGGAATAGGCCCTCTGTCTTTGTTTAAACTACTTTTACATTTTATGATTTCCATACTTTCGTATGAGTTCAACAATCTCCTATCAGATACATTTTTTATTAATCTTAGATTATCTAATGTTACAGTATGATCAGCTTCAAGAGCATGTTCGGCAATACTAGACTTTTCTGTTCTGTTGTATTTTAAGTGTGCTAAATGTTCTTTAAATCGTGTTCTAATTGACCTTTTAGTTTGCCCCCAACATACTTTTTGTCACAATCATTACAATTAATTTCATAAATTCCACTTTTCTCACAATTTAGGAATCTTATCTTTGGGATTTCCTAAGATATTCCTCAGATTGTCTGATGACTTATAGACTAAGGTGAGGCCTACCTTATTAAATACCTTATTGAGTCCCTTGCTATATTTCGGATTATATGGTATGGAGACATACTTGGTGTTATTTTCTTCGCGTGTAAAAAAGGTGGAATTCTGAATATTAAACCTAAACTTATGCCTATTTATTAGCTTATTTACTAAGTCATCGTCATAACCATTAACTCTAGTTATATTTCTAATACGATTCCTTTCTTTATTAAAGTTTATTCTGATGTACTATAATAGAGGCTTTGAACAGATTTAGGCAGAGTGAAGCGGGATCTCATAATAACTGAGAAGGAGGAAGCTATTTTATAATACTTCTAACAAACGTCATAAAAATACTATAGAACTTATTTACATGTTCCTTTCCTCACTTTTTTAACCTCCTTGCTCCTTATTTTTATGTATAAATTTTAATATGAAAGTCTTTTATCAGCTTAAAGAGTAAGAGGTGGATAATATAATATATCCTCGCCTGCAAAAATATAAAAAGCGGCACGAATCGATACTTCGAGCATTATTAGATAGAATATAATAAACCTTGAAAAATGTATTAAATTTGATGTTTTATTAAAGAAGGGAGCTCTTTGTTGTTTAATGTAACATTTTTATTTTTTTGTGGTTACGTTTTTGCATAAATACATTATTGTAAGGATTTTATTCAAAAAGCATATTTAAGGAAAAATCCGAGTATGTAACTTTTTTTTGCCAGATACTTTAAAAAAAAATCAGCTAATAATTTTTCGGAAGCAGTTTCATTATAGATTATTTTTTTGAACCTAAAACTTTGAAAGATTATTTTTCCGTCAGCAACATTGAATTATGATCAGTAGAGACCGGATTATATGCATTTGCATATTTTCATATGGATTTGCATATTTAGACCATTCTCACCGATTATTGCATATTTTACCCAAAATCTAGTAATGATGCATATTTTCCCTATATTTACAATATTTCTCGGTATTAATAGGCAATTGAATTGCTCAGAGTATTGTTAATGTCGCCGTCTGGAACCGATCTTATCGCCGGAGATTACCTGCAGTAGTCTAAACATCGATTAGGTTTATAGTGCCAAGGGAATACCCAAAATTACGACGGTATTTTATTCCTTTGTTTTTTTGGTCGGGATATTAAGTGATAAGTAGTTAGTTTCTAAAAATATTTGTTTGAGCGTGGATGTAAATAAACTGATTTCATCAGCAAAGAAAGTGTTTCTTACGGCACCTGCTCGCAATAACGCCTATAAAGAAAAACTGCCAAATGTGCCTTTACCTCCCGAACCAGTGGTAACTCGATGGAGAACATGGATTAAAGCTGTACTATTTTACAATGAACATTTCGAGGCCATCAATCCAAGGAAGCATTTAACGATTCTGATATTAAAAAAAACATAGCTTTGATTAGCACTCACTTTTCCCACATACCTGCGAGTATTAAAAACCTTGAAACTGGAGGTTTGGCGTTGACCGAATCAATTCAGTTAATGAATAAAATCCGTCAAATAAACTTCACATTGCCAGATGTATTCCTGCGTAGAGTTAAAGAAAAGTTTGAAAAACATTTTGTGCAATAACCCAGGCTTTAAACCTTTGTGTCAAATTGATAGTTTTATTAATGGGACGGGTGAACTTTTGCCAGAAACAATAAGTACTAACATAGCACCCAAATTCAAATACTGTCCAGTTACCTCAGTGGATGTGGAACGGTCATTTTCCACTTATAAAAATATATGTGATCGAAGACACAATCTTACTACCCAACATTTGGAACAATACTTTATTGTTTACTTGTACAAGAATACAAATGTTAAATAATTTTAAAAAATGTTAAATAATTGTTAATTAAATTTAAACATCGTCGATAACTTGTTAATTTTATGCTGATTTTGAAATAAAAAACTAAAAATTACTACTTCTATTATTATTTAATATTGCATATTTTGACCCTTTTCATGCATATTTTAAGCATTTTCATGCATATTTGCATGCATATTTCAAGATTTTTATGTTGCATATAATCCGGTCTCTAATGGTCAGCATTGTAAGTAAAAAAATATTAAAATATCTAATAAAATCGAAAAATAACCATCCCATTCAGAGATTTTGCTACCACCTTGTCTCTACTGGCATTCAAATATCAAATAATACCTTGTATTTTAATTACGCTAGATATCATTTTTTTGTAGTTCTAATGGTACTCCAAAACCTTATGATATAATTGTAGTAAATGATGTTGACTTGTTTGATATTCAATAATTGGTTCTATATCGGGATTAATAGGCCAAAGCCTTTGTGGTTTAGGGCTTAATCCAAAATTTGTCAATCCGTATAGAAGATTTGGAAATTCGACATATTCATTTTTATTTTGGGGTTTTTAACCACAAAAAAGAAGAATTACAAAAAATGCTGTTGGAGTTAAATAACAAGTCTCGAGAAATAGATCTAAAAATAAACTTAATCTGCTCTCCATAAAAAAAGAAAGTCTTGCCTCACCACGATATTTAAATTTCATAACCGAATAACTAATATCTATATAAAATTAAAAAAAAAAACTTCACCAAAACCAAATATTTGAACAACGAAAGTGCAGATAACAGCCAGAAACTATTAATAGAAGGTGAAAGAATAGGAAAGATATACACATTTATATATTTAATACAAAAAAAGGAAAAAAATCACAGAATCTCGTAGTTGGACCTCATGGAGAAGACACGCTAAATGATAATGGCATAAGACTGATTGAACTATGTCAACACCAATCACTAACAACAACTAACGGCTTTTATGTGCATAAAGATATCCACAAATACACTTGGATCCAAATGACCAGAAACCTAAAATCGATAATTGACTAGCTAATCTAAAACTATCAAACAAAAATCAAAAATTAAGATACACGACGTTTGAGTTTACAGTGGAGCTGAATGCGGAAGCGATCATTTTCTCCTAAAAGGAAAAATAATTTTACCGGTGCATAAACCAACCAGACAAGCCAGCCATCGACAACCTGAAAATGGAAAGCTGGAGAGCAATAAAAAACCTCGATACAATTTATCAAGTTTAGAAAATGAAAGGACAAGAACTTTACATAAATATAGACTAGATCAATAGTTACTACATGTTTTTGAGAATAGGTCAACAGAATCTCTACTTAAAAATGTAATAGATGGAATATACCAAGCAGCCAAAGAATCCTTAGGAATTAAAGAAACATATCACAAATCTAGAACGTAGTGGTGGAACGATCAACTACAACTTAAGAATAAAAAGCAAAAGCTCTATGCAAAATAAATGAGTACAAAGAGGCATGAAAACAGACAGGAATACAAAGAAGCTATGTCAATATTCAAATAAGCTGTAGTTCAAGCAAAAAATCAAAGTTGGGAAAACAAATGCCAAGAATTAGATGGATACATAGGTGGACATAAATCTCGAGAATCGAGGAGATTTATTAAAAATCTAAGGACACAAACGAGAGATGAAATAAATATAAACTCAATTACGCCCCAATAATGAGAGGAACACTATAAATCACTCCTGGTGGAGCAAAGATCAGAATATATAAACAAATCCCCCAAGAAAATTCGAATTGTTGGAGAACCCATAGCACTTGATATAGAGAGGACAACGAAAGTCATATATTTACTAAAAAACAATCAGACCCCAAGTCCGGAGGGTATTCCTGCAGAACTAATAAAGAATGGAACTGCAAAACTATTTAAGATCTTAGTAGCAATTTTTAATCGATGCAACCAATTCCACAATGCTGAAAAGAAGGCTGAATTACATCTATATATAAAAGGGATAACAAAAAGAACTGCAGTAACTGTCGAGGTATAACGGTGACAAGTACATTAAGCCGACTCTATAGAAAAATATTAAAAGATCTCATATGTGAAGAGTATCATCCCAACGAATCTGAAGAGCAAAACGGTTTTAGAGCAGGTCAACCAACAACTAACAATATTTTTTGTTTAAGACAAATCATCGAAAAAAGAACAATACGGTCACAAGATGTACGCCTACTTCTAGTAGATTTGACAAAGGTATATGATACGGTCCCTATTGTTAAACTATGGGAAGTCCTAGAAAAATTTATTATTAATGTGACTATGCCGTTAAAGAATTCTATATAAACAAAACACCTAGAATAAAGGTAGGAAATAAACTTTCAAAGGGCTTCAATGTAACTAAAGGCCTACGCCAGGGATGTTCTTTGTCACCCACTCTATTCAATATATACATCGATGAAGCTCTGAGAATGTGGAAACGGAAGTGTAATGGCATGAGAATAGCAATAGGGGAGACAATCCTATACACATTACATTACGCAGATGATCAGGTGGTGGTGGCTCAATATAAAGAAGACCTGGAATACATATTCCGGAAACTATCCGAAGAATACAGGAAATGGGGATTACAAATATATACAGAGAACATACAATATTTAAGTATTGGACAAGAACCGTCACTAGGAGATCTGATTATAAACAATGAAACTATCAAGTGTTGTGAAGAATACGTCGAAACAACGAAATAATATAAGACAGAATAACAAAAGGAAAAAAGGTTATTGGGGCATTAAACTCAATACTATGGCAACAAAATATTAGAGTGGAGACAAAAACGAAAATCTGTAACTCTCTACCTCAACCTACACTGACTTATAGCTCGAAAGTATGGCAGCTGACAAATAAACAAAAGACAGCCTACTTGCAGTGGAAATGGATTTCTGGAGAAGATCTGCAGGTAAATCGAGACTCGAGCATGTTAGAAATGAGGACGTAAGGAATTTAATAAAGGTGGAACGCACAATAATTGACAATATAGAAAGACAACAACTAGCTTGATATGGACGCGTAAAACGAATGCCAAAGGAAAAAATTACCAAAAAAGATTTTGGAATGGATCCTTACACAAAAGAGGAAGAGAGGACGACCACCCACAACATGGCTGCAGGGAATACCAAAGTCAATGTCTGCAAGGAATCTCTCAGAAGATGACTGAGAGGATAGAAATAACTGGCGATTAGAAACCTAATGGTGGAAGACGCTATAAACAAGATTTTATATATATATATATATATATATATATATATATATATATATATATATATATATATATCGAAATATAAATAAAAATTTAAAGGCTGACTTGGATAGAACAGTCTCGTTAGCTTGGTCTGCGTTCGAAAAGTTGGAATCTACGTTTAAATTGAATATCCTAAATACAATAAAAGACAGAGTGTCCGACCAATATGTACTGCCGGTATTAACTTATGGCACTGAAAAGTGAGATTTAAATAAAATAATAATAAGTAAACTCCAGGTAACCTAAAGAGCAATGGGGTGGAAAATGATAAATATTAGACTCCAAGATCGTATCCGTAACATTGAGATACGAAGAGGATCAAAAGTGAGAGATGTATACAACGAATACCTATATTAAGATGGAATTGGACGAGGCATATTGCAAGGATGAATGATAACAGACACGCAGTATAATTAAATGGAGGCCTAAAGAACATAAAAGATGCAAAAATGGACAAGATTGGATACAAAAAGAAAACAACAGTGCTCGTTGGAGACAACTTGGAAGGTTTACATCAGACTATGGATTGAATAAGCTAATGATGATGATGATGATGAAGATAGAAGATTTACGAGTTTTAGGTTATCTTCGAAAAACCTATAAATATTGGGGTAGATATCCTGGAGATAACGAATCTTGCAATCACTAAGATTTACGTAATCACTTATTTATGGTGTAAACATTTCCTCACCTGTGATAAGAGTGTATTACAAGTAGATCGCAGATTTAACAAAAAAGCCTCTATAGATTTTAGTTTTCTCCGCTCTTTTTCTTTGATTCAGTTGATCATTCTGATTAGTGTCGAGGAAATTTTCCCGTATTTTTCCTTGCCACATGAAATCCAAAAATTAATCAGTATTATAAAAACAAGATAGAAAGACAGGTCTGAAACAAAATTATTTTATATTTAATAATTCGATCTACAATAGCCCAGAAGGACTTATAATGGGAAGTCCCTTAAGCTCACTTTTAGCAGAAATTTTTATGATTAACATCGAAAATATAATTTAAAAACATGATACGTATAAATCTTTACTATACTGGCACCATTATGTAGACGACATTCTACTTTGTTTCAAGGACATGGATAGACAGTTGGATACAGTTTTTAATTACATCAATTCCATCCACAAAAATATAACATTTACAGTGGAAATAGAGCAAATCAATTCACTTAATTTCCTAGATCTTACTATATCAAGGGATAACGACAAATACAAATTTTCATTATTACACAAACCATCACCCACACAGACACAACAATACACAACATTTCAAACCACCCCAAAATAACAAAAATTTGCAACATATCACAGTATGTTACATAGTCTAGTGAGTGTTCCTCTATCTGATAAGGAATTATATTTAATAAAACAAATTGCCGTAAATAATGGTTATCCCTTAAATATGGTCAATTTAATACTCAATAAAAAAACTTAAAACAAAGCTATTTCTGAAGTCTACCTCAAAACTAAAGACATCAATATCAATTATAAATCATTTACCTATTTTGATACATCTTCAGAAAAAAATAAACAGTATTTAATCCAAAATAATGTAAATATAGCTTTAAAAAAAACTAATAACTCAGTAGGAAAACTCATAAAAAAATGCGAAAGTTAAACAAAATAAAGGTGAAAAATCAGGAGTATATAAAGTGAATTGCGGTTCGTGTACTAAGGCGTACACAGGGCAGACAGGGCACTCATTTGAAACTAGAATTTCAGAACACAAACGAAGTTTTCTTAACAAGAAAACAGATTCTTCATATAGCAATCATTTAATAGAACAGAACCATCAATTTAATGACCAGTTTGAAATATTACATGTAGAAAATAAAGGAAAAAAGTTAAACCTTTTGGAATGCCTAAAGATAAACCGTCTGAAAAACACGGGTTCCATTCTAAATGAACAAACAGAAATAATTGTGACCGATGGGAAATTCCCATTATTAAATTTATATACCTTATAAAGTTCAGTATAAATTCCAAGAATACCCTAATTAACTATTTTCCGACTAATTGTAAAAGTAGATAATAAGGTGTAATAAAACCTAAATGTTTGTTAGTTGCAAGAAGCATCAGAAGAAGTTACCATGTATCAAAACGCGTCATGCAATTTTGTAATAAAAAGTGGAAATTTTGACAAGTTGTTGAGACACTTTGCTTGCACTTATACAAGATGTAAGTTACACATAATCTCTCTCTATTAAAGGGTGCCAGTTCTGGTCTCTTCATTTTTACATCTAACATTCTTTAACGGGTATTAAAAATATTAAGATAATGCAAACTGGTTGTATTTTATTAATTAGACTATATCTATAGAAATGCATACTATAGTTTAGGACATATGTCGCACCAAGCTGTAGCTTTAGGTGAACGAAGTTCTTGAAGCTTTATTTTTGGATTTGCTGGATTCCTTCCAGTGCCCGTTACGATGGAAATGTATTTCATCTTAAAAAGGAGTATTGGTGTGTGTTAATAAGTGTTCAAATTTAATTAAGGAAGTCAATTCCTTATTTCTCTCGTCTCTGTAACTGTGTACAAAATTATTTCTATAATTTCCTCAGAAAATATAAGTAAGTGTAGAGATCTTGTTAAAATATGTGTGTAAACGTTATGGAAAAATATTTTAGAACAGTACTTTGTGAAATTTGTGTTAGTTGTTTTCTGTGTTGCTTTTCAACGAACAAAACTTTAAATAAATTTAAACTTAGAAGTTGAAAATTTATATAAATTTTCTAAACTTTTAAATTATTAATGGCATCCGTAGCTTTAAAATATGCAACAGAAATTTTTCGAGGGCTTTTTGTTGAATTTGCTTACAAAGCTTTTTGCGTTACATAAAGTTGCACTGAAAACTTCCTAAAGATGTGGACGTGACAGTTGATTTGAAAATCTGAATAACCTTCCTAAACATTTAATAGTGAAATGATGAATTTAAGAGTTAAGTTGTTTAAAGTTTAAATAGAATAAATTGAGGAAAATTTCACTTATTACTGCTTTGTTCGAAATAAGTTAAAAATATAAGGCAATAAAAATTTATGCACGTTTTTGTAATATTTCATGTCATCTCCCAAAAATTAAAATCTCTCAGATTCACCATAAATATTTGATACCTCGTTATGACTACATGTCTATTGTTTTTGCTTTTATTTATTTTATATCAGAAATAATAATAAAACACTTGACTTGTGCCAATCGTAATAATAAATAAATTAATTAATCGTATCGTCTATACTCTAGTTTGATCAAGTTTTATTGATTAAACATATACGATACATGATTATATTCATATTTGTTGAACTGTATGGAAAATCTACACAATTATTTTGGAGAAGTTGCAGTTTTTGCTTGCCATTGCGAATGATTTATTTCTACTAAATATTGCCATATAATAGTCTAGTCTGCTTAAAATAATAAAGCTAAAAATTTCAAGACTTGAATTTTAATGATCGAAATTATATAAAATAACTATTTTAAAATCCATCCACAGTCACAAACTTACTAAGTTACGAGCAGTATCTGTTGGGAGCGTTTGACAGAGGTATGCAGGTTGATGCTGTATACACTGATTTCTCGAAGGCGCTTGACAGGGTTAATCATAAGCTTTTAGTGGGAAAGCTTCGAGCCCTGGGATTCGGCACGAGCGTGACTAGGTGGATCAAGAATTTTTTGACTGAACGTAGCCAGTATAAACGTATATTAAATCATATTTCAAGAAACATATCGGTATGTTCAGGTGTCCCGCAGGGTTCACACAGTGGGCCTCTCCTTTTTAATTTCTTTATTAATGATATTGGTGAGATGTTCAACCATTCTGAATATCTTTTATTTGCGGATGACCTCAAATTGTACAGAGGAATAGAAAGTGTAAACGATGTTACGCGTTTGCAGGAAGATCTGAATCGACTCTATCTCTGGTCAGAAAGAAATAGCTTAAGTTTAAATGTTAAAAAGTGTTTCTGCATTTCCTTTGGTAGGAAGCGGAATATTGAACGTCATTGGTATAGTTTGAACGGCGCACTGCTTGAGTCGGTGTCGGAGATTCGTGATTTGGGTGTGCGTTTGGACAGTCAACTTAATTGTGGTGGCCATATTAATAATATTCTGAGACTGGGTCTCAGAAATCTTGGTTTTGTTACCAGATATAGTAAGCAATTGTCGGCTAGCATGTTTAGAGTGTTGTATTTTTCAATGGTCCGCTCTGGTTTGGAGTATGCTTCGGTAGTGTGGTCACCATCTTACAGTGCCATATTGCTGAGATTGAGTCAGTGAAGCGTAGATTTCTACGAACTTTAGCTTTTAAAGCTAATATTTATAAGGATGCAAGTTTTCATATTGACTATGGGGTGATTATGAACGCTTTTGGTGTGGCTACTTTTGAGAAGCGTAGGAATCTTGCAGATGTTTTATTCCTATATAAACCCCTGAATGGCTTTGTTTCCTGTCCACCACTTTTGGAGAGCGTCCAGCTTAATACTATTCATAGGACTCATGGCAGTGTACTGCTCAGTATTCCGTTTCACTAATTATGGCTATTATAGTCCTCTCACGAGAATGTGCCGATTATTTAATACATACAGCCTTGATCCCTTCAGTTGTAGTATTGTAGCGAATTTAAAACGCTTGTAAGCGCGATCGGGATCTGAGATGTTAAACCGTTGTAATGCTTGTTTTTTTTTTCTCTCCTTTTTCACGTTATGAATTGTATATGTGCATTGTGTTTTAACATTATTTTGTTTTTATATTACTATTGTAATTGGCTTGTCCGTTAAAATAAATAAATAAATAAAAAAAAATATATGTACTTTTACTATGTATTTCATGCGCTAATTGAAATAGTGAACAAAAATTACTCCAACATTTTTTCCGGATTGTATTGACATTTTAAAATAACTATTTAGAAAAACTTCTTCATAGTTCGCCGTCTCGTGCGAAGGTTGGCAATCTAAATGGTTAACATAGTCCTGGAAACTGCAACTCTAAAAATATCTTTTGATGAGCAATTAAACCATCTTCGCATGTCCCTTAACCAGGAATTTTGATCTCTTTCAACCGATCATCTAACTTGTATTTTGCCTTCCATAACCAGGCTCAACAAGTCATTCTTTACTCCCTTCGTTTATGACCGATGTACCTAGTTTTTGTTCCTTTATAGCCATCAGCAGTTATGTCGATTTGCTCATTCGCCTCAGCATTTGACACTCTATTCACCCATGATATCCGTAGAATTCTTCTATAAACATACATTTCCAAAGCTTCAAGTCGTTTCTCTGTGCTGGGATCAACAGCTCAGCCTTCACATCCATAAGGACGTACCGAAAAAACATAGCATCTAATCATATGCACCTGAAGTTCTAGACTAAGGTCAGATCCAGTGAAAAGATTTTTTTAGAATACACTGGCTATTAATTAATGTTCCCAGAACCTGCTGACTTCTCTGTCCATTAATAATAAGATTCGCATCAACATGTGATTTTGAAAACACAACCAGCTTGGTCTTTGTTAAAATGATATGTAGTTCAAATTGCTCACTCTAACGGCCTATGAGATTCATCATGCTCTGCAGATCAGCACGATAAGGATGTCATGTGCATATTTTAGGTTGTTAATCATGATGCCATTCACTTTAATTCCCGTTGTAACATGGGCTAGAGCTTCTTTGAAAACAGCCTCTGAATAGAAGTTGAACAGAAGCGGAGACAAAATATATCCTTGTTGCATGCCTTTCTTGATAGAAGCGTCCTATGATAGGCTTTGTTCTATTTTTTATTTTCGATGTGTGATGCCAATACAAACATTTCTTGACGGTCGACACTCGAGGCACTTAGTATCTCTATCATTTTAGCGTGTTTGACACAATCAAAGGCCTTATGATAGACAATGAAACAGGCAAACACATTTCCGGTTATGTTATGAAAAACGCCTCACGCTTGCCAAAACCGTTTTTGAAACTATACTGTATATCGTCCACCTGAGAATCACATTTTCTATACATACGTGTATGAATTTTTCGGAGGAAGTTCTTTAGTACATGCCATATAGGATTGATTATAGGGTAGTCGTCACACTGAGAAGAATCAGACTTTTTGGAATGGTAAAACACTTGGATTCCAAGTGTGGGTATCTATCTGGCCTGAATTATAAGTGGCGTGAACCAACAATATTCAAATACCAACACCTACTCCCTTTTGTTCTGTAACGATCTTGATTAGTTCGATGTGGGTGAGTAGCTTTTTTGTTCTTTTGGTCCTGTATAGCATGAGCAATTTCACTCTTGGTAACAGAAGGCACAGTTTCCTTTATTTCATTAGCTATGGACGGTGGTTCGTTTGGTCTATCGTCGTAAATCGGATAAATGGTTCTCAAGTGATAAGCGCACTAACGGACAGACAGACAGACAGAGAGACGTTGCATTTTATATATATTATATTCTTTGCAACATGAATTTGTTCCATTTTTAATGATTTAGCATGTTTAAAAAAAAAGCCTGTAAATCGGATAAGTGGTTCTCCAGTGATAAGCGCACAAACGGACAAACAGACAGAGAGACGTTGCATTTTATATATTATAGATATTCTCCGCTACATAATATTGTTCCATATTTAATGGTTTAGGCTGTGTATTGCAAGAGAACGCGCTAGCGGCAAACTTTTTTCCTACTTCATTCACTATTATCGTCACTGCTCATTCCTTATGCTACCTATCGTAATAAAATATAGCCTATAACCCGGCCAGAGAACATATGTATGTTCTAAAAAAACGTGAATCGGATAAGTGGTTCTCCAGTGATAAGCGCACTAACGGACAGACAGACAGAGATACGATGCATTTTATATATATTATATATGTAATAAAAATATATATCTATAACCTGGTCAGAGAACATATGTATGAATTTAAAAAATAACGTAAATCGGATAAGTGGTTCTCGAGGGATAAGCGCACTAACGGACAGGAGGACAGACAAAGGGACTTTGCATTTTATATATATTATAGATACAGATTATTATTATTATTATATAACTTGGCCAAAGAATATATGTATGAATTTAAAAAAGACACGTAAATCGGATAAGTGGTTCTCGCGTGATAAACGCACTAATGGGCAGACAGACAGACAGAGAGACTTTGCATTTTATATATATTATAGATTATAGATATTCTCTGCTACATAATATTGTTCCATATTTAATGGTTTAGGCTGTATATTGCAAGGGAACGCGCTAGCGGCAAACTTTTTTCGGTCTTCATTCACTATTATCGTCACTGCTCATTCTTTATGCTACCTATCGTAATAAAGCCAGAGAACATATGTATGTTTTTTAAAAAAAAGTACGTAAATCGGATAAGTCACAGTAAACACACTATACAGTAGCGAAACTCAAGGGTAACCGCGTAAGAAAATCAGGTTCGTTTTCAGAAGGTCACGTGGCAATCCGCCATGTTAAAAGTGGACCAGCGCGAGATTTGAAACACAAATAAAGTTGTGCAAAATTTTATCATTCAAAATCATAGATATA
Organism: Pachyrhynchus sulphureomaculatus; assembly: GCA_019049505.1. Taxonomy (NCBI): domain Eukaryota; kingdom Metazoa; phylum Arthropoda; class Insecta; order Coleoptera; family Curculionidae; genus Pachyrhynchus; species Pachyrhynchus sulphureomaculatus. Next base: position 204,621,377 of record CM032449.1, read on the forward strand.
GAAATGTTTGAAAATTTTTGATTTGTTATTTAATACAGCATGAGTAATATGAAAGTTAATGCAGCATGAGTAATATAAAAAAAAAACAAAAAGAATGGCGCACTTTGTTAGAAAATAAATGAATACAGGTGAAAAACTTGATAGGAAGGTATTTGATGGAATTCTTCACATTCAACTTCAGTTTTTAATAACCTTATCCAAAAATTCAAAAGTCTATCAAAGTTAAACGTCACTGTTTGAGGTTAAAGTTTTATTTACATCATTTTTCAAGTAAATTTGTGATTAAAGATATTTTTTAAGGGCTAAATTAATTTAATTTTAACATATGTAATACCTAATGCTATTTTTCTTGTACCGTGAAATAAAGACATATTGTCTTTACTAAGATGTCAACATCTAAAATAAGAGCATTTTTTCTAAGCAGTGTTGTGTTGTTTGGTGTGATAGATCTCTTGTTAATTAAAAAAACACTGTATTTACTTCTTTGGTACTTATTTTTTCTTAAACTACAAAAACTATATTGTGTAACTTCGAGAAAGGTTAATATAATATTAATGAATTATGAATGTATATGTATAGACCTCTATTTTCTATGTGAATGATTCTTAGAGGTTCTATACCTTTTTGTGTTCTGTTATCCATATTGCTTTTTGATAAGTAATTAAGGCTTACTTTTATTTACAATGAATTAATATTTAGATCAACGAATCAATACAGTAATTTCCTAATTATATTTACATACAATACTTAGTTATGACCAAGTTGACTTGTCAATTACAACTATGTTGGGAATATGGAATCTTTGACACAATGACACTACTCAGTATATATATCCACTACACCAAACACTTTATTTTTGCACTCGACGCGCGTTTCGCTAACCGTATTAGCTTCATTAGGAGAAATGATTGACTCGTATAGACTGAGTATTGTCAATTACAGTTTAAAAGAAAATAACTATATTTAACTTATAGTATAGGTATACAACAATAGAAATAAGTTCTTTATAGGAGGAATATTAATAACAGGTAACTAAATCTTCAAAATTTTAATAGTAACCATAATTACCATCAAAATGGACTTCGATTAAGTGTACTGTCCATTTAACGAACTTATTTTGAGAATATTTTACCCTCTGGCACACATCGTCTGACAAAATCATATTACAAAAATTTCTTTGGAATCACATTAAAATTTTTCTTATTTTAATAGCATATTTGATCCAATAATCAATTTATATCAGTTATTTCAGTAATCCCATTCCCCAGTGGTTTTGTGATTTCAACACGACACTTAATATTTAAACTTTCAAACCCAGCTTATAAGAAAATAAAATATACTGTCTAAAATTTGAAAATAATAAATATGTTGTTATAGGTTCTGTATTCCTTACAATATATTCACAGACACTTTTGAAAGATTGGAAAGAAAAAGGAGCAATGTAATTTATAGAGAAAAATAGAAAAAAAGTCACTTTCAGAGTATTAATTGTACTTGCCATTAAACAGTGTTAAATTTATCAGGTTCATTATTAGAAAAGGTGTGTCAAACAATTAATACAGATGAAGTTATTGAAAACTAGAAGCCTCTTGAGAATACACCTTTTGGAAAAAAATATGTTTTATTTATAATTTACACAAATATAAATAGTTTTAAATAACTGAATACTAGTTTACACAAAAATAAATCTTTCTAAAAACCAACACGTCTTTGGGGAAGAAGAAAAAACTAACATCCCGCGTACAGTTTGAATTATTTTTGCAATTCTCAACGGCACAATAACCTCCTTTCCCCATGATTATATAAATTGTTTCTCAACCTTTTCGATTCTCTTCACTTACAAACCTTTTTGATTCTCTCTTTCTACAAACTCTCTCTTCCTTCTGTCTTTATATTCATATAAACTGCAGTCGCATCAAGAAACGATGGACAATACATTTCCAAAGACACATTCCGAGGTCGGATGTAAACACTGAGCGGCCATTTTGAAAAAGGACCCGTCGGCGCACGTGCCGTCAAAATCTCGTCACCAAATTGGAGCTCAGTGTCGCTACTGTAGTATGTTTACTGTGGATAAGTGGTACTCCAGTGATAAGCGCACTAACGGACGGACAGACAGACAGACAGACAAATAGACAGAGAGACGTTGCATTTTATATATATTATAGATTATAGATTGAAGTATATTTGGCCTGGCCGCGTACATAGGTAGGAGTTGTTCGCAGAAATGCAATAACGTTCGAGGCAGCACTACCGCGTTGTCTAAATGGTGCTGTGACCTATAGAAATGTATGTTTCGGCACTTGGACAACGTTGATGGGTATTACGACATCCTTGCCGATATCCTTAGGATACGAAAAAGGTTAAAATCCCTACTCAGTCGAGAAGGTGAAAAATTAAAAAAAATCGTCATTAAAAAAACTCTTCGACATAGTCCTTTCACCTACTAAGCTTAGGTTCAACTCCCATAATAATTTCATTGTTAGCATCTCTTAAAATTATTGTCGTTTTCGTTTTCTGTTTGTAAGTTCTTTTACTTTTTTGTGTAACTTCAAGGTATCGTGCTTTGCTTGTAGTAGTTCGATTTCGCTGTATTGTTTAAATATCCATTGTTCTTTCGCGTCCCTACACTTGCGACGAATTATCCTATTGGGTTCTTTGTATCAGTCCGGAAGCTTTTTACACGTTCTTCTCCTATTCATGAGAGTCAGTATTTCAGATGACATCCATTCCTTCTTCTTTCTATCAGTTTTCACATCAAGTCTTTGGTCTTGAATGTCTGTGAATGTATTTTTTATTTCAGATCAAGTTTCTTCTATAGACGGTAGAAGAATTATAAAGTCTGAATTATTTTTTATTTCTGTATTTATTATTTTTGGGCTTATTAAAAGCGAATTAGTTTTCGTCTCATGTATCTTTAAACTTTGGTAATTTACAGTATTAGAAATATTAACAAATGTTTATTTTCCACGAATGTATAATTTTTTAGATTCTCTAAATCTCAATACAGTTTTATTTCTCTATTAGTCTAATTATAGACACAAGTTATTTATTGTCACTGTGTAAGTCCAAAAGTTACCCAGTAAACACGGAAAAGGAACCATTCCAACATGTACCTTAAATTCCAAATAAACTCCAAAATTTTCACAGAAGTTTCAATTAAAGAGCAGAAACAGCTTTATCATATTATTATAACTCTAAGTATTAAAAGTGATAATCAATGCAATGTTTAGATAAATACTTATAAATAGCAATATTAGAGTAAATATCTAATAAATATAAAATACCGGTTTTATGGTGTAATTCCTACTTTTTCTGCTTAAGGTCTCAGGTTAGATCGTAGGCAGGTTTGTATATTTGTTTCTTTAATTAAGTATATTTGGTTTGGCTATATACTACAAGAAATAGTTGTTACAAAAAATCGGTAACGTCTGTGGTACTTACTACAGGAAATAGTTGTTAGAGAAATTCTTGCGTGTATGTGATTAGTTGATAATATAGTACTTGTGAACCTTTATTAAGGCCGGGGAGGTAAACGATAAAAGAGAATTGTACAATAATATGCGTGTCATATACACTTGTATTGTATTCATCTCAATGAGAAGAATAATATATTAAACAAATTCAATTATAATCAAAATCCAAAAAAATGTTTGTTTAAGCCAGTGCTTCTTAACTAGAGAAGTGAAAAAAATGTAAAATATTCTGATAGAAAAATGAAATGGTGGAGTTCCAAGTAATTAAATATATCTAAAGATGGCAACATGTATCCATCAATCCTTAATTTAAAAGATACAAGAAAAAATTAGGGATTTCCTGGACAATATTTTGCAGAGTAAAGTTTAACATCAAAAGAGGTTAAATTATAAAGGAAAACTGTGCATTATATTTCTATGTTTACATAAAATCTATACCCAAACGAATGCGTTTTCACATATATTTGTAAATATGTTGTATAAATTTTCCACGTAATAACTACCTGGTGTTAAAGTAAAGATCTAGCGTTCAATGTTCTACACCAGTTTCTTTACAAAGGGTTCTTTGCAAAGTACTTATTACTTTTCAGCGAGGGCTTTCCTGCAAGATATGAAACGTGGCAGAGTAGAGACTTTTTTGGGCTTCAAAATACTTTAGATATTGCTTAAGCACCATCTGTGCATATTTCCACACAGATTTTCAATTATAAGTTTGCTTTATTGAACTATTGATCCAATATATTGAATAATGTTGTAGCCCTGTTCTCTATTGGTTTGCAAAAGATTAGCCCTTCAACTGCTGACATTCGGTCACAAAATCGAAAATAAGCAATAAATTGGCAATCCTTGTTGCCACCTGTAGCCTTATCGATTGTCGTTATGTACGCTAGTTGTTTGGGGTATTTTTCATGTAATTATTTGATACTCGCTGAAAATTCTTTCCAAATGCCATTTTAGCTTGTTTTCGTGAACTCAAATTTTAAATATTCTTTAGAACAATTTTATTTATAATTTAATTTCCGTAATAAAAAATTATTCTGTGTCCTTGTTTATGTTTTATAATTGTCCAACATTCACTTGGATCTAATTAAAAATTGCTGTCGGAAATCTTTAGTATTTAAGTATAATTAATTTGCTACTCCATCCATCACGTCAGATATCAGATTTAAAACATGGTGAAGCCAAAATACAACTTACATTTATATTCGCAGATGCATCTTTAGTATATTTGGGAATGATTGGAATTTTCTGTCAAAGCGAGAGAAATAGCAAGAGATGGGCTGAATTGCCGTATGTAGCCTAATCTTCCACTATCTTATCGTAGAGAAATTCTAGACAATATATTAGTATTGATGAGAAACAGTTTTGAATACATTTTATTATATAAATGCCGTCAAAGAGGCAGTGATTAGATCTGATGCGTAAAGTTGGGTTCCAATAAGTAAAAGGCTAGAAAAATTATATGAATGAACAATCGGTTGAGGTGGACTTATGTAGACCTACTAGAGCAAAACGGGTTATAAAGAATGATTTAAAAAATTTGAGCATTTACCAAAAAAAGCTCTTGCTTTTGTCCTAAAGACTTTATTGCAAAATTTTCGGTTAATCTCTACATATCGAAAATATGTATTTTCTTCAGAAGTTTCACATAAGCAAATGATTCATGTCAATATTACCGTTATTTTTGTTTTGATAAATATTTAAGTGATTAAAAAACAAAGTACAAGAGGATGATGATCACGGGAGCCCCGTGGTTCAAGAGGAACAGTTAATTTCACCGGGACCTCGGTATGCCTACCGTAAAGGCACACATGAGGCAAATTCAACAGAAGTTCCTCGAGAAGGCGTCCCAGCATCCCAATCCGTGCATCAGGGACGCCTTCCGACTCCCATCTGAAGCTAGCCGCCAGTTTCCGAGACCGTCGGACCCGCTGCTGCTCTCGGACGAAGACGATGATCCCCCTCGCCCGCAGTGACACGAAGAATGTCATTCTAGGTTAAGTTTAAATTAGTCCTAATTTAAGTCATTGTTACGTCCTAGTTTAAGTTAGCGTAAGTCTTAGTCTAAGGTAGTTTTAGTCGTAGTTCTAAGTCCTAGCATTAGGAATCTCATGTATATACCAAACACATTTCCTAGGTTATGTTAGTATAGGATTCCTATTGTAAGAACTTAGGTTAAGATAGAATAAGTTTACATTTAATAATAGAAATTATCTTTATACTTTCAAAATTATAAGAAAGAGGCCTTGCCTAGCTTAGAAATCAATAAAGAAAGTGATAGTACAAGAGGTAGTTTCGATTATTTAATATTTATGGTTCGTTCGGTATGGAGTTAATAGCAGAATCCTCTCATCGTAGATGCAAATACATGCTCCCCAAAAAAAAAAGAAATTTCTTATGCATTTTACTGGATTTTGCTACCTGTTTTAATTTATTTAAGGCAGAAAACCTCTATTATACAATAGAGTCATAAAATGTAAATGAGGGTTCATCGGTAGCATAGCCGTCCGAGCGTAACTTGCTTTTAATGTTTAATAACTAAAATTATCTTAAAAATAAAGTTAATATAGAAATATAAGATTTAATACCAAAAATTTTTTATTCTATAGATCTATGTACATATACAAATTCACAACTCACGATATATAAGTACTTTAATTACAATCAAAAACAATCATGTGTGTGTGTGTGTGTGTGTGTGTGTATGTTTCACGGCGTTGGTGTATACCTATTAGCCAGCCAGATAGAAAATAAAGGTGATTAAAACTAAAAATGCATATATGTTAATTGGTAGAGAAATTTCGGATGCTTATGGTTTATGAAATTTTAATGTTTGCTACGAGTATTAACTCCAAAAAAACGGACTAACCTTGCATTGTGTACAAAGAAAGGCCTGTATGGTCACGAGTTTTAATTAATTTACAATAACTTTAATAAATGAATTATTTATATGGGTTTTATAGGTATTTTTTAATTAAAAACTATCACAAAGACAGTGTTTGTGAATATAACTTCAAAAATAATAGCCATTTCAAATTAAACTACAGAAACATTAAAATTTAATTAGCCGACGGAACCCCCATAGTGGCTTGGAAGATAGAAAATAAATTTCATTATTTATTTTCTTTTTATCCTGCAAACTTTAGTAGTTTCGACTAGAAACTTGGAACTTGGTGGAAATTTTGATGTTAATTTTCTTAAAATATGGATTTTATTTAACTTAATAAAGGCTTCTTAATTCTCAAAAATTATGGAATACTTGGAAAAAATTAAAGTCATCGGATTAGAAACCAAAGCTGATTTTTAGTATATAGTTTGTATTGTGTGAACTATTCAAACTGTTATCCACCCTTCTCGAGAAGGAATGGAACTATTGCAACGTCAGAAGTTCTGCATATAGTCAAAATTGTGATCACCAAAATAGTTTCAATAACAGCTTGATTACGAATACGGGGACTTCCAAAAATATTGATTGTTAAATTTTCGAATCTTGATAACAGATTAAAACAGTATAAAATTACTTTTTCAATAACTTGGCTACTGTCGAGCAAATTCTCATTACAAATCTTTTAAAATTATAAATTTCAGCTTAATTGTGTACGGGGTGAGTCAACGATAGAGTAAAATTCATTACCTCATTTGTTTCGGGAATGACAAAAAAAATGTTAAATATAATAGTTTTAGGGAATGTTAAGGTGCACAGTTTAAAATTATTTTTGAGTATAAAGGGTACTTCAAGAAAGTGTGCCCGATTTAACATATGTTTTTTTAAACGGAACATTCTATTTTCTAATTTATTTTTAAATTCTGCGTAAAATTTCATAACTTTTTTATTAATAATGTTATATATCTCAACCTAGTAGTTTTTCCAGTATTTCAATTTTTTTAAAAAAATATTAGTTTTCTGTTTGTAAAAAATTGCCAGTAGCGCCATTGTTTCTGAAGTTGGAATACTCATAATTGGTATGAGCGTTCTACGGAGATGAAAAAAAAGATACATGTAAAAAAATTTGAGTTAGATGCTACAGAGTGTTCAAAATAAATTTATGCATTTTGACTAACTTAAATTGAAAAATCTCAAATTTTTTAAATGGCACATCCTGTATATTATTATTTTTTTGATAGATTTTACAAAACCCTCCAACTTTTATTAAGCATATCCTATACCTATTTCTAATATTTTTCGATTTATTTTGAATTTTTCAATTTTTACCCTTTTTTTTAATCCACCTACGCCATAACATCATAGTTACCAAGACAAAACAAACATGTAGGCATTGTCAAATTTTGACATATCTATTAAGTAAGTAAAAATAGTTTAATTTGTTGTAGTAAGTGACGTATAAAGGTAATAGTTACGGATTTTCTTAAAAATGAATTAATTGATATGGTTTATATACTGGGCGAGGCGGGAAAAAATTGTCTTTTGACAGTAAGGCTTTACAGAGCGAAGTACCCTAATAGACGTATACCTTCTAGAAAAATCTTTTCAGTGGTTAATGGAACGGTTTGATGGTAGTGGTGGCGTTGAGTAGGAAAGTAGTAAACCAGAATACTACAAATGAGGAAAAAGAAATGGAGATTTTACTTCATGTTGAAGATAATCCCCATGTCAGCAGCCGTCAACCAGCTGACTTATCTGACACATCCCAATCTACGGCTAATCACACGTGGAGAAAATACATCCCTTTCACATGGAACTACAACAAGAACTTCAAAACGGTGATTTTTAACGACGAGTAAACTTTTTTACCACCATGAATGTTTTCTGATGAAGCTACTTTTCGCAGTAATGGAGCTGTTAACAGCCATAACATGCATTATTATTCAACAGTGTGGAATATTAAATTTTCGAATTATTGATCCATATTTTTTCCGCTAACCGCTTAACGGGTCTAGATATCTAAATTTTTTGCAAAACAAATTACCCCAGCTTCTTGAAGAAGTTGATAACTTTGAAAGGGAACGAAGGGAAAACGACTAAATATGTATATTCAAGTAGATGGGCATATTTTTGAACATTTATTACGTCATAATAATTAATCATTAGATAAGTTAAACTATATTAAAATTATTATTAACTATTTGTTTATGTTTTCACAATAGCGTAAGTGTATTAAAAACAAGGGTGAAAATTAAAAAATTCAAAATAAATCGAAAACTGTTAGAAATAGGTATATGACATACTTGATAAAAGTTGGAGGGTTTTGTAAAAATCTATCAGAAAAAATAATAATATACATTTAAAAAATTTGAGATTTTTCAATTTAAAATAGCCGAAATGCATAAATTTATTTTGAACACCCTGTAGCATCTAACTCAAATTTCTTTACATATATCTTTTTTTCATCCCTATAAAACGCTCGTACCAATTATGAATATTCCATCTTCAGAAACAATGGGGCTACTGGCAATTTGTCACAAAACTGAAAACTAGTATTTTTTTTAAAAAATTGAAATATTAGAAAAACTACTAGGTTTAGGTAAATAATATTATCAATAAAAAAGTTATAAAATTTTACGCAGAATTTAAAAATAAATTAGAAAATATGATGTTCCTTTTAAAAAAACATGTTATATCTGTCACACTTTTTTGAAGTACCCTGTATACTCAAAAATAATTTTAAACTGTGCACCGTAATATTCCCTAAAACTATTGTATTTAACATTTTTTCGTGATTCCCGAAACAAATGAGACAATGAACTTTACTTTAACGTTGACTCACCCTGTACATACAAGTTTTAAAAGTTATTCAATGTTAAAATATAGGTTAATTTTGTGTTACTATTATGTGATGGGCTGTTGTAGATTATAAAATTATTAGCATAACCTTTACTGGCTACGGTAATTCATAGAAAGCGAGGTTTCCAGAAAATGATCCTACCAAATACAGTTTTAATCAAGGGAGAAAAAAAATTATTTCATACATTAAGTCGCCTCTTACTAAATCAATCATCCATTCAAAATTTAAATGAGTGTGGTAAGGACAAGTAGAAAGCAAAGGTCTAAATTACAACCCCGTCTCACGCAATAAGTTGCTCGACTCCGCTTCCAGACAACACCGCTAAGGGAGCTGAATGGCCGCTTGTTGTATTGTAGGAAAACTTTCCTTGAATACGTGCTGGTGTTGCCACTTATGTTTATGAATTTTAATAGATGGTTAAATATGATTATACAGGGTTACAGGGAAAATCGTCCTAGATAATTAAGGACGTTATAGTTTAGGTCGTTTCTGACCGATTTGATTCCATGACATGATGTCCTAAACTTAACCGTTTTCGAGATATTGAAGTTTAAAGATTTTCTAAAAAAAACATGTTCTTTTTGCTTTTATATCGATTTTTTTTTATTAGAGGTTCTCGAGTGTGATTTTTTGGTTATTTTTAGTTAGTCTGTATGTCAAGTATCAAAAATCATCAAAAAAATTTAAACTAGTTACTAACAGTTTCAAATGGCGGCTTGTTAATGTTTCTAAATTACGAATTTTTACCAAGCGTTTCCTACTTTAAATTAATAAAGAGAAAAAAAAATGTATGGAAGTTATTCTGCAAATTATTTTAAAAACTTTTACGTCTTTTTAGCTATCTAAAATGGTATAATATCTACTGGATCTATTGAAAATTCTAAGAAAATGAGATTTCAATAGGCCCAAATGTAAAGTAACATAATAATAGAATTTAGATACTACCAATTACCGGTTTACTACCTGCACCTTCAAACAATAAAAAGGGTTGGGTAAGCATTTTTTCCGGTCAGGGTACTCTCTGTGCGAGTGACATTTTCTGTTCACTAAACATTATTGAATGATTTTTAGTCTGCTCATGCGATTCGTCCGTGGTAGATGTGCTATACCGTGCTTTTCAAAAATATCTGTGTTTCATCTTCTGACTGTGTGAATTGGCTCGTAACTGGATTTTGATCTCTGCTTGTGAATATGGCAACGTATACCAACGAGGAATCTGCTGACATCCTAATGTGTTACGGATTTTGCGAAGGAGTGTCGTCGCGTGCACGTGATGAATACATACTGCGATATCATACTCGTCGTGTACCTAATGTTAGCGTATTTGATGGAACTTATCGAAGACTACGAGAAACTGGTTCCGTACAAAGACGGCAGACTGACATGGGACGACCACGTATCTTTGACGAAGACGAAGAAAACGAAATTCGACCTCTCTTTGAGGTGGACCCAACCACATCTACAAATGTTGTCGCACAACAGCTTGGTATTTCGCAGTGGAAGGTATGGTTTGTAATGCATACTGTTGGGCAACACCCTTACCACTATACGCCCGTGCAAGTCATTGAAGAAGGGGATCCGTTGCGACGATTAGAATTTTGCAGATTTATGCTCAATACCGATGTCGAAGATACATCTTTTTTTTAAGAAAATACTATGGACTGACGAGTCGAAATTCGACAAAGACGGTCTTACAAACGACCACAATGCCCACTATTGGGCTTCTAAAGAGGAAGGCAACCCAAACAAAAAAAAGAACGAAAGGATCACAAACAAGGTTCAGCTTAAATGTGTGGGATGGGTATAATTTCAAATTATTTGGTTGGGCCATTCTTCCTGCCAGATAATTTGAATGGCGAGGAATACGACAATTTTTTGCGGAACGATTAACCTAATTTGATGGAAGACCTACCTATTGGTTTGAGACAAAACATGTACTTTCAACACGATGGCTGCCCAGCTCACTACAGAGGAAGTGTTCGTGCATGGCTCAATGACAATTATCCCAACAAATGGATTGGATGAGGCGGACCCATACCTTGGCCGGCGAGAAGCCCAGACCTAACACCGATGGATTTTTATGTGTGGGGTCACATGAAAAGTCTCGTATACGACCAGATGACTCCTATCGAAAACGTGGATGTCCTAAGACAAAAAATAATTGATGCGGCTGACGAAATGAGGCGGCACCTCACAACCAGCGTTGTGAAAAGTAATTTAAGAAAAAAAAGAATGAGAATTTGTGTTAGAAATAGGGGCGACCATATAGAACATGAATTATAATTAATAAAAAATATTAAATTGCAAGGTTTTTTGTTTTATTTGTGTATTTTTCGTATTTTCACCTAGAACTAAAAATTTACCCGCTTTAGGTGTCATTCTGTGTACAGTTTTCCTATTAAACTCCTAGTATTATACCTTTTTTGATAGCTAAAAAGACGTAAAAGTTTTTAAAATAATTTGCAGAATAACTTCCATACATTTTTTTTTCTCTTTATTGATTTAAAGTAGGAAACATTTGAAACTGTTAGTAACTAGTTCAAATTTTTTTGATGATTTTTGATACTTGACATACAGACTATCTAAAAATAACCAAAAAATCGCATTCGAGAACCTCTAATAAAAAAAAAATCGATATAAAAGCAAAAAAAACATGTTTTTTTTAGAAAATCTTTAAACTTCAATATCTCGAAAACGGTTAAGTTTAGGACATCATGTCATAGAGTCAAATCGGTCAGAAACGACCTAAACTATAACGTCCTTAATTATCTAGGACGACTTTCCCTGTAACCCTGTATATAACTTAGTAAAGAATAAATTTATAGAATATTTTGGTGCTACTTTTAATCATAATGTTATTTACTTTCCTCTCTATTAACGAAAACTATGTACTTTATCAAATTAAACTTTTAGTGACATTAAGAAAGTTAGTGCTAGCGCATTTTAAATTTTCAAATTTGACAACGCTATATATTTGCTTGATTCGTTAGCAGTCTATCCGATCAACTAATTTTGAGGACATGTTTTAATGTATACTACTACTAGTTGTGCTCGCGACTTTGCTGGCGTGAACTTGAATCACTATTATCGTCACTGCTTATTCCTTATGTTGCCTGACGTAATAAAACATATATCTATAACCTGGTCAGAGAACATATGTGTGAAATAAATAAAACATCACCTAAATCGGATAAGTGGTTCTCGCGTGATAAGCGCACTAACGGACAGACAGACAGAGAGAGATGTTGCATTTTATATATACTATATTCTTTAACACATGATATTATTCCGCATTTAGCGGTTTAGGCAGCGTATTGCAAGAGAGGGCGCTAGCGGCAAACTTTTTTTGGACTTGATTCACTATTATCGTCCCTACTTACTCCTTATGTTACCTAACATAATAAAATATATCCTATAATCTGGCCAGAGAACATATTTATGAATTAAAAAGCGCACTAACGGACAGACAGACAGACAGACAGAGAGACGTTGCATTTTATATATTATAGATGCAACGTCTCTCTGTCTGTCTGTCTGTCTGTTAGCGCGCTTATCACTCGAGAATCACTTGTCCGATTTACATGATGTTTTTTTTTTATTTCATACATATGTTTTCTGACCAGGTTATAGATATATATTTTATTACGTCAGGCAACATAAGGAATAAGCAGGGGCGATAATAGTGAATCAAGTTCACGCGAGCGGAGCCCCGGGCACAGCTAGTTTTATATATTATAGAAAAATATATATAACCTGGCCAGAGAACAAATGTATGAATTAAAAAAAAAACACGTGGTTCTCGAGTGATAAGTGCACTAACGGACAGACAGACAGACAGAGATACGTTGCATTTCATATATATGTATATATATATATATATATATATATATTATAAATATTCTTGACTACATGATATTGTTCCATATTTAATGGTTTAGGCAGTGTGTTGCAAGAGAATGCTCTAGCGGCAAACTTTTTTCCGACTTAATTCACTATTATCGTCACTGCTTATTTCTTATGCTACCTAACGTAATAAAATATAGCCGATAACCTGGCTATAGAACATATGTATGTTTTAAAAAAAAGCAGGTAAATCGGATAAGCGGTTCTGGAGTGATAAGCGCACTAACAGATAGGTAGACAGACAGACAGACGGACAGATAGACAGAGAGACGTTGCATTTTATATATTTTATAGAAGATTATAGATAACCTGGCCAGAGAATAAATGTATGAATTAAAAAAAAAACACGTTAATCGGATAAGTGGTTCTCGAGTGATAAGCGCACTAACGGACAGACAGACAGATAGAGAGACGTTGCATTGACTTATTATATCCTTAGCAACATGATATTGTTCCATAATTAATGGCTTAGGCAGTATATTGCAAGAGAACGCGCTAGCGGCAAACTTTTTTCCGACTTGATTCACTATTATCGTCACTGCTTATTCCTTATGCTAGCTAACGTAATAAAATATCGCCTATAACCTGGCCAGAGAACATATGTATGTTTTAAAAGGAAAGCACGTAAATCGGATAAGTGGTTCTCCAGTGATAAGCACACTAACGGACAGACAGAGACATACAGACAGACAGAGAGACGTTGCATTTTATATATATTATAGAAGTGAGTTGTCGTCAGTAAAATGATCCAGATTTGGAAATTCCACCCTATTATGTATGCAGGGCTTAGAGGAAAAAAGCGATATATTTTATTTTCGTATTTGTAAATAGTCCGAAATTTTATTGAGAACTTGATGTTGATATTATGATATGCTTTCGCTCAGTTCCTCGTTCCCTTGCTAACTTGAAGTGACCTAACATTTATCAGGAAACCCATAACAGGTTTATTTTTTTATCACAAATTGTAGCGTTGTCGTTAAGTATATCGTCAATATCATCAAAAATAGTAATCAAAATTACACTGGAATTTAGATTATGAGCTATTTTTGTAATGGCAATTCGTTCAAGAATGTCGTTCTTACTAAAAACAATAACTTAAAAAAAATTTGACATATTAATATCAAAGCAGAAGTTTAACGTAATGCCTATCGTGAAGATTTTATCATCTATTAGAGTCGAATTAGACAAAGGAAACACAACATTATCAATAACACCAATTTTTGGAATGATAATACAGGCCAACGATGAAAAAACCTTTTTAATAATTTTGATAATATAATAATAATGATTGCTATGTTTTTTGGAGTCCGAAAATAATAATAAAAAAGTCGTATCACCCACCAATTTTTCATATTTTAATATTCAAAATATGAAAATTTATTTTTTATCATTCGAATGCTATTAGGTTGGCAATAAAATCAGAATTTTATAAGGTTGGCAGTAAAATCAAATGTTATTAGGTTAGCAGTTCCGATAAGTGTCACAGCTGTTTGTTTTTCTTCCAGTTAATATAACCTCGCATTGCAGTGTTTAACCCATGTGCTTTAATTCACACTCAAAGTATGGCTAATCGTGGTTGCAAAAATTCTCCCAACACTTTTTGTTATATATGTGGTGAGTTTGTAGTTAAAAAACATCAAAGAACCATTATTGACTTTGTAAAAAAAGTATACTTTGCATATTTTGGTGTAGAAATCGGTAATCAAGAAAAATGTTGGGCTTCTCACAAACTATGTTAAGTTTCTGTCGAGGATTTTAGGAAATGGTATAAGAAAGAAAAGAAAGCTTTTAAATTTGCAGTACCCATGGTGTGAAGAGGGCAAGAAAATCATTCAAATGATTATTATTTTTGTTTATTGTTGTATGTTATATTGTTATTTACATATCCGTTCTTCATCGCCCCCACCTCAAATCCTCAATAAACCTAACCAATGTTCATCGCACCCGACTTTTCCCGCCAAACTCCATTCATCAAAGAATTAAATCTTTACTTCTTACACACAATCTGTCACCTCCTACTTATGAATATCCCTTACACAACTCTTTTCACCCATGGCGCTTTCCAACACCCCACATAGACTTCTCCCTGAGACACCTTAAATCCTCTACACACAACAGCCAACTAATTAGATAAAAATTTCTGTCCATAATATATAACCGATTCTCAGGATATTCAATATCCTATACAGATGGATCAAAGTCAAAGGCGGGAGTAGGCGCATCATACCTCATTGGTAATAACATCAAAACCTTTAAACTTCCTCCCCACACTTCCATTTTTACCACCGAGTTCTTAGCCATCAAAGAAAGCCTCAGGCACATACTCAACTCAAACTTGGGCAGAAAGTTCATCATTGTGTCTGATTCTCAAAGTGCTTTGCTCTCCATCTTCGCCCGAAAGCAGAACTATTCCTTCATTAGACAAATAATGGACTTATTGTATATAGGAGATATCAGAAACGTCCATATTGAAGGGAGACCCTTCCCACCAGTGTCACATTTGCAACAATCAGCTCTCCATTAAGCACATATTTGATTCTCCAGACTATCATCAAATCAGAACTAATCATGACATTCCCCACCAACTATGCCAATTACTTTCACCTAATTAAATTAATGTCAATATCAACAAAATCATCTAATTCCTCAAGGAAATTAACACGTATAACATGATTTAATACATTTCTATATGTGGCGCAAAATGACCACTGCAGTCGATGCGCCAGACACATATAAAATCAATCAATCAATCAATTTTTGCAGCGTTGATGTTTCTGGATATAACTCCAAAAATAAGAAAGTAATTGTCTATCCTAACTTTACTTCAGCTAATCGGCCGGTAGGGTATGGACCGGGACTTCCTGTCCCTGAGCCACTTCAGTCTATTGATGACATTTTACAGTCCAGCCCCTAATTTAATGAAAGTCGACCGAATGATGATGAGTTTCAATGTTCCCTAGAAAATTTAAAACCACTGAGCTGCAGCAGATCGACACTTGGTTTAATTATGACACCATTAGGATTCAAATACAAAATTGACAATGGAAGAAGATACATCATGGAGAAACCAGAAATATTATCATAACGAGTTAAGTTTTTGAGAGAGTATGTTGCCAATATGACTTCTGATGCTCCCCTAGACGGACATGGAAGCAGCATAAGGACTTGGCACGATGAAAATCCTGGATCTGTATGGAACAAAAAAGTAGCCGGTGGAAAAAAAGATACATCATCGTTCAAGCTGGCAATAGGAACTGATTTATAGACGGAAGTGAGCTTGTCTTTTCCACAAAAATCAAGAGTTATGACTCCCACGATAATATGAACGTAGAACTTTTTGAAAAATGGCTGAGAGGAGAACTGCTGCCGAAGCTCGAAAGGCCATCTTTAATCATTATGGATAATGCACGATATCATTCTAGACTTAGTGAAATGAATCGACAAGAAAAGAAGAAATCATCAATTGGCTGCGAAGTAAGTAGATTAATTTCCCAGAAAATGGTCTAAAATGTGAGTTGTTAAAAATTATCAAAAATTACAAAACAAACTTGCCGTATGCTACAGATGAACTAATTGCTGAAATGGGTCATCAAGTTTTATGATTGCCTCCCTACCACTGTATACTTAATGCCTCTTAATTGGTGTAGGCTCAGTGCAAAGGATTTTTTAATAAAAACATTGTAAATGAGGCGAGGCACGATGATAATGCATATCTGTTTGGAAGGCAGCTCTCCAGACAGTTACCAAAGAAAACTGGATCAGTTGTATAACACATACAGAAAATATAACCAAAGAATACTGGCAAAAAGAGAACATACTTGATGTAACGGTGCCACCAATTGTTATATATGTAGACGAAGGATCATTTTCTGATAGTAGCAGTTCCAATTTTGACTCTGATGTTTCATCCTAATACAATCTAAATATGATTTATTTGTATATTTATTTTTCAAAAAAAATATGTTGCCAAAACACAGGTACCTACTTCTGGGCAAATTATATCATACCAACATATTTACCTACTTGTTATTTTAGGAACTTTACCCATATCAATTTTCTATTATTAAATTTGCACTTGTACCATTTAGGTTAGCTTTAATTCTTTTATTACATTGAAAATATTATATTAAACATTCTGAAACTTTCACCTAAAGTAGTTTATAATTCTGACTGTTTTATTTTAGAACTGTGATAATTTATGTAAATATCTTTTGATAGAAATATGCTATAACTTCATCTTTATATCCAATAAAGCCTTGCAATTATTAGAAATATGAGTGAATATTTAATATCCTCTCCTATTTTCCGCTTCTTATAGGCCATTATAAAAAGACAAACTCCGTATGTCCAAAAGTCATAATCATCATACTTCCTAATACTTATAATATAGATTTACCGGAATCCATCTCTGAGTATGGGTGTACTCATTAAATTAATAAACGATACGTACAATTGAGTCTATCTCTCTTACTCCCAAATAATATAATCGAGATCGTTAATGACGGCTGTCTTACATTGACCAGATCGATATTTAAGGCGGAACAACATCTGTTGAAGTATAAGTGGAAGCAAGATGCACAGTATCTTTTATTTTGTCTAGCATTTTATTGCCGACTATGCCATTACAAATCGTACGGATTTTAAATATATTTCCTTTAATGGATAATTGAATATAGTATAGTTTTTATATTAAGATGATATGCAGTAATGCATTTCGTTCACTGAAAAATAGAATTTATGTAATAACGGTAACGATGTATATAATTCACGTAACTTAATATATATCCAGTTCTCAAACTTTCCTAACAAAAGTGTAAAAGTACATCCATCAATCAAAATAATATCGGTGCATGCGATTCTATCATTATTGGAAATTTAATTACCTACACCTTAATGACTTGAACTCTGACATATTAAAATAACTTTTACAACTGAATTGTTTAAATTTTAATGAACGGACATTATTGATATAGGTAATTTGTACATCGGACAAAAAATCTGTAAAGTGATTTACCAAGCATTTTCCTTGCAACCACGCAATTCTGAAATAAAAGTTGTCTTTTTCATGTAAAATAATAATTTGATCTAAGGACTACATATAGCTATTTTAATTGATAGTTACAGATACTTTTTATAAATGATCTTACTGGATTTATAATATTCCTGTCTAGTATATTAAAAAAAGATCTCGCTATTACTACTTTTTTTAAAGTTATTGACATTTGTAATTAACAGAAACACCATTTCACTAAACTGTAAACAAAAGAACGCAAGGAAAAATGTTTATGACAACCAAAATTTGGCAGGAAAAATAATACTAAGCAAAACAGAAAATTAAACTCGCCAAACTCTTGGTACTTTAAACAACTCTTTGGTTCAATGTTGTAAAATGTTGATCGCCTGTCACCACTTTGTGTATATATATATATATATATATATATATATATATATATATATATATATATATATATATATATATATATATATAAATTTAAGACACTTTTCTGTTCTTGGTCTTGCGGTCAATTTAATAAAACAAATTTAGTTTTAATTTACGTTTCGGTTTATTGTATTTAAACCATCATCAGAACTTATGTCTAGATGGTTCTTTTGACATTAAATTATTTTATTTACATCTTAACACTTTTACAGTTTTCGTTATACCAAACTTGTTTTATTAAATTGACCGCAAGACCAAGAACAAAAAATTGTCTTAAATTCATTTAATAACCGTCCGAAAAAAAAATAAACACGAGTAACAAATTGAAAAAGTGTGTGCATAATGTTGTGTTGTTGTGTTCAATATGTTGAAATTTATACCGAACAAAGAGAATTCGAGGACAGCATAAATTTTTTGTTTTCATTTGAAGAAAACTGCTGGTGAATCGTACCGATTACTTCGAGACGCTTATGGTGAACATGCTCCATCGCAAGATACGTGTGTGAACGATGGTTTCGGCGTTTTAAAAGTGGTGACTTAGATGTTGCAGACAAGGAACGTGGAAAACCGCCAAAAAAATACGAAGATGTGAAATTGCAAGCATTGTTAGACGAAGATGATTCGCAAACACAAAAACTACTAGCCGAGCAACTGGGCGTTGGTCAACAAACTGTTTCAAATCGGCTACGAGAGATAGGAAAGATTCAGAAGCCGGTAGATGGGTACCACATGAGTTGAACGACAGGCAAATGGAAAAGCGCGAAAACACGTCTAACATTTTGCTCGCTCGGTACAAAAGGAAATCGTTTTTGCATCGTATAGTTACAGGAGAAGAAAAGTGGATTTATTTTGAGAATCCCAAGAGCAAAAAATCATGGGTAGACCCAGGCGCATTTGACAGATTTGGCTTCTTCCGATTACCACTTGTTTGCATCGATGGGTCACGCTCTTGCTGAGCAGCGCTTTGGTTCGTGCGAAGATGTGAAAAAATGGCTCGATGAATGGTTCGCAGCAAAAGAGGTAGATTTTTACTGGCGTCGTATTCACAGATTGCCCGAAAGATGGGAAAAATGTATAACAAGCGATGGAGCATACTTTGAATAAAGCACTTTTTATCATTCTTCTTCGAATTTAACATGTTTTTTTTAGAAAAAAAATCCGCATTTCATACTTGTACACCTGGTATATATTTTCAATATTTATATATATATATATATATATATATATATATATATATATATATATATATATATATATATATATAACACATGGGCTGAAAAGTCCCGGGCCTAACAAAGAAAACACGGTTTTTTTTTTTGGTTCAAAATTAGCTTTATTCATCAACGTAATCTCCATCAAGAGCAACGCAATCATTCCAGCGCCGCTCTAACAATGGCCAAACACTGCTCAGAATCATCAACACGTTCTTGTTTTTGATAAACAGTGAGCAAACGCGGCACCCACTTTGAACAGAGCTTTCTCATAGTCAAATGCTCATGCAATATAAAGCCAACACGTTCTTTTGATATCTTTACGATGTCAGCTAACTCACGCAACTTCACTTTTCGATCATTCAAAACGATTTTATGGATTTTTTTGATGTTTTCTGGTGTTACCGCCTCATTTGGACGTCCACTGCGTTCTGCATCATCGGTGTCTCTACGACCACGTTTGAAGTCAGCAAACCAACGTTTTATTGTTGTTTCTGATGGAGCGGAGTCCCCATAACACTTTTCAAGCCATTGCTTCGCTTGAACGGTATTTTTTCCCATCAAGAAGCAGTGTAAAATTAAAACACGAAATTGTTTTTGATCCATTGTTTTGAAAATAACAAAAGTAGTGTCACTCTTAGCACAATAACTCACAAACTAATGAATAGAATATCATGAAATTTTCACAGCTGTCTTTTGAAGGTTAGTATTAACTGAAAAAAAAAGGGTGACTGCAATAAAACTAGCGCCATCTATGTGTTAGGCCCGGGACTTTTCAGCCCATGTGTTATATATATATATATATATATATATATATATATATATATATATATATATATATATATATATTTCCCAAATCAAAGATTCCACGCCACAAAATTGAAACCTAACAAAATCTATTATGGAAGGATAAGAATGAATTCAATATATTTTTTCACAAAAAAATTTTTTTGGGTAATAAATTCTATCAACTACTTTCATCTTAAAGAGATCAAAATTTTAAATTATAAATGTTCGATGATGTGAGGTTACCTTGGGTTTAACGTTCATGCTGCAGATATATAAAATTTCCCATCCTCATCATTTTATAAGTATCAATCCAGCTCTTTGCCGCCATCTTAGAATTTTTATTTCTGTCACTGAGAATTCGAAAGTAGATACATGAAGCTTTCATTTGAAATCATCTGCAACTTTAGATGGCTCTTCTAGTTTTGGAAAAAAAAAGTGGTTTGGTTGAAAAAGAGTAATCTATATATATATATATATATATATATATATATATATATATATATATATATATATATATATATATATATATATATATATATATATATATAACGTTTTTCGACGTTGTCCGAGACCTAAACGCCATCTATTCCCCGTCTTCTGTTAAATTTCTTTCGCTTAGAACTTTTTTAACTCCCACGTTCCACGTGTATTTTGTTCTTTCCCGTTTCCTTCTTTCTTGTGGTTGCCACTGATATGCCTGCTTGAGTAGTCTAGTGTCCTTCATACGGCTCACATGTCCGAACCAAGTTGTTTGTGTTCTATGTCTTCCACTATTGAACCATCTATTTCCATTTGTTGATTAATACTGTCGTTCCGAATTCTGTCCATTTTTGATATTCTTAATGACCGTCTCACAGCATCCATCTCTACAGCTTCCGCCGTCCGTTTATATTTTTCAGTTATTCTCCAAGTTTCTGATCCATAAAGTAGGCTGCTTTTCACTAGTGATTCGTAGATGGTAAATTTCCTTTCATTTGTAATCTGTTTGCTCTAGAATATTCCATTTAGACATGCGATTGCTCTTTTAGCGATTTCTATTTTCGATTTCTCTCTCATCTATGCCTGTTTTATCGAATATAACTCCTAAGTATTTGTATTCATCGCACGTGTTAATTATTTTTGTGTTATCTATCTCTAATTGAGATGCTTCTGCTCCTACTACAAGATACTTGGTCGAGAGATCAAGATGTTGATAATTAATCCCCACTTCGAGTATTTTTCCACCAATATATATATATATTATATATATATATATATATATATATATATATATATATATATATATATATATATATAATACATTAAAATTCCGGGTGTCAATCCGTCCCTCTAACAATGAACTTTCACGACGTTTCGGAAAAATCTCAATTGGCATTTTCAAATGCTCCCGCTGCTGCTACTCGATACTGTCATCTTGCTGCTGCTGCCGCTCGCTAACTATTAGCTTGACATAAGGAACGGAAACATGGGCATTAAATCAAGAAATTATAAATCGTCTACGAGTAGCTCAGAGAGCGATGGAAAGGAGGATGTTGGGAATATCGTTGAAGGATAGGCTAACTAATGAAGAAATTCGAGGAAGATCCAAGATAACTGATATAGCTGAGAAGGTAAGCAGTTGAAGTGGAGCCGGGCGGGCAATATCGTAAGACTCTCTGATAGCCAGTGGACTCATAAACTAATCAACCGGATGACGTGGAATGAGAAAAGAAGTAGACGACGCCCGAAAACTCGATGGTCTGACGATATCAAAAAACCAGTGGGATACAAGTGGATAAACAAGGCTCAAAACAGAAGAAGATGGATGCACTTAGAGGAGGCTTATGTCCGACGATGGACTGCATAGCTGATGATATATGTATATATATATAGTATATATTGTTTATACAGTTGTATCCCACTAGTCTTTTGATGTCAGACCATCGGGTTTGCGGACGTCCTCTACTTCTTTTCTCATTTCAGGTCCTCCAATTGATTAGTTTATGAGTCCATTGGTTATCAGAGAGTCTTACGATATGACCCCCCCCCCGGCTTCACTTCAACCTGCTTACCTCCTCAGTTATATCAATTATCTTGGATCTTCCTCGAATTTCTTCATTAGTTAGCCTATCTCTCAACGAATGGATATAGCCGTCTTTAAACAGGATTTTCTTTATTAGGGTAAGTTTATGAAGTTCAATGCTACGAAAGAATTTCTTTTGAAAAACCTCGCTCCTAATTGTCGATTTGAAATTTACTAGATTTTTCTCTAAGGGGCTCCGCTCCTAGATGTCAATCAGCATCCGTCCCCTGTTTGTTAATTAGCGTTCTCCTTTTATAAGCAATTTTGGTGTTCTAGCTATGTCACGTGTGCACCTTTAGTTAGCTCTTTTCAGTCTGATTCCGAAAATATACAATTGTTAGTAATTATTTTTAGCCGTCACTGAAGTACAAGTCTTAAAAGTTATTCAAGGTCTACTAAAAAATAGATCCCCTTATATATATTTAGAATATGTACTTTTTGTGTCGAAGCTAAATTTTCTATAAAAAAAAAAATGGCGGAATGTCAAATTTGCAGGTTATGAAGCCAACCAGCATTTGTTTAAATTTACACCGCATATGTAGTTTCCCTCGTAAAACACATTTTTGTAGATCATTTTTAACAATGTACGAAGATGGATTAAAAACAAAGTAAATAACATTTTTTGCAAAAAACAATAATTTATTGCCTAACATAATCTCGATTGAGCTCAATGCATTTAGTTCAGCGGGATTACATTTAGTTTCGAAAATGCATAAAGAGTTGGATTTGTAATCTGTAAAAGTCTCTACCCTAGATTTACAGGTTTCTAAATAATATTTTAAAAATATTTTTTACAACAAGGTTATTCTGTATATCACTGACGCCACACAAACGCTCACAATTTTCTTTCAATCTAAAATCTATATTTTGGAGTGAATTCTTTTAGACGAACGACAGTCGCTCGCCACTGTCATTGGAAATGGTTTTCAATGGGACGACAACCACGAGAGGCCAAGTGGCGCCACTTTGTGGTGCGACAATATTTATCCACGATAATCTTTAAAATAATAATAAAACAATTTTTCATAACCGATTCAAAAGAAATCGGAGATATATATAAATATATATATATTTTTTTAATTGTGTTTTATGGCTTGGCGTACACCAATTAGCCAGCTTTCTCTCTTTATTTTTCAGACACACAAATTTACACATACATATATGGTACAAATCACAAACACACAGGCAGTCAGGCGGAATCGAACCGCCGACCCTCTGATCAACAGTCGGATGCATTACCTACTGCGCCAGGGGTCCTCACTAGGAGATATTAAAATTCAGAATTTTACTTGGTAGATTTAAAGTTTTTAAAAGGCAATGCTTTAATCCTATCTCTATAGATTTTTTATTCCTTCAGGAAATAAAATTGTTTTGAACTGTAATATTTAAGCCAATTTTTGAGGTTAGGAGACAAAAAAAAGTTACTGGGGGAATACACTTTTGCCATTGCAACAGCCAATGTATGAGTAGGTGTATTGTCCTAGTAAAGAAGCACTTTTTTGGGCGTTACTGCTTCAACTTATAATGCAAGCGGTCCAATACCGTTGCGTAATAAGAAACATGTACTGCTTTAACCTTTTCTAAATAGTCAATCATGATAACACCATGTGAATCCCAAAAAATAGTGTTTTTGCTTTTTCCGATGTACTTTCACCGTCGCCACTGTTTTGGCTACCGTTTTGTCTCCAGGGTGTAATGGTAGACCCACGTTTCATCCGCAGTCACAAAATCACGTCAGTAAGCCATCCGATTACGCTGCAACTTTCTCAGACACAATTGAAATCTTACGAAGCTTAATGCAATGATCTTCCATCACTATATCATGAATTTTATCTACCATTTCTTCAGAAGAAACCTCAATTGGGCGTTCTAAATGTGCAGCATCTACAGTGCTCTTATGGTTACTTTTAAATTCATTTATCCGGCAACAATATTGGATTAAGGATTGGTTCAGGAACGTCCTTCAGGTCAGTTTCTATCCGGGCCGCAGTCTACTTTGAACACAACCGTTACAAGAAACACGCTTACTAATAGTCGTAGAAATTTACCAGATTTATCAATCCATTGTTGTATAATTGTTGACATGACCTTCTCTCTTCTTGCTACGTTTCCCTGGAGCGATATCACTCAGAAACCGTAGATTTCATTACAGCTTCAATTTTTATGTATATTCCAATTTTATAATTAATTTGTTCAAGCTCCCATAGGCAGACAATCAGAATGGACGGCAACTAGGCAAACAAACCCTACCCTATTATCTATAATATATATAAAACGCAACGTTTCTCTGTCTGTCTGTCTGTCTCTCTGTCTGTCCGTTAGTACGCTTATCACTGGAGAAGAACTTATCCGATTTACGTGTTTTTTTTTAAATTCACACATTTGTTCTCTGGCCAGGTTATCTATAATCTTATAAATGCAACGTTTCTCTGTCTGTCTGTCTCTCTGTCTGTCCGTTAGTACGCTTATCACTCGAGAACCACTTATCCGATTTGCGTGTTTTTAGTGTTCCGTACGGAACACTTATAAGATCACTTCGGTGTCTGTCTGTCTTTCTGTCTGTCTGTCTGTCTGTCTGTCTGTCTGTCTGTCTGTCTGTCACACCCGATTTTCTCCGAAACTATTTGACATAGAAAGGTGAAATTTGGTAATAATATAGGAATTGATGGCCTCATCAGAGCCATGTAGTTTTGAGAATTAAATTTTGACTTAAGGGGTTAGTTTTGGGGTGTGAAGTCAGAAGTGGAAAAAAAAAATTTTTACTAGGTCATCGAGTGTGGTGTCAAATGAAAGCTTGTGAAAACACGAGTAAAAAATATATATATAATATCATACTTGCGCGCACTTTTCTTTGTATTATTTTTAAAAATTCGCGAAAAATCGCTGTCCCGGGCGTTATCTCGAAAAGTACTTACCAAAAAATTTCGAAAAAATTCTGGAATATTCTCCACAGGGTGTAGATTGAACGAAAATTATCACGAGTGCATTACCTTTAATAATTTATATGGTATATAAAAAAACAAAAATTTCAAGGTCATCAGATTTCAGTAAAGATTGGAAACAAACTTTGTTGAAAACTCATTTGGGGTGTGTTTTGTGAAGTTACTGATCGTTTTAAACCCACCGTAACATAAAATTTGACTTAAGGGGTTCGTTTTGAGGGGTAAATCGGAAGTGAAAAAAATTTTTTTTTTTACTAGGTCATCGAGTCAAATGAAAGCTTGTAAAAACACGAGTAAAAAAATATATATAATGTAATACTTGCGCACACTTTTCTTCGTATTACTTTTAAAAAATCGCTGTCCCCTACCTTATCTCGAAAAGTACTGATCAAAAAATTTTGAAAAAAATTCTGGAATATTCTCCACGGGGTATAGATTGAACGAAAATTATCACGAGTGCATTACCTTTAATAATTTATTTGGTATATAAAAAAAAAAACAAAATTTCAAGATCACCAGTTTTCAGTAAAGATTGGAAACAAACTTTGTTGAAAACTCATTTGGGGTGTGTTTTGTGAAGTCACTGATCGTTTTATACCACTGTAACATAAATTTTGACTTAAGAGGTTCGTTTTGAGGGGTGAAATCGGAAGTGAAAAAAATTTTTTTACTGGGTCATCGAGTGTGGTGTCAAATGAAAGCTTGTAAAAACACGAGTAAAATATATGTATATATATATATATATATATATATATATATATATATATATATATATATATATATATATATATGTAATACTTGTGCACACTTTTCTTCGTATTACTTTTAAAAAATCGCTGTCCCCTACTTTATCTCGAAAAGTACTGATCAAAAAATTTTGAAAAAATTCTGGAATATTCTCCACGGGGTATAAGTCACTAATCATTTTATACCACCCTAACAAAAAATTTTATTTTAAAAACAATCAACGTACGGAACACTAATTGTGCAAGTTCATCTTGCACTTGACCGGTTTTTTTTTTTTAATTCACACATTTGTTCTCTGGCCAGGTTATCTATAATCACCTATAATGTATACATATATATATATATATATATATATATATATATATATATATATATATATATATATATATATATATATATATATGTATATATTATGCAACGTCTCTCTATCTGTCTGTCTATCTGTCTCTCTGTCTGTTAGTGCGCTTATCACTTGAGAATCACTTATCCGATTTACGTGTTTTTTTTAGATTTATACGAGTACATATGTTCTCTGGTTAGGGTATAGGATATGTTTTATTACGTTAGGTAATATAAGAAATAAGCAGTGACGATAATAACGAATCAAGTCGAAAAAAAAAAATTTGCCGCTAGCGCACTCTCTTGCAATACGCCGCCTAAACCGTTAAATATGGAATAATATCATGTAACAAAGGATACAATATATATAAAATGCATCGTCTCTCTATCTGTCTGTCTCTTTGTCTGTCCGTTAGTGCGCATATCACTCGAGAACCACTTATCCGATTTACGTGTTTTTTTTTTTTAATTCAAACATATGTTCTCTGGCCAGATTATATAATAATAAAAATAATCTATATAATATATATAAAACGCAACGTCTCTCTGTCTATTTGTCTGTCCGTTAGTGTGCTTATCATTCGAGAACCACTTATCCTATTTACGTTTTTTTTTTTTAATTCTCAACTTAACATTTATCAAAAAAAATCTATAATATACATATATAAAACGCAACGTCTCTCTGTCTGTCCGTCCTTTAGTGCGCTTAGCACTTAAGAATCACTTATCCGATTTATGTGTTTTTTTTTTAAATATATATGTTCTCTGGCCAGGTTATAGGATATATTTTATTACTCTAGGTAACATAAGGAATCAGCAGTGACGATAATAGTGAATCAAATCCACGCGAGCGGAGTCATGGGCACGGCTAGTTATATATAATATATACTTTCTAATCTTTCAGAAACTCGAAGAGGCCGGCCTCGTTTCGTGGCGACGTTTTGTTCCATCTGATTCTCTTTCTGTAGCGATAACTTTATTTTCTATGCTTGTAGTTTGATATACAATTTTACTTATTAACTTGTTTTTCTCACTGCAAATATGCTAAATTAAACATTCTTGCAGGACACCTATGTATGTATTCATATACCAAAAAATTATGATTCTTTGATTTCAAGACTACGAATATAACTTGTAGTAAGTTGCAGAAAGTATTAAGAATTAGGCGGTTTAAATTGTGCCTTTTTTTTAACTAGCTTAAAACACAACTTAATAAAACAGGCAATTAATTACCACCAGCTCTTTCGGTTGCAATGATAAACTGTGACTCTTGATGTTAATTACTACCTACAAATTGCGTTGTCGTAAATTTTCGTCGTTGTTCCGGTCCGAAAATAAATTATTACTTGAAGCTATATGCACACTCCGACCTGCTATAATTTTGTCGATAACGTAATAGCTTGTAATCCTCTTTTTGGAATCTACGAAACACCGTTAAAAATGGAGTTCGTTTTATATAAAGTTATTACCTTGCGATGTACATATGTATAACAGGATGAAAAATCGATTGTTCGTTTAGCAAAGTTAGTTGTCTGAATGGTTTGAAATTACCTATAGTTTATAAAATAGGAAGAAGAATAGAAAGAGTAATGATAGCTAAAATAAGAATACTGTTGAAGTAAAATAGCGAAAATTACTTAGTGCAGAAGCAGGCAGCTCCACATGTAATTATGTTTTGCCCTGTAATTACACGTCTAAGAAAAATTTACTTGGGACTTCGAATAAATGGGTACCCGGAATATATTAAAGTGATTCAAATTGGAAGGCTGCTATCTTTCTTAAAAACTAGTGGCTTTCGTTAATCCTAAAATGAGATTGGAGCACAAAATATCTAAGTACTGTACGCACTCAAGGCCACCTTCTAACCTTCTATCTATTTAGTGTATGCTTGATATTTGTAGCAACTAAGTAATATTTCAATACAATTTTCAACTTGAGACCCAAGATTTTAACTTAGAATACTTTTCGCTTCTCTTGCGTACACCATTGATCATTTACAAATTAACTATCCAAATGCCGAAATTGCCATCCTGGGCGACTTTAATGTTTACAACATCAACTGGCTTAAATATTCAAATACTACCGACGAACAAGGTCGTGAAGCTGAATCATTCTCAATCAGCTGTGGCTTAATTCAACTTATTGACAAACCAACACCACCTGATCGATACGGGGAGTTCGCCAGTCTTCTTGATCTGTTTTTAACCGCCAATCCGGAGATTTACACGGTAGTCGTAAATCCGCCATTAGGTTCTTCCAACCATAAACTGCTTTCGACATCGAGTATCCTACCAATCAGTGACAGAGAGGCGCCTAAGCCGCACAAGATTTGGCACTACATATCTGCTAAATGGGAAGATCTCATGGAAGATTTTCGAACTTTTCCTTGGTTAGACGTTTGTTTTCGTTTTGACGACCCATCTGACTGCGCCAGGGAGGTTTCTGATTTTATTTTGGCTGGTATGGAAGCTTACATTCCTTTTTCGAAGAAATTCCCTTCCAACGGCAAGCCTTGGTTTGACCAAAAATGCAAAGAAGCTGTTGCTTCTAAACATCTTGCCTACCGACGATGGCGTGAAAATCCTGACACTATAAATCGTAACACCTTTTTTCGTGCCCGGAATAGATGCAAAGAAATTATCGACGAAACCAAGGAGGCACACAATCAGTGAATTAGAAACAAACTTCTCGCTTGTCCTAACAATTCTAGGTCCTCCTTGTCAGTCGCTAAGGCAGTTAGCCAAAATTTCACCAAATCCACTATACCATCACTCACACGGCCAGATAATTCTATTGCAACGACACCTGTTGAAAAAGCGTACTTGTTGGCTAAACTCTTTGCTTCACATTCTACTGTCGATTTCCAAGGAAAAAGTCACCTACTATTCCCATAGTGCAGTCAAGGATGCCCGATGTTATCTTCACGCAGCGTATCACAAAACGTATTTTAATGAAGCTAGACACCAAAAAAGCTTCTGACGCTGACGGAATACCTGCCATAGTTCTCAAAAACTGTGTTTGTTTCTGTAGACTTTTCAACCTATCCTACAGAAAGGGAATATTTCCTTCCTAAAAAAGGCAAGAAGATCTTGCTAAATAACTACGGACCAGTTGCACTGCTTTCGATAATATCGAAAGTCATGGAAAGGGCTATCAATCAACATCTTCTAAAATATCTTGAAGAATTCAACATTATTAGCGATCACCAATATGGCTTTCGTACACATAGATCAATAGGAGGTCTTCTGACTTATGTAACACATGTTTGAAACAACGCAGTTGAACACTTTGGAGAATCTCGAGCGGTTGCTCTTGACATATCCAAGGCATTCGACCATGTTTGGCGCGATGGGCTGTTGGCTAAGCCACTCTTGTGGTATGTCTGAAAAGTTCTGTTTGTGGCTCTCATGTTTCCTCAGTGAGCGTTCTTTACGAGTGGCGGTCGACGGATTTCTTTCTAACACCTTCACTATCAACGCCGGTTTGCCCCAAGGCTCCATACTGTCTCCTACTCTCTTTCTCATTTACATTAAGGATCTGCTGGAAAAACCGGAAATCCAATCTACAGCTTTGCAGATGACAGTACACTTATCTCTTCATTCACTTTGAACGCTCGGACATCGGCTGCTCAGGCAAGTGTCCGCAGACAGCGAGAAGTGGTTCAACTTAACAAACACCTAGAAGAAATTCTATCTTGGGGTGATAGTAACCAAGTAGAATTTAACGCTACAAAAACCCAGGCGGCAGTTTTTTCTAAAAAAGTTAACGTTGCTGAACCCGACATAGTTATGGCGGTGCACTCCATTCCTCTAACATCGTCATTCAATTTGTTGGGCGTTAATTTGGGAGCAAATATGTCCTGGCATAAGATTGTTGCAGGCATAGCAAGGAGAGCTTCTCAAAAGTTGGAAATATTATTTCGAACCAGAAAGCTTTACACTCCACAACAACTGTTAATTCTTTACAAAGCTCAAATTCGACCAACTATGGAATACTGCTCCCAAGTTTGGAACCCCGCTCCCAAACATACACTGCATTTGTTGGATTCTATCCAGAGAAAAGCTGTTCGTCTGATTGGAGACCCGGAACTGACAGGCGGTCTTCATTCGCTGGAACATCGAAGAACGGTTGGCGACTGGAACCTATTCTACAAGTATTTTCATGGAAAGTGTTGGAAGGATGTGGCCCTCTTAATTCCTGTCAGAGCGGTGCATGTTAGAAGTACACGTCGCGCTAATACTTCTCATCCGTATGAGGTTCAGCTTGTTACTCCTCGTATAACGCTTTTCGAGCAGTCATTTATATGGAGAACATCATCAGTTTGGAATAATTTGCCCAAGACTGTGTTTCCCACCGAGTACAATTTAGGGACTTCCCTGTAGCACGTGTGCTAGACCCATGAAAAAAAGTCTCCATTTAGGCGAATAATACTTTTCTGAATAGACTCGAATAAATGTTGGATGTGTTTGAGAGCAGAACCCCAAATATAGGAGCAGTATTCCATCGCTGGGCAAATTTGCTTTCTACAATATTACAATCTTTTGAGAAGTTCTGGATCATGTTCTTGCCAAAGACAAATTTGCGTTGAAAACGAATTATATGGTATTTTGAAACAAAAATATATTTTAAAGGAGTCTGTTTGCCCACATGTAATTCCACTAAGCCCTCTAAAATATATTGCGCCCATTTAAAGAGTTTTTTTTTTATTATTATTTTATTGTTGTAGCCAAACATAAAGGTTTCAGCGGTTTAGTTCAGATAGCGTTGAGATTTATTATCTACTACTATCTTTAGATAAACGTTTCTTAAATCTGGTTGCTGTTCTATTTGTATTGTGATTGCCTCTTCACCTAGGCTAGCTGATCAGCTCTAAAATGATATGATGCATGGCATGTGTGATGATTACGAGGCCGCACGCTCGGGATATTCATTTTTCTTGAACACCCTTACTTTTAACGCAAGAGGAACTATTCATAGAGTTTAATTATTTAATGTGAGCAATGCGTGCAGAGTTCCAAGGCGCGCTTTAGCTTTAGATGACCAGATTTAGATACCATATAGAAGAACTGGCCTATATGGTATTTAGTTACTCGTAATTGGGTATGCAATTACAAATTTGTATGAAGAGCAAGAGCTGACTTTCTATAACCTAGTCTTCTTTTTTACTTCTTCATTATGCTCCCTTATTTCTGCGTTGATAATAAGAGAGGTTTGTGGTTTTGACGCAGCTATTAAATATAAAAAATAATTTTTCTTTTACACATATACGGAGATATGGGCCATCAAGTAGGACCCCCTTTTTTAGAAGATCCTTGCTGATGGTGTTCTGAAAAATAAAAAATAATAATTTTTTTTCTTCTTTAGAAAGGTAATAGCTAAGATGTAGCATAGGAAAACAATTTTTAAAATTTCTTTGTAGAAATGACAGCTGTCTGAAAAAAAAAACTATTATTTTTATCGAGATTTTGAGTTTAAGAAACTTTTGAACGTGGTATCCAATCAAAAAAAATTCTATGCTACATCTTAGATAATATTATAAAGAATATGTGTTGTAAATTTTAACAAAATCGGTTAAGTAGATGTTAAGATATCTTCTACACCAAATTGAAAAAAGTAGTTTCGACAGAAACGCAAAAGAAAAAACAGTACGGCGTCAGCGTCTTGAAACCAAATATTTTTTAAATTACTTTCAATCTACGATTCCTGGACCGTACATGAGGTCTTCCACTATTGCCGCGATGGTTTCCGACTAATTTTGAGCAGTTCTTTCCAAATTCCTGGCCTCTTTAGTCTCCTGTTGGGCTCTCATGTTGGCTATAGATATTCGTTGAGAATCCAAGGTCTCCGTAAGTCGCAACGCGCTTGGGCCAATTATAATAATTGTACCATTTGTAATACACTAGTATATCCATCATTAAATATACTAGCAGCAACAATTTTGCCACTGTAATGCACTTTTGGAGCCATAGACCAAATAACAGCATTTAGGCTTTCGTTGTTATTCTGAATATATCCTTCTAAACAGCGTTCTTATAAAGGACTTACTAAAAGAGCAATATCCTTTTTGAAGGTTTTGACCGCTCGTGCCGGTCCGATTGCTACCTGAGTTTCGGACCGACTCTCTGCGGCGCTCACTTCTAATTGCTATAACTTCAGAAATAATTTGAATTTTGAAATGGTTAAAACGTTTTAAAAAAATATTCTTAAAAGTATAAATAATTTATCTAACCAAAGAAAAAAAAATCGATTTTTTAAAAAACTCAAGGTGGTGTAAACCCCTTGAGGGGTTATATACACCTCGAATATTCAAAAATTGGATTTTTTACAGATTTTTATTCTCTGTACTTCTAAGAATTACCAAAAAAAAAATTAAGAAAATTCCATTCTATTACAAAGTTATAGCATTAAATGTGACCTGGCGTCGGATTAGGACCACTACCTGTTTTCAGACACTGTCTGCAATATTACTTAGTCAATTTTTTAATATTTTTTAACTCTTTTTTTGAATCTTAATAATTACTTTTTCTACCAAATTTCGAGAGGTTTTTTTAATGCTTCTAATAGACAATTTTTTAAAATAATTAAACATACATTTTTTGGTCGAAAATTGCATACTAAAAATTATTTTTTTAAAAAAAAAAACCCTTCGACAGTTTTTAGCTACTACATTATTTTACAAGATGGATTTTTATTTTTACATATTGGATTATTTTTTGCGAAATTAGCCTGCAGACAAGGAGGCGCCTTAGTTTTCATCAGTGGTCCCGATAAAAAATAATGTTAACATTTAAAATCGACTATCGACCACCAAGTGATACTAACTTTAGAACACTTTTCGCTTCTCTTGCAGACACCATCGATCATTTACAAATTAACTATTCAAATGCCGAAATTGCATCCTGGGCGACTTTAATGTCCACAACATCAACTGGCTTAAATATTCAAATACTACCGATGAACAAGGTCGTGAAGCCGAATCATTTTCAATCAGTTGTGGCTTGACTCAGCTTATTGATGAACCAACACGGATCCCTGATCGAGACAGAGAGTTCGCCAGTCTTCTTGATCTGTTTTTAACCACCAATCCGGAGATTTACACGATCAGCGTAAATCCGCCGTTAGGTTCTTCCGACCATAGACTACTTTCGACATCGAGTATTCTACCAATCAGTGATAGAGAGGCGCCCAAACCGCGCAAGATTTGGCACTACAAATCTGCTAAATGGGAAGATCTCATGGAATATTTTCGAACTTTCCCTTGGTTGGACGTTTGTTTTCGATCCGACGACCTATCTGACTGCGCCAGGGAGGTTTCCGATGTTATTTTGGCCGGTATGGAGGCTTACATCCCTTTTTCGAAGAAATGTCTTTCAACGACAAGCCTTGGTTTGACCTAAAATACAAAGAAGCTGTTGCTTCTAAACATCTTGCATACCGACAGTGGCGTGAAGATCCTAACACCATAAATCGTAACATTTTCGTTTGTGCCAGGAACAGATGCAAAGAAATTATCGACGAAACCAAGGAGGTACACAATCAACGGATTAGAAACA
This sequence comes from Pachyrhynchus sulphureomaculatus, assembly GCA_019049505.1. Classification (NCBI taxonomy): domain Eukaryota; kingdom Metazoa; phylum Arthropoda; class Insecta; order Coleoptera; family Curculionidae; genus Pachyrhynchus; species Pachyrhynchus sulphureomaculatus. The sequence goes on from CM032449.1 coordinate 204,655,583, forward strand.
AACTTCTTGCTTGTCCCGGCAATTCCAGGTCCTTTTGGTCAGTCGCTAAGGCAGTTAGTCAAAATTTCACCAAATCCACCATACCACCACTCACACGGCCAGATAATTCTATTGCAACGACACCTGCTGAGAAAGCGAACTTGTTGGCTGAACTCTTTGCTTCACATTCTACTGTCGATTTCCAAGGAAAAACACCACCTACTATTCCCATAGTGCAGTCAAGGATGCCCGATATTGTCTTCAGACAGCGTATCATAAAAGTATTTTGATGAAGCTAGACACCAAAAAGGCTTCAGGCGCTGACGGAATACCTGCCATAGTTCTCAAGAACTGTGCCCAGGAACTAACACCAGTTTTCTGTAGACTTTTCAACCTATCCTACAGAAAGGGAATATTTCCTTCCTGCTGGAAATGTGCCACAGTTCAGCCGATACCTAAAAAAGGCAAGAAGACCTTGCCAAATAACTACCGACCAATCGCACTACTCTCAATAATATCGAAAGTCATGGAAAAGGCTATCAATCAGCATCTTCTAAAATATGTTGAAGGATTCAACATTATTAGTGATCACCAATATGGCTTTCGTAAAAATAGATCAACAGGAGATCTCCTGACTTATGTAACACATGTTTGGAACAACGCAATTGAATACTTTGGAGAATCTCGAGCGGTTGCTTTTGACATATCCAAGGCGTTTGACCGTGTTTGGCACGATGGGGGGCTGCTGGCTAAGTTACGTTCTTATGGTATGTCTGAAAAGTTCTGTTTGTGGCTCTCATGTTTCCTCAGAGAGCGTTCTTTACGAGTGGCAGTCGACGGATTTCTTTCTAACACCTTCACTATCAACGCCGGTGTGCCCCAGGGTTCCATACTATCTCCTACTCTCTTCCTTATTTATATTAACGATCTGCTGGAAAGGACCGCGAATCCAATCTACAGCTTTGCAGATGACAGTACACTTATCTCTTCATTCCCTTTGAATGCTCGGACATCGACTACTCAGACGAATATCTGCAGACAGCAGGAAGTCACTCAACTTAACAAAGACCCGGAAGAAATTCTATCTTGGGGTGACAGTAACCAAGTGGAATTTAAAGCTACAAAACCCAGGCGGCAGTTTTTTCTAAAAAAGTTAACGTTGCAGAACCCGACATAGTTGTGTCGGGGCACTCCATCCCTCTAATATCGTCACTCAATCTGTTGGGCGTTAATTTGGGAGCAAATATGTCCTGGCATGAACATGTTGCAGGCATAGCAAGGAGAGCTTCTCAAAAGTTGGGAATATTATTTCGAACCAGAAAGCTTTACACTCCACAACAACTGTTAATTCTTTACAAAGCTCAAATTCGATCAACTATGGAATACTGCTCCCATGTTTGGACCTCCGCTCCCAAACATACACTGCATTTGTTGGATTCTATCCAAAGAAGAGCTGTTCGGCTGATTGGACACCCGGAACTTACCGACGGCCTTGATTCGCTGGGACATCGAAGAACGGTTGGCGACTTGAGCCTATTCTAGAAGTACTTTCATGGAAAGTGTTCGAAGGATGTGGCCCGCTTAATTCCTCCCAGAGCGGCACATGTTAGGAGTACACGTCGCGCTAATACTTCACATTCGTATGAGGTTCAGCTTGTTACTCCTCGTACAACGCTTTTCAAGCAGTCTTTTATATGGAGAACATCATACCTTTGGAATAGTTTGCCCAGGACTTTGTTTCCCATCGAGTACAATCTACAGCGATTCAAGAACAACGTGAATCGCTTTCTCCGCACACGTGTCGCTCCTGTAGCGCTTTAGGGATTTCCCTGTAGCACGTGTGCTAGACCCATAAAAAAAAAAAAAAAAAAAAAAAAAAAAAAACTTTTTTTTTTATTTATTTATTTTATTTTACGTACAAGCCAATTACAATAGTAATATAAAAAGAAAAATACAATAGTGACATAAAAACAAAAAAATGTTAAAACACAATGCACATATACAACTCATAACGTGAAAAAGGAGAAAAAAAAACAAGCATTACAACAGTTTAACACCTCATCGCTCCGATCGCGCTTACAAGCGTTTTAAATTTGCTAACACTACAACTGAAGGGATCAAGGCTGTATGTATAAAAAATAGTCGGCACATTCTCGTGAGAGAACTGTAATAGCCATAATTAGCACTATGAAATGGAATACTGAGCAGTACACTGCCACGAGTCCTATGAATAGTATTAAGTTGGACGCTCTCCAAAAGTGGTGGACAGAAAAATAAAGCCATTCAGGAGTTTTATATAGGAATAAAACATCTGCAAGATCCCTACACCAAAAGCGTTCATAATCACCCCATAGTCAATATGAAAACTGGCATCCTTATAAATATTTATTCCAGCTTTAAAAGCTAAAGTTCGTAGAAATCTACGCTGCAGTGACTTAATCGCAGCAATATGGCACTGGTAAGATTGTGACCACACTGCCGAAGCATACTCCAAACCAGAGCCGACCATTGAAAAATACAACACTCTAAACGTACTAGCCGACATTTGTTTACTATATCTGGTAACGAAACTAAGATTTCTGAGACCCAGTCTCAGAATATTATTAATATGGCCACGAAAATTAAGTTGACTGTCCAAAAGCACACCCAAGTCACGAATCTCCGACACCGACTCAAGCAGGGCGCCGTTCAAACTACACCAGTGACGCTCAATATTCCGCTTCCTACCAAAGGAAATGCAGAAACACTTTTTAATATTTAGACTTAAGCCATTTCTTTCTGACCAGTGATAGAGTCGATTCAGATCTTCTTGCAGACGCGTAACATCGTTTACACTTTCTATTCCTCTGTACAATTTGAGGTCATCCGCAAATAAAAGATATTCAGAATGGTTAAACATCTCACCAATATCATTAATGAACAAATTAAAAAGGAGAGGCCCACAGTGTGAACCCTGCGAGACACCTGAACATACCGATATGTTTCTTGAAATATATTAAATATATGTATACACTGGCTACGTTCAGTCAAAAAAACTCTTGATCCGCCTAGTCACGCTCGTGCCGAATCCCAGGGCTCGAAGCTTTCCCACCAAAAGCTCATGATAAGCCCTGTCAAACGCCTTCGAGAAATCAGTGTATACAGCATCAACCTGCATACCTCTCTCAAACGCGCCCAACAGATACTGCTCGTAACTTAGTAAGTTTGTGACTGTGGATCTTCCCCGAGAAAAGCCGTGCTGTTCGTATCTCACAAGCGAATATTTAAAAAAAGTTTCTTATAATTTCTTTAAATATACATACTTTTTGCAGCGCCCAGGTGTAAGTAACCCACCCCTGAAGATTGTTGGAATTGTGGAATTGTCTGCCTAACGAATAATATTTATTGTGATACCACTAACTTTGATGACCCGCTTTCTATCATCTACTGCTAACTTGAATATTTTTCTAACATATTATCTTTTCAAACAGACTGAATGATATTACATATCCCTGATATATTTCTTTCAATATATTGAAGATATCTATTACGAGTACACTACTGAGTCTCTAATTTATTTTTTATTATAGTATCCTACTCTACTACAGATTACTCATACTTTATGCAGTGCCTAAATTATTTAGCTTGGACATACTCACATCGAAAGGAAGTTACCTGTAAGCTCAAATATTAAATAAGATTTCAGGTATCTTCTCAGCGATGCAGTTATGACACGGAAAGTAAAATAAAAATAATAGGAAATTTACGTGCAGCTGTATGTACATTTCGATCTAGTATAATTTTATCGATACCATAAGAGTTTGTAATTCTCTTTTTAGAATTACGAAACATCGTTAAAAATCACGTACCAAGTAATGGGCTACGTTTTAAATGAAGTTATTACCTCGGGAAATTTGTATAACAGGATGAAAATCGATTCCTCGTTTGGGAACGTTTACTTTTCTGAATAAAATTTTATTTAGTTGTGTTTCAGTGGAAAATAAATTGTAGTATGAAACAAACACTAACATAATTAATTGATAGCATCAAAAAAATTACCCATTAAACTTGTTTGTCTTTATCATATCAAAACAGCCACAGGGCCGGCCCTAGCTTTTTTGTCGCTGTAGGGAAACTCAAATAATGCCGCCGCACCCAATCTTAACTACTATGTTAACCAGGAAAATGACATAAAATTGATTTAAAACCATTTATGCCCAACGGGTCAAAACGACCCACTACTTTAATTATAACAACTACCTATACACGTGCATGTGTAAAGTGTTACCTATCGTTGCATTCAGTTGTTGAAAGAATAAAACATCATTAGCACTATATTGCAGAACGTGCTAAGAATTCGTTTTTTTAGTATTCGTGAAAAAAATAAATGATAAATTATTGCAGCGTGACATGGAAAGAAAATCGTACTGGTAAGTGGCTTATTTGACTACTTATTGTGTTGTTTTTCAAATTAGTTATTGTACTGATTTCAGATTATGCGAAGTATTATTTCTTTGGAGGTTAGGTTTTTTTATTTGTAAAATAAATGCATGAAAAGTTGCTTGGGTCGTTTTTGACCCGTTGGCAGATATGTTCTGTACATTTTCTTATTTTTAGGACGAAACCATTGACGACGGCTGAGTTGTTAGACGAAATAGAAAAACTAACCGATGATGATCCTATTCCAGACGCAATCTATATAACTCCCCCCCTAGATGATAATGGTTTGAAAGTAATGAAGACTCAGGGGATGAAGACTGTAATGATCCCAACAGATTAAACTCAAAGCAGCTTCAAGCGCCAGCGGAAACCAATACAGAAGAAGCCAGCAATTACGATGATGACAGTAACATAACAGAATCTGCTGGAAGGCAAAACAAGTCACGGAAGAATCCACAATGGGTAATAGGTGATTTGAATAGAGGTAAAACAAAACAGTCAAATATCGAACTTTTTTACCTGTGTTGACATTAGGCGATGAATGCGAACCTCTGGATTTTATAAAGCTCTTCCTGAATCCGGAAATATTGGAACTTCTTGTAAAACATACCGTCTTATATGCTGGCAGTAAAAATTGTAGATTAGAAATTGGCAATGACGACATGCTGGTTTTTATTGCTATTCTTTATGTGAGTGGATACGTTCCCGTTCCCAGACGTCGCATGTTTTGGGAAGGACGAGATGACGCTCGAAATGTTTTGGTTTATAACTCTATGAGAAGAAATCGGTTTGAAGAAATATTTAGATTTTTGCACGCAGCTGATAACAACAACTTAGCACAGAATGATAAAATGGCAAAGCTACGACCTTTGATTGAAAAAATGAACGAAAATTTCATCAGATATACTCCTCTAACTTCTTGTGTGTCTATCGACGAATCCATGATTCCGTATTTTGGCCGAAACGGATGTAAACAGTTTATCAGAGGAAAGCCAATCCGTTTCGGTTACAAAGCATGGGTTTTAGCAACTCCGTCAGGCTATTGTGTCAATTTCGACGTGTATCAAGGACGAAAATCTCGACAGACTGACGAAAAACTTGGACTAGGGCGAATCTGTAGTAACGAATTTTGCGAAATTATTACAAACTAATTTTCCTGATTTTGAGTGTTCATTATTCTTCGACAATTTCTTTACAAGCACTACTCTTATCAGTAAGTTGGGAGAAATGGGTTTTGGTGCAACGGGTACAGTGCGAGAAAACCGTACCGATAAATGTCCACTTCAACAATCTTTCCAAATGAAAAAAAGGGAAAGGGGGCGTATTTGATAATGCCATTGACAAAGAAAATAATATTGTTTTGTGTCCGTTGGAAGGATAACAGTGTGGTCACAATTTTATCAAATGAATTTGGTGTAGAACCTATCCGCCAAGCTGCTAGATATTCTGCAAAAGAGAAAAAAAAAGTTGAAATCCCCCAGCCAAACGTGATACATTGTTACAACAAGTTCATGGGTGGTGTTGACCAAATGGACAACAATGTGGCAAATTATTCTATCGAATAGGCTTTCGTGGAAAGAAATGGTATATTCCTATTTTGTTTTGGACGTTTGATGTATGTATGAATAATGCTTGGATACTGGCTCGAAAATTTGGAAAAAAAATTGACAATTTGAATTTCGCAGATTAGTTGTATTATCAGTACTTCAAAAAATATGGAAAACCCCCCCGCCTTAGCTACTGGCCCAAAGCTTACACTTGTTAGTTCGGCCGCTCGTAGACATGGCCAGCATCTGATTTTGAGTAGTCAGACACGACGAAGGTGTGCTCATTGCAAGAACAAAACCACTAAAGCTTGTGACCGGTGTGAAGTTGCTTTACATGACAAATGTTTTGTAGATTTTCATAAAAAAAAACTATTTGAATATTATAACCAAATTTATTATTATTTAAAGCTTATGATTTTATGGAGATTAAAAATAACAACACCCTACAAGTATTTATGTTTTTCACTATACATTTGGTCATAGTACCCTATTTGCCCAAGTGGGTCAAAAAAGACCCACATCAAAACATCAAATCTCCTGATTCAAACTTATTATTTTACAGTTACTTAGTCTATTTATATGTCATTTAACTAAAATAAGTGAGATTTATAAAGATTTAAAGAAAAAATAATTCTGGGTATAAATGGGTTAAGACAATAATACTAATACAGATTTTACGAAAATTTTTTTTATTGAAAAACAAAGTTTACAATTTTAACGAGCTAATGACAACGAAGTTACAAACTAAAACTAGTACTTACTATTTTCAGAGATAATATAAATATATTTTTAAAACAATGAACAAAATTAGTACAATAATATACAAAGTCTAAGCCTAAATGAAAACAAGTTTTTTCGAAGTTTCATTTCTGCAAAATCGCGAATAATTTCTTTCAGATCTAATTTACTACTCAATGTGTGTTCAATGGCCAACATTGTTAACCCGTTAAGACGATTTTGTGTAGTAAATAATTTTTTTATTATTTTTAATTTAGAAAAAGTTCTTTCGCCGGTAGCAACAGTTACGGGCAGCGTTAAACAAAATTCTTAGAGCAATGCTGAAATTTGGCCCAATTTTAAGGGAAGTAATGAATTTAAGAACGTTAACTGGACCTTCTGTTTTAGTTAAAAATGAAGAAACAAGGCCTATTTCGTTGGGCCAGATATTAAAGCGTTAAGATCGGACGAATCACCATCTGTCAAGACGTTCTCGAGATCTTTACAATGTGCCAGCAATTCATTTATTCACATGTTTTCAGTTTATAAAACATATAAAAATTCAAAAGGGTCATTATGACTATTCAGTAGGTTGAATCTCAGCTTCAATGCACTGATCGCCTAATTTATAGTAAACAAAAAAAAATCTATTTTGTATTTTTGTTTTGGATCTTTGTATTGGTTGGGGGTCATCTAAACTTTCATATGAAAAATTTCGTTTCGTTGTCGTCGATTTCGCTGACTAAATTTTCAGCTTCTAAGGTAATGTTGTTAAAGTGTTCTTCTTTTCTTCTTCGATCTTAATTTAAAAAAGAAAAAATTAATGAGCTATTTAATAAATTAGTGGCCTGGGGGGTAAATCAAAATCTTTGGATTGAAGTAGCTTACTTATCGAATTAATACATATTTATTTTTTTTTTTTGCGATCTAAAAGTTCAGACGGTTCTGCTGCCCCTAAAATTTTTCCGCCGTAAGTAGTTGCCTGCCTTGCCTACCGCCTAAAGCCAGCCTTGCAGCTAATTACAAAGAAGTCACTTTTAATTGGATTTTTTTGTTGTCAGTATAAGAAATAAGATTCATTGTTATTTGAAAGCTTTAAGAACTCTCTTAACTAATGTAGTTGTGATATGTTCAAGGTATTTAAGAGTGTGCATGATTAAGTTACCTTAGTTGCTAACAGAGCAGTTAGGATCTATAAAAAACCTTGATTAGATCTTATTGGATAGGAATATCGGGATTTTCTAGCACCATAAACAATCCTGGTTAAATATAATAGATATAGTTAAAGCAGTGCGCTTGTTTGATGTGATGAAATTTTATTCATAACGTGACAGCAAGTAATTCTTTGCTTTGAATATACAAAACACTCGCACTAATAAAAAACATTTACCAGGAAAAAAGATACGTTTCGAATAGCCTTATAAGGGATATATGACTGAAGAGAATTTTATTGGTTACTTTTATTTTGTTTAAAATTTTCATGAGGTTAGGTTTCAGTAGAAGATAAAATGTAATAATAAATAATATTTACAAAAGTAATGGTGAACAATATGTGGTTTAATATATTTTTTTATTTACCAGAATAACAATTTTCAGCTGTAGAGCACACATCGTCGAGCCGATGCTTCTGTTTATCTATTTTGGAATAAAATCTCTTGACGCAATTCATAGTAGTTCCATTGGGTAGCTTTCAGCTATTCAGTTTAATAGTTATGTACTTTTGAATGTTAGCTAAAGTATCAAGATGGTCCTCTTTTAAGTGCTTTTTATACTAGGGAAATAAAAGGAACCCACAGAGAGTAGAATATGGCTAATAATATGTCTGCGGAACCACAGTATTTTTTTTATAAAAATTCATAGATGGAGACTGTCGTATGACATGACACGTTGTCGTGGGCCTTTATATAAATTTCTAAATCGCACCAGTGCCATTCTCTTCCTCAATTTTTTTCAGAAACTTACCAGTAGAAAGTTTTGATTAGCAGTTAATTCTGTTGACAGAAATTCCTTTAAAACCATTCCAAGACTATAAAAACAACGAATTGTCATCTATACGATTTTTAATTTGTTCATTTTCACTTTTAAGGAACAAGAAGAGTTTTGTAATGTTTCACTTCTGGCTTGCGTAATATTTCAAGGTCGTAAACTCGAAAATTTAAGGATTCATCACCTGTGATCAGACGACTGAAGAGCGATGCATATACATCCTTCAGATTAGGTTTTTTGCTCCGTTATGATATTCCTCGCAACAATTCTAACTCCGACTTTCGTCAAAAGTCTGAAAATCCAAT
>CM032449.1:204664635-204964635 GCA_019049505.1 Pachyrhynchus sulphureomaculatus
CAGAAAGTCCCATTTCTTTCATGAGTCCCCTAATTTCGTAACAAAATACAAGATTGTCTTCTTGAGAAAAGAATGGTAGCAGATCTTTTTCTCTTGTACGGTAAAAGGTAATTTTGGTTCCTTGTTCCAGTAAATTTTTGTCTTTCAACCTAGAAGCCAGTACTTCAGAAGCTTTTTTCGATAAATTGAGATCCCTGGTGAGATCATTTAATTCATTTTGATTGAAGCGTTGAGGAACTGATGACGTCCCCTCATAGTCACTGTTAGTTTCATTAGCATCAGAACTTTTATTAGCATCAGAAGAGCGATCAGAGGGAAAATATTCGTCATCAGAGATATGTGGTAGCTGATGAAATGTTGGAATCGGTATTTCATCTGAGTGCGGGATAGGGCGTATTGCCGAGCCTAAATTGGGATAAGTCCACTTACTGCGGTTATTTCGATTGATTCCATTAGTATTTACTAAACAGAAATAACAATCATTGAAGTGGTTTTTTGGTTCTCTCCAAACCATTGGTACGCCGAATTTTAGTAGTAGTAGTTCACTGCCGTAAATGCTCTGTACAAGTTTTACATACGAGATGCGGGGCCCACGTTTTGTCCTGATCACCAAGCTTAACTCCAAAGTATCCAAGATACGCTCACTTTACAAAGTCAGTAATAGTTTGTCTGTTTTGTTGAAACATGTATTCTCCGCATATATATCAAAACACATCAGGTTGATTTACACAACTTCTTCTTGAACTGGAACCTGAACTCATTTTAATTCTGTTCAATAACACAAAAACACTCTTTTCTTAACATAAAATAACACGCCGAATTCGATCTACTCTCATTAGTAAGAACGCACAAACTGACGAGACTTACCGAGTTAGGTGATTAAAAGGGTCAGTTCAGGTACCTGATAGGCAATGGTTCCACTATTTATAGATTTACCTGGAATTTACTCAATTACAGACTGACAATAAAACCATTGTACCTACATTAATGAATATATAATAATTTTAGAACTCTCATAAATGAATATACTGAATAAAAACCACATTGGTAGATAAGTTGATGTATCTAAAAAAGTAGAGCTGATAGAGAAAAACGGATTGCATGTATAGATTTAGCGTCCCAAATATAGTTAAAATCAGCTCTAAAATCCCAGGCACCAAAACAAAAATATTTTTTTGTTGCCCTGTGTAATCAATCAATTATACGGATTTTTGGAACATATGCTTGTATCTCTTGGCTCTTTTCTTAACGTTGAAATCTCTTGCGGAATACCGCAATATCATTTTAAGTTATTCGTAATAATAATAATAAAATTATTTTTGTCTCGGTCACTCCTCCTTAATTAACAAGGCGTTCGCCAACAATATTTAAATCTAAATACCACGACACGATATTGTCTGGCACTACAATATAAATTATAAAGCAACCTCCAACGTCGACGGGCGGTTAAGAAGCAATGTTTCACCACGCCACAGATAAAAATTACCACGCAACATAGATCACGCAATATAGCAATTATTATTTAGAAAGAAGTTATTAGATCATTTGCAGAAGTGTGCTTAATCAAATATTTAGTGTCGACGAAATAATGGCGATGAACGATATATATGTATAAGGACCGATAGCGATCAAAATAATGGAAATATATTAAGAATGGTCCACTGAAAAACTCTCCAACATAATAATTTTATTTTATGCTATACCACTATGATCAAAAAATAGTAAGACTTTTGAAATAAAACTCAAACGGGTTATTCATTTTTCCAAATTTATTTCGTCCCCTTTAAAGTAATCCCCCTTGGATACAATGCATTTATGCCAACGTTTTTTCCAGTCTTCAAAACAGATCTTGAATTCGATTTCTGGAATGGCCTTTAAAGCCTTTTTCGATTCGGTTTTAATCTTCTCAATCGACTCAAAACGATGTCCTCGAAGCGGTTTTTTGAGTTTAGGGAATAGCCGGAAGTCCGACGGAGCTAAATCAGGCAAATAGGGCGATTGCGGAATGATATGAGTGGAATAAATCGCGAAGAACCAATACTGTATGAGAAGGCGCATTATCGTGATGAAAAAACCAAGAGTTATCGGCCCATAATTTCGGCCTTTTGACCCGTTTGGGAAGCCGAAAAACCATTTTTAAAATAAAATTTAATGCAACTTCTTTGCTGAATTTTTTCATTCATGTTAAAAATCGAAAAACGCACTTTTATTGTTAAACGAAGTCAAGCGAATCTTATTAACTACTGACGTTATGGTCTTAAAATTTGACACAGATGGCAGTTAAGGTCCTACCAACCTAATGAAAAAAATTAATCCGATTTGGAAATGCCTGGGCGATTTAAATTTAGAAGTCTTACTATTTTTTTTTATCACAGTAGTATGTCTATGTAAAGTGATTGTTTAGTTTAGGAAAAGTGAACACTTAGTCCTATGAGCCATGTTTTAAAAATATTTTTGAGAGTGATGATATATAATAAATTTCAGTTTGGTTTTTGAAACGGATTAAGAACTAGAGAGGTACTATTTGTTATCCATGTGTTGATCCGGAGATGTCGCAATGTCAACCAAAATGTATTCCTTGTCCAATTGACTTTGAAAAAGTGTGCCACGAAAAACTTCTAGAAATTTTATAAACGGTATAGACGACAAAGACATTCGTATCATCGTCAATTTGTACTGTCAACAGACAGCTGAAGTACGGTTGGAGCATCAACTATCGAATGAAATTAAAATCAAGCGGGGAGTACGTCAGGGTTGTGTTCTATCGCCCTTGTTGTTCAACCTATATTCTTAGGTGATATTCAATGAAGCGCTCACTGATATCCTTGAAGGAATCAACATCGAGGGCGTTAACATAAATAACATCAGATACGCTGATAATACATTAATTATCACTAATAACGGAACAGATCTACAAAAACTTATGGAGAAAATAACTGACACTTGTACATAGTTTGGTTTAAGACTCAATGCAAATAAAACAAAATATATAATGATAAGCAATGAATCTAATATTGAAGATGGTGATATTACAGTCAGTGGCACAAAGATAGAGAGTTGATAAATTGATGTACCGCGATAGCAATATCAACGACCACTAAGCCCTGACTGTGGAAGTCAAAATTCGAATAGAGAAGGCCCGAGCCTCATTTATGAGGAACAAAAAAATCTTAACTACTTACGACCTGTCATTGAAACTATGGATGAAACTGGTAGGCTGGTGTGTCTTTCAGGTCCTCTTCTATGGCATGGAAGCGTGAACGCTAACTGAAGCAATGTTTAAACGTCTAGAGAAATTAGAGATGTTAGTGTATCGACGGCTGCTGTAAATCAGTTGGATGGACAGAATTAGTACCAACCGCGTTCTCACTCGCATGGACAAGGATTTGGAGGTGGTCATGATCATCGAGCGACGCAAATTAGAATAAACATCCAGAAAAATATGAAAATCTTGCATCTGACTATAGAAGGAAAGATTCCAGGTAGACGTGGTCCAGGGAGAAGGAGAACATCGTGGTTGAAAAGTTTGAGGCAGTGGTACGGAAAGTCCACGTTTCAACTCTTCCGAGCGGCTATCAATAAAACGATCATCATCTATATGGTAGCCAACATGATAACCAACGATCGTTGAATGGTCATCGTACACGAAGAAGATAAGAAGAAAGTTAAGTAATAAAACAATCAAATTATATTAGTTAACAGAATAGGAACAGTGCTGCATTAAAAAATGTCCAACGGTTATTTAGAATTTCATGATTTCCATTTCTAATTTATGTGTGGTAGCTTATTATATAAAGTTAAATTTAGAGACATTTTTAGCTATGTTTTTATAGCCATAGCACATGTCCTAGAGGGAAATCCCTAAAGCTCTATATATGCGATGCATGTACAGAAAAGCGATTCACGTTGTTCTTGTATCGCTGTAAATTGTCCTCGGTGGAATTTATGGAGTCCTGGGCAAATTATTCCAAAGAGATGAGGTTCTCTATAAAAAAGAAATCTTGAAAAGGATTGTTCAAGGAGTGACAAGCTGAACTTCAAGCAAATGTGATCTATTACTGAGATGAATATTTCCAGCATGCTCTGGGAAAAACTAAACTGCCACATCCAACCCTTTCTTTGGAAGTACTTAAAGAATCGACTCAAGTCACCAACCATTTTTTGATTTTTCAAGAACTCAAGGTTGCTGGCGATAAATGGGTTTTCAAATAGGCGAGCAGCTCTCTTCGTATAAAACTCAACAAATGTTGCATATATTTAGGAGCAAAGCCCGAAACATTGGATCAATAATTCATCATTAGTCGAATTTGAGCTTTGTACAGAATTAAAAGTTTTTGAAGTGTGTAAAGTAATCGAGTTCGAGGTAATATTCACAGCTTTTGAGAAGCTCTCTTTGCTGTGCATGCAACATGTTCATGCCAATATGTTCCAACAAAACTATGTCGAGTTCTGCAATGTTAACTTTTTTAAAAAAAAAATGATTCCTGGGTTTTTGTAGGAATAAATTCTACTTGGTTACTCTTACCCCAGATAGAATTTCTTCCAGGTCTTTATTAAGTTGAATGACTTCCTGCTGTATCCGGATATTTTCATGAGTAGTTGTTGTTTGGACATCCAAAGTAAATGAAGAAATAAATCAATAATTTACCCACTGTGCAGAAGTAAGTAAGTTTGGGCCAATCAGCTTAATATTTTTTAGGTTACCAGATTTTAATCCCTTCTACATACTATTTCTGTTCAAATTCTGAGTAACCAAAAAGCAAGAATACTGAAATAGAAGTATATTATGATATATGCGCAACCATCTTCCTAACCCGTTTCCCCATTCCTTATACCTTAAATATTTTTTACTGTAATTGATTAGCAAAATTCTTCGAAAATATCTGAACGAAAAACCAGGCAAAATTCTTATAACATGTAGATAGATATCGCCCTTTTTAAAAAAATCCATATAATTTTTAAGAAGTACCAACCTTCAAACGATACTTGTCAAAATTTCATGATATTTCGACTATTAGTTTACAAGTTACACTGGTTTTAGTGACGCTACTTTTGATATTTTCAAAGCAATGAAAAAAATGGAATTTCGTGTTCGATTAAACACTGTTTTTTTGATGGGAAAAAAAAACCGTTAAAGCAAAGCAATGAATTGATAAGTGTTACGGGGACTTTGCTACTGGAAAATCACTATTCATTTACTGGTATGCTGAATTTAAACGCGGTCGTACAGATACAAATGATGCTAAACGCTCTGGACGCCAAAATGAGGTGGTTACACCGGAAAACATCAAAAAGATCCACAAAATTGTTTTGGATGACCGTCAAGTGAAATTGCGTGAGATAGCTGATACCCTAAAGATATTAAAAGAACGTGTTGGTCATACTTTACATGAACTTTTGGGCATGAGAAAGCTCTGTTCGAAATGGGTTCCGCGTTGGCTCACAGTGGACCAAAAACAACAACGTGTTGATGATTCTGAGCGTTGTTTGGACCTGTTTAAGCTCAATAAAAATGATTTTTTTTCATGTGATATGTGACAATGGATGAAACGTGGATCCATCGCTACATACCGGAATCAAATCCACAGTCAGCTGAGTGGACAGCAGCCGATGAAAGCCGCTCGAAGACACCAAAGATACAACCGTCTGCTGGGAAGGTTCTGGCCTCTGTATTTTGGGATGCGCATGAAATAATTGTCATCGGCTATGGTGAGAAGGGAAAATCCATCAATAGCAAATGTTACATAAAGTTATTGGTGCATTTGAAGGCAGAAATCGCAAAAAAAAATGGCCCTAAATGAACAAGGAAGATGTGCTCTTTCATCAAGACAATGCATCGTGTCACAAGTCAATGGTTACGATGGCAAAATTGCATGAATTGAAGTTCGAGTTGCTTCTTCATCCATCGTATTCTCCAGATTTGACCTTCAGCAACTATTACCTATTCGTGGACCTCAAAAAAATGCTCACGGGAAAGAGATTTCGCTTCAATGGCGAAGTTATCGCGGAAACTGAGGCCTATTTTGGAGGCAAAAACAAATCCTTCTACAAGAAAGAATACAATTGTTAGGAAAGCATTAGTCTGATTGTATCGCTCTTGAAGGAGACTATATTGATGAATAAAGTCGAATTTTGCAAAAAAAATGTGTTTTAAGTACCGAGACCAAAACTTTTCAGCCTACATATTAATAATATAGAAATTATACAATATTTAATAATTTCTACCCCTTTTACCCTCTATCCTGTTAATTTTGAAAATAGCAAAAAAAAAATAATGTGATGTTTCGTTCCCTCTGAATAATACCTAAAGTATCGTAAGTGTGAACTCACCCCTCTAACTTCCTTCCTCAGCTCTTATACGTTATATAATTATATAGAGTAAATAAATAATTATACTTAATATTTGTTCATTATCGAAACCAAAAACTTGGAAGAATTTACATAATATTACTGAAACCATACAATATTTGACCACTTCACCTCTTTTACCCCTTCATCCACTAAAATTAAAAATAATGAAAAATAAATTAACAGATTTCTTGACTCCACAAACTCCGACCCATATATAAATATTTATATTGGCGGGCTAATTAATATTTTATAAATTTTGTCCGACTGTGGAAAATATTACCACGAACAGTCTAGAAAAACATTCTGAAATTACATCAATACAAAAACAAAAAAATTCTTAAAATTTATATTAGCAAAGTAGAAAATCAGCCAGATTCGCTAAATTAACCCTGACCTTACAGAGATTTTACAACGCTTATTTTTCCATTCCTTTTTCCTTATCGTTGTCTCAAGCATACCCAGTATTAACACCAAGGAATTGCAAGGTTAGGTCAGTGTTCATCTTCTATAAACTTTTTTTCATTCATCTCATGGTAAAAAAAAAAAACAGGCCCTACCATAACATTCATAAGAATAACGAATTTCAAATAACCACTCTTATAAGTTCTTAAATAAGGGAAATCGTTATCCTTAATAAAGAATTCTCTTTTTTTGTTTCAATACTGCGTAAGCTCCAAAGGATGGGCGAATGCTTCAAATAACGGTAACAGCTGAGTCCTTATATTTAATTTCTTCCCTTTACCACTGCGCCCAAACGGTGGGCGCATACTTCATATAAAGATAAACAGACAAATCTGTTTATTAACATCTATATGCTATTTCTGCTAAAATCAATATCTATAGACATTATAAAATGCAACGTCTCTCTGTTTGTCTGTCCGTTAGTGCGTTTATCACTCGAGAACCACTTGTCTGGCTTACGTGTTTTTTAGTGTTCCGTACGGAACACTTATAAGATGACTTCGGTGTCTGTCTGTCTGTCACACCCGATTTTCTCCGAAACTATTTGTCATAGAAAGTTGAAATTAGGTAATAATATAGGAATTGATGGCCTCATCAGAGCCATGTAGTCTTGAAAGTTAAATTTTGACTTAAGGGGTTAGTTTTGTGGGGTGAAATCGGAAGTGAAAAAAAAATTTTTTTACTAAGTAATCAAGTGTGTTGTCAAATGAAACCTTGTGAATACACGAGTAAAATATATATATATATATATATATATATATATATATATATATATATATGTATATATATATATATAATGTAATACTTGCGCGCACGTTTCTTTATATTATTTTAAAAAAATTGCGAAAAATCGCTGTCCACCCGCCTTATCTCGAAAAGTACTTATCGAAAAATCTTGAAAAAATTCTGGAATATTCTCTACGGGGTGTAGATTGAACGAAAATTATCACGAGTGCATTACCTTTAATAATTTATCTGGTATATAAAAAAAAAACAGAAATTTCAAAGTTACCAATTTTCAGTAAAGATTGGAAACAAACTTTGTTGAAAACTCATTTGGGGTTTGTTTTGTGACTGTGACTTCCGTTACAACATTTTGTATTTTAAAAGCAATCAACGCACGGAAAACTAATTGCGCAAGTTCAGCTTACAGTTGACCGGTTATTTAATTCATACATATGTTCTCTGGTCATGTTTTAGTTTGTTACGTTAGGTAACATAAGAAATCAGCAGTGAGGATAATAGTAAATCAAGTCGGAAAAAAAGTTTGCTGCCAGCGTGCTCTCTTGCAAAAAAACCTACACAATAATTCTGTAGTCCACGGAAGCGGAGTGGTAAATAAAATGATGTGTTTGCTCGAAAAATTTAGGTATATCATTCAGAGGCAGTTACTTTTGCACTCACCACAATATAAAGACGTACATTTTAAAACAGATACCTATAAATTTAAGTTAATATTACGGTTACTTAAAATTTATCTTGTAGCTATATTGTAGTTAAGGAACTTCGGTAGTTACCAACTTATTTGCTCTAAACAAGGCATAATTAAGGATGTAACATTTGTGCTCCTTGCATGAAACAAACTAGTGCAACAACAGCCATTATTTATTGTGCTTATAATTACTAACAAATTTATATCTGAATCACGCGGAGCGGCGTAAGGTTACAACATTCCAAGTTTAAAGTAAGTTGCCCTGTGTTAATTACTAAACATTAAACTTTACAATATATATTAAAGGGTTTAACGTTACTTTACTTTTAAGATGTACTGCATTGAGATTAAAGTTATATTATTTTCTTGGCAAGTATTAATCTCGCTAGTACCAAGAACGTTCATTTCAAGGTCTGAAAAGTTCTACAGCCCTAGCTGAGTACAGATAAACTTTCCTAATCGTCTTAGGCATCCCTGTCTCTTGCCAATCAATTTTCTTTGCTTTTTCTATTCTTGTATCTCAGACTTAGACTTCTTTCTAGCCTACTTTCACCAGATTTTACACTTACATAGGGTGAAAAGTCTCGAGACTTTCCGAGAGATGGCAGCACAAACGAAACCCGTATGCTTTTCAATTAATGTCAACTGTCAGAAGATTTGTGTAAAATTTTCATGACATTTTGTCTACTAGTTTACGATTTACAGCTATTTGAGTGACGCTATAATTGATTTATGCAAAACGATGGAACAAAAAGATTTGGGTGTGTTGATTAAAACTCTGTTAATCTAGCAACACATGTTTTATTTGCACACTTAGCCAAGGTTTACGATTGAATACTTTGGTGCAAACTATGGGACGTTCTTCAAAGTACGAACATTAATCAGACTCTGATAACAGCTTAACAAAACCTCTATAATGGATCGATGTCTCAAAATAGGTAACAGATTGTCGAGGCATTTTTAAATAACAAAGGGATTACAACAAGGCTGCTCTATTTCACCCACTTTATTTAAGATTTATGTTAAACATACACTAATGCAATGGAAACGAAAATGTTTCATAATGCGGATACCTTTGAACGAAACGACGATCTACACTTTGCAGTTTGCGGAAGACTAAGCAATTATTGCTGGAGACAAAGATGACCTACAGTATATGACACGTGAACTGAAAGAAACGTATGAAGGCTGGGGGCTAGATATAAATACAGAGAAAACGAAATATCTTTGTATCGGAGACAAAATTAGTGATCTAGAGATTGACGATACAGAAGGTATAAAAGCATGCGATGAATATAAGTAATTGGGTATAACCTTCGACACAAGTGGTTCAGACTGTAACATTTATTTTTTCCTAGATTTTAATATCATGTTACAACACTGTTATTCTATCAATAATTCCTGTAATAATTGATAATTTAAGTTAAACAGTGAGTAAATTTTTGAGGAGTGTAATTTGATTAAGCAGTGAGTTTAAATTTTTGAGCAGTTTAACTAAACCAGCAGTGTGTAACGCATGCTGCCGACTTAACTTATTTAGTTTGCATTGAATGCGTCTGATTTGTTAAAAAAGGCGGGGGGAATCATGGATCCTTGTCTATCAAGTCGCGAGGTTAATACTCCCGTCTCATTCTGCGCTCCGAAAGTGAACCATTTTAAAGACTTCACTCTGAAGAAGGGACGTTTTTCCACCAATATGCCGTAGGGGTGTTTTCTTCCGAAATGCAGTAACGGATTTTTCCTCCAGCATGCCATAGTGGCTTTATCCTTCCGTCATGCCGTAGTGCAGTAACGGCTTTTTTTTTCTCAATGAGAGAGTAGTGTTTCGTCAGACCGTAGTAGGCTTAGTCTTCCATCTTGCCATAGTGCAGTGGCC
This sequence comes from Pachyrhynchus sulphureomaculatus, assembly GCA_019049505.1. NCBI lineage: Eukaryota > Metazoa > Arthropoda > Insecta > Coleoptera > Curculionidae > Pachyrhynchus > Pachyrhynchus sulphureomaculatus. The sequence goes on from CM032449.1 coordinate 204,674,757, forward strand.
TTTTTCCGTTCTAAAAATATTCTGCTGATCCTAAGACATTTCGGGTCAAAAGGTGATTAGCTACCTAAATGAGATTAGGAGAGTGGCAGGTGAGAAAATATCTGGATGAGAATCTCAACAGGAGAGGCCAAGCTGTTTATGAAAAACCCACGAGGAGAAGCCAAACAGTCAACCCGTGAAATCCGCGAAGTTTAATTTTACAAACTTTTAGATCGTGTTTTTTGAAGCCTTTTGTTTTTTTACACTTAGGATCAGTAATTCATAGAACTCTAGTTTAAATGGGTACACTCTCATAGCCTAAGGGGTTTTTATTTAGTTAATATAATTTTAAGAGTGTAATAACTGCAAGGATTTTTTAATTTGTTAATATACTTTTCTCTGTGTTAATGCAACCTTTTACTGATCTACCTGCTTTTTCTTTCAGGACGCACAAGTTGTAATATATTTAATCTTATTTTAACAACGCAATAACTCTTCAGTATTTTTTCATTTTTTGAGCTGAAATTAGATTCCTTTTATTATAAAATGACTGGTTCCCAAAAAAAACAAACTGTATAACCAAGTTTTAAACAACTATAGAGACTATTTTCAAAAGGCGTACAAAAATTACCTCGATCTCCATGTACTCTACCAGTAAAAAACGAGCTAGCTTATATCTAGTTTTTGCTCTCTCAGTATTAATATCCACTCAATTCATTAAGATATACAAAAGGGGCAAATAACGACTTCTATTTAATAAATAAAAAAATTTGGGACTATATAAAATAGAGCCGCAACGAGACGTTACAAAAATGGCGTCAAAACGTAGAGGCTACAAAATAGCGCCACAAAAGAGACGCTATAAAATGGCGCCTCAACCTGCCAGGCTAGAAGCTAGAAGAAAAAAGGAAATAAGAACAAGAGTAACAGAAGCAAGGAAAATAATAGAATGTTTGAATGTAATTCTATGGAGTAAACACATAATACAAAAACGAAAATTTAATATTTACAACACAATGATAAAGAGCAGTTTGATATATGGATCTGAGAGCTGAAAAAAAACAAGAATAGAAGCTACCGAAATGGATACTTCAAGAAGATCGGCCAGAATATCGAGAATGCAAAGAATAAGAAAAAAGAGATTCGCCAGCAAATGTGACTTGTGGACACAGTTAAAAAGGATATTGAAAGGAAACAATTAACCTGGTAAGGCAATGTTCAACAAGTAGAACAAGCACAACTACCAAAGGTAATAATGGAATGAGTATATGTATATATATATATATATATATTATATATATATATATATATATATATCTATAATATATATAAAATGCAACGTCTCTCTGTCTGTCTGTCTGTCTGTCTGTCTGTCTGTCCGTTAGTGTGCTTATCACTGGAGAACCACTTATCCGATTTACGTACTTTTTTTTTTTTAAACATACATATGTTCTCTGGCCAGGTTATAAAGCTATATTCTATTACGATAGGTAGCATAAAGAATGAGCAGTGACGTAAAATAGTGAATGAAGTCGGAAAAAAGTTTGCCGCTAATGCGTTCCATTGCAAGCACAGCCTAAACCATTAAATATGGAACAATATTATGTAGCAGAGAATATCTATAATCTATAATATATATAAAATGGAATGTCTCTCTGTCTGTCTGCCTGTCCACTAGTGCGTTTATCACGCGAGAATCACTAATCCGATTTACGTGTTTTTTTTTTAAATTCATACATATATTCTTTGGCCAGGTTATATAATAATAATAATAATCTATATATATAATATGTATAAAATGCAACGTATCTCTGTCAGTTTGTCTGTCCGTTAGTGCGCTTATCCCTCGAGAACCACTTATCCGACTTACGTGATTTTTTAAATTCATACATATGTTCTCTGATCAGGTTATAGAAATATATTTTTATTACATCTATAATATATATAAAATGCAACGTATTTCTGTCTGTCTGTCCGTTAGTGCGCTTATCACTGGAGAACCACTTATCCGATTTACGTGCTTTTTCTTAAACATGCTAAATCATTAAATATGGAACAATATCATGTAGCAAAGAATATCTATAATATATATAAAATGTAACGTCTCTTTGTCTGTCTGTCTGTCCGTTAGGGCGTTTATTACTGGAGAACCACTTATCCGATTTTCGCGCTTTTTTTTTAACATACATATGTTCTCTAGCCAGGTTATAGGATAGATTTTATTACGTTAGGTGACATAAGGAATAAGCAGTGACGATAATAGTGAATCAAGTCGGAGAGAAGTTTGCTGCTAGCGCGTTCTCTTGCAATACACTACCTAAAGCATTAAATATGGAACAATATCATGTAGCAAAGAATATAATATATATAAAATGCAACGTCTTCTGTCTGTCTGTCTGTCTATCTGTCTATCCATCTATCTATCTATCTGTCTGTCCGTTAGTACGCTTATCACTGGAGAACCACTTATCCGATTTACATACTTTTTTTTTTAAAAATATACATATGTTCTCTGGCCAGGTTATAGGATATATTTTATTACGTTAGGTGACATAAGGAATAAGCAGTGACGACAATAGTGAATCAAGTCGGAAAAAAGTTTGCTGCTAGCGAGTTCTCTTGCAATACACTGCGCATTAAATATGGAACAATATCATGTAGCAGAGAATAGAATATATATAAAATGCAACGTCTCTCTGTCTGTCTCTCTGTCTGTCTGTCCGTTAGTGCGCTTATCACTGGAGAACCACTTATCCGATTTACGTACTTTTTTTTTAAATATACATATGTTCTCTGGCCAGGTTATAGGATATATTTTATTACGTTTGGTGACATAAGGAATAAGCAGTGACGATAATAGTGAATCAAGTCGGAGAAAAGTTTGCAGCTAGCGCGTTCTTTTGCAATACACTGCCTAAAGCATTAAAATATGGAACAATATCATGTAGCAAAGAATATTATATATATAACGTCTCTCTGTCTGTTTGTCTGTCCGTTAGTGCGCTTTTTTTAAATCATACATTTGTTCTCTGGCCAGGTTATCTATAATTTCCTATCTAGAATATATATAAAATGCAACATCTCTCTGTCTGTCTGCCTGCATGTCTGTCCGTTAGTGAGCTTATCACTTGAGAACCACTTATCCGATTTACGTGTTTTTATAAATTTATACATATGTTCTATATAATTCAATATAAGCCTAGATAATGGGAGATAAGATGAGATAATGGGAGATAAGGAGAAATAATGGGAGATAAGTCGAGATAAGCCTCGATAATGGGAGATAAGGTGAGATAATTGGAGATAAGTATAAATAATGGGAGATAAGGAGAAATAATGGGAGATGATCAGAGATAAGTCTAGATAATGGGAGTTATGGCGAGATAATGGGAGATAAGGAGAAATATTGCGAGATAAGTCGAGACCAGCCTAGATAAGTCGAGATTAGCCTAGATAATGGGAGATAAGGTGAAATACTGGGAGCTAAGGAGAAACGATGGCAGATAAGGAGAAATAATGGGAGATGAGCGGAGATAAGCCTAGATAATGGAAATTATGTAGGGATAATGGGAGATAAGGAGAAATATTGGGAGATAAGGGGAAATAATGGGAGATATTTTATTACGTTGGGTAACATAAGGAATAAGCAGTGACGATAGTAGTGATTTAAGTCCACACGAGCGGAGCCGCGGGCCCGGCTTAAATATATATATATATATATATATATATATATATATATATATATATATATATATATATATATATATATAACAACAGCTTCATTCTAGATGTTGAGACTAATTACTTCAGAAGAAGTTTCTTGGAAATGTGTTACTAAAAATAATCTCAATCACAAAAAAGACATTGATTGAGCTCCATACTAACACAAGACCATACCAAACCAATGAAAAAGAACGATTTTTATAAAAAAATTAGTTTCCAGTAAAGTTGACGTTTCTTTTCTCTTTCCTGCTTTTTATATATTACTAATTACTTTTTCTGTGTCTTCTTATTAAAAAATTAAAAATTAAATATGATAAATAATAAATAACATCCAATAGTATTATTTTCTTTCCCATATTTTAAATTAGTCTATGAGTCCCTTTCATCAAATTTAAGTCCCTTTGTTATAAAATTAAAAAATTAAAAAATAAATATCATTAATAATAAATAATTTCTCTAATCGTAGCATCCACCACCAATTTACCTCATCCCTAACTTTAATGCTTTTGTGGTTTTTTGTCGACCTGATGACGACATAGGCTACCAACAATATTCGGTTCAGACTCAAATATCACTAAATAAGTTACTAAACTCGATGTCAAAAAAAAATTAAAATGGAGCACCATTTTCAACATCATGGTGTTTCTTACAGTTGTGTTCTGTCTTAAAAAGTGTTTTTTTATTAATATTTATTGACAACGTTTTATTTTTAATACTTGTGTAACTCTCTAAGTGTCCTTTTATCATGTTTATGTAATCATACGTACTACCTGGCCAACAAAAATGCAAATTTTATTGTCTTCACCAGAGATGAATTAACTGCTAAATTTTTGTAAGTAATTTTTCATACCTCCTTATAATTTATTGAATCACATTTTAAACACAAACGTTTTGAGTTTATTTTTCTGTACCTGGTTTGCATTTTTAGAATCCAGATGAAGCTACCATTAGGCAAGGAAAGCTCGATAACAAAAATAAAAAGCAGATACTAGAGCCTTTAGATCTTTGATTGCTCATCTCTTCTCCTTATAAGGGCGTTTCCCAGTTGTTAAACTTACGATTATATATATATATATATATATATATATATATATATATATATATATATATATATATATATATATATGATTAAACATTGCATACGAAGAAGCTCTGTCCCCGATGGGTGAAGCATGCTCTTACGATTGAACAAAAAACAGTAACGTGTCGAAGATTCAGAACGCTCTTTGGCATTGTTTCTGCGTAATCCAAAGCAGCTTAACATCTACTTGTAACAATGGACGAAACATGGATCCACCACTATACGCCTGAGTCCAATAGGCAATCGACAGAGTGGCTGAAACTGCATGAAAGCCGACCAAAGCGTCCAAAAGCACGAATATCAGCTGGAAATATTTTGGCAAATATTTTTTGGGATGGAATAATACTAAGCGACAATCTTAGGAAAGACGAACAATTACCGGAGACTATTACGTTGAGTTATTTGATCGTTTGAATGATGAAATAAAAAAAAGGCCGCATTTAGAAAAAAAAAAATATGGTTTCATCAAGATAATGCACCAGTTAACGATTCCATAAAATCGATGGTGAAATTGAACCAATCGGGATATAAATCGTTTTCTTATGCACCGTATTCACCAGATTTGGCCCCTAGCGACTCTTACCTCTTTCCAAATTCTGTGCATATGTAGGCAAAGAGGGGATAGCCTGACGCCCTACTCGAGAGAATGCTTCTAACTTAAGGACGCAACTCGCGGAGAGGCTGTTAGTGGGAGAAGAGCGAGGGTCACATTTATACACATACAATACTACACTATTATACTGTCACACTTAACGTGAAAAAGGTTAAAAAGTTAGTAAAAAAGTTACAAATAGTAAAAATAGTTTCACATACTTATACGATTGAGCTATTAATACTAAGGACACCCAAATATGCAAAGCGCATATATTGCATATTTTGCATATTATATTGATTTTTCTAAATATTTGCATAAATGCTTTAAAAATAGCATATATGTGCATATTTGAACGAATTTATAATAATGTAGGGCTTTGGCAGGCGTTTTCATTCATTTTTCGGATTAAGGGTCAATGTTTAAGCCGCCGCCGCGCCGGTGGTTTTCCCCAAATAAATTTTATTATTTTATGGTCAGTAAAAACCAGTCAGTAAATCCCATATGGCCATCAGAGCATACTTGTATTATTAATTTATTAGATTTCATTTTTGGTTGTGCTTTTAAAGTTGTTACGTCGATTTGTGCTTTTTATCTTGTGAGTCGTATTTTACTACAGTGAAATGCTCAAAGCCAGTAGTGTGTCAGTGTGGATTAAACCATACAAAGAACTAAGAATAGATATGGAAAAAATCTACTGTTCTGCATGTGTTAAAATTGTAAGTATAATTTTTGAATACCTATTGAATATACAGGGTATTTCATTTTCGTTTAATATTTAAACATAACGAAATTTTTGTCAGGATTTTGCCGTTGATGCTATTTTCAATGTTATTTAAGTTATTTTTATTTCATTTAACGAACAAAATTTCTATTTAACGAAACCACGAAATAGAAATACATACGTAAACGTATGTATTTCTAGGTAATCTAATATAAAAGGTAAATAGCAGAATTTTAATTTTTGCCTGCCCTAAGCACCTAGTTTTCTATTTAACGAAATTTCTATTTAACGAATTTTTACCTTGGATTTTAATTAAATGTTTTTTTATTGTAGATACCATGCGATAAAAATTTTTAAATAGAGCAACACGTAAAAACTGCTTGCCATATTCCCAAATTGAGTAAGACGAAGCCTGGAGATAGGCCACAACACACATTAATGCAATGTTTCCAACCAACGTACAAAAATAAAAAGCTAAATGAACAAGACATCTTTAACCGAGATCCATGCCGTGCAATGATGACATCAAACATTCCGTTATCGAAGCTACATAATCAAAACTTTACTTCCTTCCTCCAGAAATATTGCAAATTTAATATCCCAGGTGAAACAACAATACGGAGAAACGACGTAAGCTCCTTGTATTCACAGGTAATTGAGGAAATTAAAGGTAAAATTCGCAACGAACATTTTTTACATATGTATTGATGAAACCACCGATACAAGAGGACGGTATATTGCGCGTTTATTGATTGGAGTTCTTAGCGATGATATTTTGCCAAAATCTTATCTGATTGCTTCCAAACAGTTAGAAAAAACAGAAGCATTGACAGTGGCCAGATTTGTTCAAGAGGGATTATCGAAGTTTTTTCTTCCTATGCCTGTTCCAGGATATATTTTTTTGCTTATTTTTTGTCAGATGCAGCACCGTACATGATAAAGGCTGGGCAAACTTTATCTCGCTCATGCTTTAAATAGGGTTGCTGAGGAAATTAGGAATCATTTACGGCCTGTGAATAGCTTAATTTCTAACATGAAGAAAATCTTCCTTAAAGCGCCTTTAAGGATTCAGTTCTACAAAAAAAAACTACCAAACACTCCTCTTCCACCTCAGCCTTAACATTTAATTCTTTACATCTTTAACTATAAATAATTATACTTAAAAATTGTTCGTTTGCTCAGCCAAAAACCCAGAATAATTCTTATAAGGTTATTAAAAAATTACAAAATTAATAGTAAAGTAATATCACACAAAAATTTATGTTCCACTCGTATCTCAAGTATTTTATGTCAACTAAATTTGAAATGAATATCCCTTTTCGTTCGAAAGTTATTATGCCGACAGACAAAGGGACAGTCAGACCGGGAATAAGGACTATATTTTCTCGTGATCAAGGGACCCTGAAACGTAAAGAAATGCAAAAATCCCAGAATGTAATTTCTTACGAATACAAACAATACTTCCCTTCCTAGTATTAATATTAATATTTTGAGAAAATCGTATACTATAATATACAAGGTGCCTCAGAGCACAGAGCGTTACCCCGATTCTTGGAAATTTAGTTGCTCTAGAGCGTTGGTTGAAAGCAACATTTTTTTATTGCGACAACTTCTGTCAACTAGATGGTTTAATTGCAGAATTATCAGACGAATCTTCCCAATCCCTTACAGAACTTAAACGATTATTCAAAAACAAGGAGATAAAACAACAACTTTCCTTTCTTAAAACAAATTATAGCTTTGTTTCTAAAACCATAACTCAACTGGAGGAATCTAATTTGCCATTAACCCGAAGTGTTCAATTTATAAAACAATGTGAGTTCGCTTTTGAAAATGTCGCAGGTAAAATTGGGAGCAAAATTTTTCAAAAATTTCGGAATGTTATGGAAAAAAATAGTAGGTTTCAAATTGTCAGCCTAGTAGTGTTTTAAAGGGGGATTTTACTGATTCCATTGATTTAGATCCTAAGCTATTAAATAATTTTAAAATCGCCCCTATTACATCAGTCGATGTGGAAAGAAGTTTCTCAATTTATAAATTTTTATACAACGATAGAAGACAAAACTTTTTAATGGAGAAATTTGAGAAACATTTAGTAGTTTATTGTTTTTATAACTAACGGCGACCCTGTCTTTTGCAATATTTGCTTATTTCCGCTTACTTAGTAGCATCGCCCTGTATGTATCAAATTTAAAATATGTTTTATTATGACGTTTACTACGTATTTATAATACGTTTTTATAATATGTACCTACATTATTATTATTATTATATGTTCATCTTTAAGTAAAGTAATAAAATATACTATTATTTATATTTATTTTTTACTTTGTTTAATATTATATTTAGTTCATTCCCCCTGTATGTTGAGAATTTAAAATGGGTTTTATTGCTACATTTGTATAATACTCGTATCATGTAATGTGAAACAATAAATTTACATTTTTCAGGTCTATTTCGATTTTTTTTACTGCATATTTACAACATGTATGTGCACATTTTGAGAAAATTATTTGCATATTTATGCGCATATTTTAAAGTTTTTCACTTGCATATTTGGGTTTCCTTAATTACTAGCAATACTTGAAACCTTATACAGCAAAAACGTCTTGTCAGATCATGTTGTGACCATGGGAACTTTTGTTCAGAATAACAAAAACTAGAAGATAGCAAAGTTTGAGCGAATTTAACCGAGAGCCATTTTCCATAAGGTATGTGCGGGGTCCTTTATTGAAATTTGGACAGAACAACGTCTGTCGGGTCAGCTAGTTTATAAATATAATAAGAAAATACTAGTTACGAATGCAGATTGCATAATAAGTATATTCTAAAAGAATAAAATAAAAGAGCTGAAGTTTAATAAAATAAAAGTCAAAAGATAATAAATCTAAAACTGAAAAACTTCACTTGAAAAATGCATTTTTCTAGAAATTGTTACTAAAAATGCAAATCTAATATTTTTCTTCACTTTAATAATATCCAAAGTGCTTTCTCTCGGTATTCGTCTTCTAATAATATAGAAAGGTTTTTGCATAGCTGTCAGAAAATCGTATTAAGCACTGCAATATTCACCCGTATGGCACCAATAAATCTAACTTTCCTGGCGAATTAGTCTTAGGTTTTGTGAGAAAGAGAAGATAAACTGTTCAAAGGCCTGTAGGGACTTGGTTTTTGCAAGGGAATTTCTTTTGTTAGTCGTATCGATTACGTTGCGATATTATTGTTGGCTATAAATTGTATAAATTGAGAAATTGCTTCTGGGAGATATTTTATGTAGACACGTCGGAGGTTATAAAATCAATAAAAATATTAAGTAATAATAATAGAATTCTTGTCAATCGGACATCCAACGATATGTATGTTATTAAGATTTTATCATCAATATTTATCAACTGTAGTGCAGACTGACTCTTATTCAATAGAATCGTATTGAGATTAAAGCAAAAATATCTGATTTGAAATTCTGTAAGTAAAGAACGAAAAAAGTGCAATAATGTTAATATACTAACATCTTCTTCTTCTTCTTCTTCCTACGTTAGGACCATGTCCTGTGTTCACTTCAAGGGTTTCCCAGAAACAATTGCGATGATGAAGACCAGCTCTCATACCATCTTATTGGTGGTCTTCCAAGCGGTCGAGGTGTATTTGGTCGCTTCTCTTTTGCAACCTTAGCCAACCGGTCATTTGGCATTCTGTCCACGTGGTCTCTCCATCCTCTTCTCCTATTCCTTGCCCATCTCACCACATCCTGTATTTCGCACATTTCTCTTATTTCTTCACATTCTTCCTGTCAAATAAGGTATGTCCTGTTATCGATCTAAGTGTTCGCATTTCTGTTGTTCTTAGGAGTGGTTTTGTTATTGTGTTCTCCGCTCTGGTTTCTATCACGTACGTCATGATCGGTCTTACGCACGTTTTGTATATTCTTACTTTGCTCCTGGTGCTCGTATATTTGTTTCTCCAAATTATATCTCTTAAATATCCTGATATTAATCATGCCTTTGTTATTCGAGTTTTTACTTCCTCCTTAAGGTTCCTGGTACTTGTTGTGTTTGCCTCTAGATATTTGAAGGACATCACTTGTTCTACATTCTGATCATAAATCGTGAGTTTGCATCTTTTCGATTCTTTAGATATTGTAAGGGATTTTGTTTTCTTTACAGATATTTGCATATTAAATACTTTTGCTGTTTGTTGGAACTTATGTAGGAGTCTCTGTAAGTTATCTTCGTAGCATATTATTTTTATTTCTTTGTCTCCCAATCGATATCCTCTCCCAGTTTTCTTTACTTTGTTTATAATTTCATTCATTATGATGTTAAATAAGATTGGGCTTAGGCTATCTCCTTGTCTGATTCCGGTTGTCATAGGTATTTTATTGTTTAATTTATTTGCCACTCTTACATATGTGTGGTTGTTAATGTTCAACTCTTCGATAGTTTTTATTATATTCGGGTAAATTCCCCTTTTTTTGTAGTAAGGTTATGACATCAGTTAACCGTACTCTATCGAATGCCTGGGTAAGATCAATGAAACACATAAAGGCTATCTTATTAAACTCTATGGCTTTTTCGGTAATTTGGCTGATTATAAATATGGCATCTATAGTAGACCTGTTCTTTCTGAACCCTTGCTGTTCTTCACTGATTCCAGTTAACATTATTTCTTAGTACCGCACTCATTAAGCTGATACCTCGATAGTTTTTTTGGATCTGTCCTTTCTCCTTTTTTGAAAATTGGTATCAAGATGCTTTCTTTCCATTCGGATGGTATAATCTTGGCTGTGAGTATTTTTGTTAAAGAAAATCTGTAATTCTTCTAGTAATTTATCACCTCCATATTTGATCATTTCGTTCTTAATTTCGTCCATGCCCGGGGCTTTTCTGTTTTTTTTACTTTCGCTGCCATGTGCTGTATTTGATTCAAGGAAATGGTCTTATTTGGTTGGGCAACATTTTCATCTTCATGCTGTATTTCATGTGTTAATGAATTGATTTCTGATGGACTATAGAGTTTTTTGAAATATCTTTCCCATTCTTCCACCGTAATATTTGTATTTTGTATGTACTCATTTATTGTTTTTTTTTTTTCTATTTCTCAGTAGATTCCATATTTTTTTTTGTCCTCCGTTTAGATCATGTTCCATATCGTTCGAAAATTTCTCCCAATGCTCTCTTTTGATTCTCTGGATATTCTCGTTGACCCTGTTTCTTACATTTTAATAATCATTGTATGTTACTGACATAACTGATAAAAGACTGTAAAAAGGATTTGTTGATAGCTAACAAATCATAATCATCATCCATAGTCGGATGTAAGCCTGCCCAAGTTGCCTCCAGTGAGCTCTGTCGTCAGCTTTTTGCATCCAATCGTGTCCGGTTAATCTTTTTAAGTCCATCCATCTTAACTGAGGTATACCTCTGCATCTTTTATGTTCTCTAGGCCTCCATTCAACCATACGGCGTATCCATCTGTTATCATTCATCATTACAATTCCACCCTGATATACATGTTCGTTGTATTAAATCTGTCACTTCTGATCTCCTTCGAATTTGGATGTTAGAAATACGATATTGGAGTCTAATATTTAACATTCTCCTCTCTATTGCTCTTTGGGTTACCTGGTGTTTATTTCTTATACTCTTATTTATAGCACACGTTTCACTGCAATATGTTAATTTTTAGCGCAAGAGAAGTTTTTAGAGACTTCCCAGTTTTTAGTAATCATGAAGCGGGCGGCGTCGAAATTACACTACATATTTCTCCAAGACTCACTTGTGTAGATAGGAAATTGAACCAGCAAGTTATTTTTGATATCCAACAGGAATTAATAGGAAAAAATTGGAAGTACACTTCTGTGGATGTTGATGTCTTATATTCAGGAAGCATTGGATAAATATGCTCCGCTTATGATGACTGAGACTAAAAAATATTCACGGATAATTCAGGAAATCAGAAATGTACAAAATGAAAGAAATATTGCATATAAGAGATTTTATTTAACTAAACAAGATAGTGACTGGGAAGCGTTCAAAGAAAAACGTAATAATGTTGTTACTATGATCTGTAAAAGAAAAACGGAATATTATGACCAAAATATTGATTAATGTAAGGATGATAGCAAAAAAATGTGGAGAACGTTGAAGGAACTCATTGGTGACAAAAAACAAAATATTAGCTTTTCTGAACTTGATTTTGAGCATTACAGAGGAGAAGTATAAGACAGATTTAACCATTTTTTCTTAGACACCCTTAATAAAATAGCTGTAAGCACTGAAAATCGGCAGTGGAACGACAAAAAGATATGTACTACCGAAAAAAGTTTGGATTACTACTTTCAAACGATAAGCTTTTCTGAGCTAAAAAAACTGTACTTGGATTGAAAAACAAGGGGATGAATGATGAGTGTTTAAATATTAAAATTTTGAACGAGATATTCTGTGTTATAGGTTACCTATTTTTATACTTTGTCTAATTTTTCCCTCAGAAGGGTAGATACTGCCTCTTTGATTGCTATTGTCTCAGCAGAACATATGCTTAGTGTATTTGGCAATCTTTCGCTGAAGTTGTATTTAATCTGGAATGTAAATTCCAAATCCTACATTGTTCTTATCTTTTGAGGCATCTGTGTATACCATCGTGTATGTTTTTCTAATTTTTTTCTGTGTCTTGTAGAAAATTTTGTCTATTATTTGGATCATCTTTTTTGAATTCATTTAATCTTACATTTACTCTTCTAATTTTGGATGGTTGTAGCTTCTACTTGATGGAAATTCATTATAAATATATAATAAAAACCGGTCAAGTGCAAGTTGAACTTGCACAATTAGTGTTCCGTACGTTGATTGTTTTCAAAATAAAAATTTTTGTTAGGATGGTATAAAATGATCAGTGGGTTCACAAAACACACCCCAAATGAGTTTTCAACAAAGTTTGTTTCCAATCTTTACTGAAAACTGGTGACCTTGAATTTTTTTTTTTTTATAAACCAAATAAATTATTAAAGGTAATGCACTCGTGATAATTTTCGTTCAATCTATACCCCGTGGAGAATATTCCAGAATTTTTTCAAAATTTTTTGATCAGTACTTTTAGAGATAAGGTAGGGGGTCAGCGATTTTTTAAAAGTAATACGAAGAAAAGTGTGCGCAAGTACTACATTATATATATATTTTTTACTCGTTTTTTCACAAACTTTCATTTGACACCACACCTAGTAAAAAAAAATTTTTTTCACTTCCGATTTCACCCCTCAAAAAGAACCCCTTAAGTCAAAATTTATGTTACGGTGGTATAAAATGATCAATAACTTCACAAAACACACCCCAAATGAGTTTTCAACAAAGTTTGTTTCCAATCTTTACTGAAATCTGATGACCTTGAAATTTTTGTTTTTTTTTATATACCATATAAATTATTAAAGGTAATGCACTCGTGATAATTTTCGTTCAATCTACACCCCGTGGAGAATATTCCAGAATTTTTTCGAAATTTTTTGATAAGTACTTTTCGAGATAAGGCCCGGGACAGCGATTTTTCGCGAATTTTTAAAAATAATACAAAGAAAAGTGCGCACAAGTATAATATTATATATATATAATTTTTTACTCGTGTTTTCACAAGCTTTCATTTGACACCACACTCGATGACCTAGTAAAAAAATTTTTTTTTTCACTTCCGACTTCACCCCCCCCAAAACTAACCCCTTAGGGGTTAAAACTACATGGCTCTGATGAGGCCATCAATTCCTATATTATTACCAAATTTCACCTTTCTATGTCAAATAGTTTCGGAGAAAATCGGGTGTGACAGACAGACAGACAGACAGACAGACAGACAGACACCGAAGTGATCTTATAAGTGTTCCGTACGGAACACTAATAAAAGACTGTTTTAGTCAATTTCCACTGGTTTATTTAAATTGCGATGACGCGTTTCGCTGTCGATACAGCTTCTTCAGATCTACATTTTACACTGTCAAGTTAGGTTTAGTGTTCACAATTTTATATAATTTCTTAATTATAATATTACACCTAATTAAATTATTTGATAGTATTGGAAAACCCACACAGATTTGGAATTGGGAGAATAAATTCAATAATGGTGAATTGCTTAAATCTACCTCTTCGTTGAGTAAAGTACCTGTAGTCCTTAATAAATTTATTTGCATTGTCTCTAAAAAATTTAGTTTTAAACCTTTTTGTTGGGTGTGTAAAATTTTGAAATTCTTGTTAAATGTGTGATTTTCTGTTAAAAAATGATTAGCATATGTTGAATTAGATTTTCTATGGATGAAACTTTTTTCGTGTTCTGTAACGCTTTGTATAAATGTACGTCCAGTTTGTCCTATGTATGTATTAGGACATGAACCACATGTTAATTGATAAACCCCTGATTTGTTGTCTTTATTGATTTGTGGTTTGTAGTTTTTAAAATATTTCCCTATAGTATTGTCAGTCTTGTAAGCTATGTTGATATTTTTTTGATTTAAAAATTTCCGTTGGTTGGCCAAAATAGGTTAAGCATTTAAATGTGGTATTTCTGTCCTTGAAACGTGGGTATATTTCTAAGATTGCCTTGTTTCTACTGTTTCTAGTGTAAAATGTAGATCTGAAGAAGCTGCATCGACAGCGAAACGCGTCATCGCAATTTAAATAAACCAGTGGAAATTGACTAAAAACAGTCTTTTATTATATATTTACATTTCTGATTTGTATAGCTTGTTCTATTTGGAACATAGGGTAATTGTTAGCGGTGTGAATTTCCTTTAGATATGGGGTACAATAATTTAGTGTTTGTACAAGGTATGGTAAATCTTTGTTTCTCCAATATCCTGCGTTTTTAGAGCAAGATTCTTTGTGAGAACGAATTAGTCGCCTTAAGGGATGGTTTTTTATACATATAATTTTGGATATAAATTTTATTGCTAGCCATTGTCCTCTGTGCTCCAAATCCCGTTCTGACGATTCAGCCATTAGAATATTAGTGGGGGTTGTCTTCATACATCCTAGTACGATTCGTAAACATTGATATTGTATTGAGTTTAGTTTGTTAAGGTTTTTTTTGTTGGTTGGTTTATTAAAATGGATCCATAATCTAGATGCGGTTCTATCAAACCATTGTATATTAATAATAAAGTATGTGGATCTCTGCCCCACCATACTCTTGTAAAAGACTTCATTAAGTTATATGTACGCACTTGAGCAACTTAAAACCAACGAAGATTTGTTGGAAATTTCATTACGAAGAGTTTGATTTTTTTTGTCTCGATACGACTTATATAAGCAGAGTTATTCACATTTTAAGCCTGGTAATATCCCAGAGAGGATAAAATCATAATATTGTTGTATCTAGATCAGAGGTTCCCAAACTTTTTTTTCTCGTAGACCACTTTCAAAATTTTACTGGTTTCGGTAGACCCCCTGCTGCTACATTTCTACCTTATTCCCAAAACTCGTCAAAAAATGTGAAAATTAGATCTACAGATGGAAATTTGCGTCGTGGCTGAGTTCCAACCCTAAATTCGGAGTGGTAAAAATAAAAAGAAAAATAATATATTTCCTCGTGTTCTATTTATTAAAATAATATTATTACAGACTTAATAGAATCAAAATTAAACATTAATAACGTACCGTAACTTCAACGAGGCACATCAACAATTAAAAAAAAATAGTCATAATTTTAATGGGAGGGATGTACTTGATGGATTGACAGCAAATTATCAATATTTGGCTCCAGTTTTATAAGGAATAACCGGTTAATAGGTTTGTAACGACACTAAAACTTTTTTCGACAAGGTATGACGAGGGAAACGCTATCAAAAGTTTTCTCGCAATTTCCCACAGCCCAGGATATTTTTCGGGTATTTCTGCCTGCAGCCAAAATGTTTGATAGCCTTTTTTAAATTTCACCTTCAGCTCCTCATTGGTGTTAAGCTCGCGTAGCTCCTCTGGTCATACTACATTCGCCACTTCCGTTTCGTCAAATGGATTTATGATCCATGGTGGTATTTCCATTATCAGAATATCTTCAAATCTATTTTTGAAGTCATCAGGCAGGGCATTTAAATGTTGAACGTATGTCTGAATATCCTCATCAACACATTCTGCCTGTGACAAGTTTGGAAACTGGAAGAAATCGCGCCGACTAATATTTTGCTTCATAAATTTCAATTTTCCAAGAAAAACCGAAATTACACCCTTTGTTTTTATTAAATTTGGGCTGTCCCCTTGTAACTGCAAGTTAAAGTTTTTTGAACAAATTTGCCAAATACGCGATGTCTACTTTCAATTTGATCAAGTTTTCTTTTAAATCTGGATCTTTACTTTCCAGAAACTCTAAAACTGATTCAAAAAATGAGTAAAATCTTGTTAAACATGCACCTTTCGACAACCAATGTACTTCAGTATGTAAGAGCAATCGTTGGAAGTCTTCATCATTTTCGTCGCACAATTGTGCAAATAGTCGGATATTCAACGCATTGCTTCTTATTTTGTTAACTGCTTTAATCACAAATTGCAGCGACTGGTGCAATGTGTCACTCAAATTTTTCGCTACCAGGTGTTGTCGGTGGATGACACAGTGAATTGCAGTTAATCCTGGTGTAATTCTTTTAAGATGGCTTATAAACCCGCGATATTGCCCGAAGATGGTAGGAGCTACATCTGCTGCCACCGAAATAATGTTTGTAAATGGAATCGATTTTTCCTTAAAAAAATCACTCTGGACATTAAATATTGATTCGCCTTTAGCGTCCGTCTCCAAAGTTTTCGCGAATAGCAGCTCTTCATGGATTCCTTCGTCCATAACAAATCGAACACATGCCAATAATAATGCTTCATTAGTAGGTAAAGTTGACTCGTCCAGTTGAATAGAAAAATGATTGCAGATAATTACACAAGAAGCTTTCAATATCAGAGCTCATTTCATCAATACGTCTTTGTACAGTGTTGTTACTCAAAGGAATTCTTTTGAGTAAGTCAAATGGAGGTTTGTGCAGAACAGTTTTTAAAACCTCTTCAACAGCGGGTAAAATTAACTGTTCTCCGATGGTGTGGGGTTTTCCAGATTTCGTTATAAGCAATGAGATATTGTAAGATGTCCGCAAGCCATTATCGTTACTTTAAGACGTTGTAGCGAACATACTGTGTACGGTGGGTCTCTTTTCATATTTTTCCTTCAATGTTTGAAAATATTTTAAATCTTTACCTATTTTATCAGGATGACACCTTCTTAGATGATCTTCGAGCTTCGATGGTTTCATAGAGTCATTGCTTTATTGCATAAAAGGCATATGGGCAATCGTTTGTCTGCCTTTGATGGAAGAAAACCAAATTTCAAATAATCAACACTGTACTGTCGACATTTCTTATTAGATTCAGCCAGGTTTCGTATCAGTTACCTACCTGTAAAGAAAAAAATGTTTGTTTTAGTAATCATAAGGCGACTTTAACAGGATATGACTATTTTAATAGAATAAAATAGGATTAATTAATTATTGCAATGAAAAAACCAAAATGCCGACGGCAAAACTGATTTTAATTATTAAAAGCAATAAACTGCTAGGACCCTAAAATATTTTTATATTACATTAAAATAGGTTCAGCCGTTTTGTGAAAATAGAGATTTTCACAAAACGGCTGAACCTATTTTAATGTAATATGAAATATTTTTTGATTAATTATATTTTGATACATTTCTGTAAATTCGAGAGAAAATACTTTTAAAGAATATTTTGACATCAAAACTCCGCGATTTTAATGATTTATTTATTACTTTGATGTACGATACGAGTGGTACATAAAGACACGTACAATTTATGAAAATATTTTTAGTCATTTAGCATTAGCAACTACGAGGGCACTGAAATATGTACAAACATGCAGGTCAATCATATATCTCTTCTTTAGTGAATCACCACAGTCGGGTAAATAAATAATTTTATAATAAAAAGTACCAAAAGTTCAATCTTTCTCGGCTTTCTGTTCTTTTATAGAAGTATCCAATAATGGCCCTGTTCAGTATTTAATTTTTATTACGTACCTACTACACGCAAACATAACAAATATATTATTACAATATATAATAAAAGTATGAATAACAAATAGGCAGGTACGTACTTTGTCCGGCACTGGCAAACACTGACATCGATTCACTCATACTTTTCTTTTCAAAATTCCGGAAACAAATGAGTAACGTTTGTCCTTGGCATTCGTATTTATATTGGTGAAGAATCAAACAAGTTCATGCAAGATTGCAAGCACAGCACAAGTCGTATTTCGTCCCTTTGCACGTTTGAACGGGTTGCGTTGCGGGTGGGCGGGCGGCGCTTTGCAAGTCTCGACGCGCGTTGTACTGAATATCGAATATGCAAGTTTTTACAAATAACAGTCGTTGACCTTTTTAAAATACACTACTCGAAAAAATTGAGGGAGGTTTTAAAACAAAGAAATTAATGGTAAATAAACAGGCTATCTGATCCATATGTCAGCCTAACTGACAAAATTTTTTTCAAGCCCGTGGACCAAAAAAAAGCAAAATATTTGCAATATTATTTTTTTGCGCTATCTGTTAGGACTGCATGAGAACCGTAGCTCTTAAAAAATTTTAGCCAAGAAATCTGAAAATTAGGATCTTAAAGCTTTAAAATGCTTTTTTTAAAGTCTCAATACGACCATTTTTTCACCGAAATACAGCCTGTCAAAAATAACCGAAAAATTTGGAATTTTTTTTGCTCCCTTAATTTTTTTGAGTAGTGTATTATCTGCCTACATTGATAGGTAAAGCCAAGCCAACATTTTTGTTCTTTACTGTAGAAACCAGATAAATTTTTGTGGACCCCCACTTACAACTTGTGAACCCCCATTTTTTTTTTCACTCCCACGTAGACCCCCGTCGACTCTCCCGTGGACCCCTGGGGGTCCACCTGAACCACTTTGGGAATAACTGATCTAGATTGTACAATTTCATATGGTTTTTTTACTACACTAAATAGAATTAGGCTACCTAAGTTTCCAAGAAAAATACTCGTATGTCTATTATAACTTAGTTAAATAATAGTAACGCCTAACAAATATTTATACCTAAATTATTGTTAACTAACAACACTAACAATACATAATTGTATTTTGTGTACCAAACTGCTTTAGGGTATAACCGCTAATTGGACTGTTTCGACACTATCCAGTGTAATTCAGTATAATTAATATTACAAAAGCTATACCGAAATCCTATTTAATACAACAATAATTATAAGCATTATGCTTAAAACCCTACTTTTTTTCTGATGGGTGGAGAAGTCGTTTTTTCTAAGAAAAAAAAGAGAAGTGAAACTTTTGACAATAAGCTTCTTACTAAAAATGCTTTTAAAGAGATTGGCCAGGAATTGCTTTAATACTGAGCTCCAATTTGTAAAATTTAATTTTTGTTCTCAAATCTATCCTTGTCTTTTTATAAAAAGATTATCTTTTCTTGCCTTCTCATAAAAATATTATGATATAATGGTGTAATGTGGAAGTTCTAATATAATGAAAACGTAAATTTAAAAAATTGGATGGCATTATTAAAAAAAATCGAGACAAATCCTCCTAAATAAATTTTATTTTTATATTTCTTAGTTTTTAATCCAAACATTTAATAAAATTGTGACAAAGGATGTGTCTATAGATTGACTTTTTTGTCTCCTATCCTCTAGATCGAACAGATGCTGGTCTATTTCGGCAATGTATGAAAATACGGCTAAAAGGATTTTGACGAAATTTTATACAAATACCATGCAGATCCAGGGTCTGACTACAGGCTATTTTTTATCTCGAAAAACTGTATACAGTTAAAGCTAAGAAAAAAGAAATTTGTACACTGAGAAAATCGTGTACAGACAGACAGACATACGCGGCGGGCGCTTTGTTTTATAATATGTATTGATGATATAACACGTCACCAATCAGGTACATAAAAATAATAATCAAATACGTTTTTTCACTTCAACAGCTGTTTATCCTCAATGACTACTATTATTTGTTTTTTTTTGTAAAGGCCCTTTGGCTATTGTTATTAAAATTAGGGAAATTTTTTAATTTAGTCTGCTGGGAAAACTTTTTAATATAATACATATCTTTTCTAATTGGTAAAAATTTTAACCCATGTAATTCACTAAAATTGTATTTGCCTGATTGTATAAAAATATTTATAAATAAATTGCTGACCTAAGTCAAGAGTCGTTCAACTTTTCGGCTTTCGATTGTTGTCAACAAAAAAAGCCAGCTGGGCTTCAAAGCACTTTATTGGATGACGCATACCGGCTGAGTGTGGTTTTATACTAAAAGTTTGTAGGAGAGGTCTAGACATATCGTTTACCGATTATTTTTAGTATTGATGGTGACTTTCTCTTTTTTGACTTGAAGTAATTTGCATAATTTTTGTACAGTATTTTTTGTAGTATTGGCCATAAAGATTTTACTTTTTCTTAAATCTTTTGCGTTAAATCCCGAAGTAGACGGTTCACTATTAAAATGTGATTCGATACTAACAGGAGCGTCTCGTATGATCGATGTGCTTTTATTACTTTGTTTCAGAGAAAGAACATTTATAATTTCAGCTGTTTTAAACAAATGCGGGAAAGACGTTTTTTGTCCATGGGCTAAGCTCCAGCCGTTTTAAATCCGTTCACAATGGTGCCAGTGGTTACCTCTTTGCTAAGCTTCTGCAAATAAACTTGCAACTTGATATTCCGTTACTTGACGTCCTCAACCATTTTTTCTGCTGCTTGAATATAATGATTGCTCATAGGTTTAAAAAAAAAAGATACTTTCAGCGGCTGAACCCGTTGTGTAGTAAGGCCTAGCAGTTGCAACATTAAGCTGCACTATGGTTAAGGCCTCCAGGTTCTTCGAATGCGTTGGATTTCCATCAAACAAACAAGTTTTAGTTAATACAGCCAGTGTCTGGAATGGTCACAAAACCCTCAGAAGATGTGCTATTCCCCAATTCAGAATTTTGTCTCATTCTTATGAATATAAGCATTGATGGCACATACTGTCCAGGCACACTGGCACAACACAAGGCCTATTTTCCCGCTTGTGATTGCGCCGATTTATTTATTTCTCTTTAATCCTAAAAGTTTTTGCATTATTTTTCTGAACGGTGAAAAATCCACTTTCATCAGCATTAAATATGTATTTTTACTACTTTGAAATATCACCTGTTAAGGGCAATGATCGGTTGTTCTTCGGCCTTCCAAGGAATTATCTATTTTTAATGTCAGTATTTCATAGGCGGGCTAAATTTATAAAGAAAGGTAAAGGGAGTTTTGCCCCATTTTCTAATTTTTCAAAAATTTTCGAATTGGAAGAAAAAAGTATTGAATGTGCTTCTACATGACCCCACGAGTCACCCATTTTAATATATGCAGTGAATTTCATAACACCCTATATATATATATATATATATATATATATATATATATATATATATATATATATATATATATATGTACATATATATATATATATATATATATATATATATATATATATACATATATATATATATATATATATATATATATATATATATATATATATATATATATATATATATATATATATATATATATATATATATATATACATTTATATATGTTGGGAAATGTATCTTTTTTCGAGTGCTAATTTTTGGACACTTTCCCTTCAAGTGTTTCTCAAAATGTTCAGATAAAAATGCTGATCCATGGTACCATTAATACAACTTAAATTTCCAACTCCTCCACCGGACATGCATTCCCAAAGCAGAACACTGTCACCTCCTTGTCTCACCGTGGAATAAATGTTTTTAGTATCAAATCTCCAAAACTTAGTTCTGCCATGAGAACCAAAATTTTAGTTTCATCACCGCTTTTCGTAATTAGCTTCCGAAATTAACGGCTTCTTGCTGCCTGCCCTGTGTAAACAATTTCTCACTTTTAGTGAACAAACATTTTTCGAAAATAGTTTCCGTACTTCTTCTTTTAATTTTGATGGACTTTTCTTGGGATCTATAATTATTTGTCTAACAAAACTGGCCTCTTCACGTGGAGTCAGTTTCTAGGAACGACCGGAGCTTGGTCGAATTTTATAGGAACCCGTTGATTTATACTGGTTTACGATATATCGAACAGTAGCATGCGACTTTTTAACAATTTTTCCTATATTTCTGCACGATTTTCCATCTTTCCACAAATCAATTATGATTTTCCAAACTTGAAATGGAATTTCACAATTTATCTCGTTCATTTTTAATACTACTTTGAATACCCACTGCAAAATTACTAGCAACAAGTGACAGATTAAAGTATGGACGAAAATTATTCATTTATTTTCAGATTAGCTAGATAAAATGCGGCTGATTATGATATGTTTTTTTTTGTCAATGCATTTCTTAGGTGTATGGAGACTTTTTTGATATTTTTATAACAATGATGTAACTACTAAATAAAATGTTCCGTAGTTTTTTTTAATATTAATCCTCGTTGGTTAAGTTTCAAATATTAATTTAAACATGTTTCCCATTAATTAGTTAAACATAACAGAAAAATAGTATAGAAAGCAGGTGGTGTATGGAGATTTTTTGGGCTGATTGTATATATATATATATATATATATATATATATATATATATATATATATATATATATATATATACGTATATATATATATATATATATATATATATATATATATATATATATATACATATATACATATATATATATATATATATATATATATATATATATATATATATATATATATATATATATATATATATATATACGTATATATATATATATATATATATATATATATATATATATATATATATATATATATATATATATATATATATATATATATATATATATATATATATATATATATATATATATATATATATATATACATATATATATATATATATATATATATATATATATATATATATATATATATGTATATATATATATATATATATATATATATATATATATATATATACATACATATATATATATATATATATATATATATATATATATATATATATATATATATATATATATATATATATATATATATATGGGTGCCTCAAAAACTCTCGTATTCCTTTCGAGGGTTGATAAGCCAGCTGATAACTTACAAGATTATATAAATGTAATCTTATTGAGAAATCGATAGATTTCGAGATTTTGACAATAGTTAATTAAAATGATTTTATTCATGATATTTGCAAAAATGTTTTTTTTCCTGTAGACTTATCACAATTAGTTTCATTTTGAACTCTAATCAACAGCAGGGTTATTCAGGATTATTGTATCAAAAATTAGCATCTTAAAATACGGATATTTGTAGTTGTTGTTCTCGATAAATTGATCTAAGATGTAGATTTTCATGAAATTCATAAGAATATCTCGAAATTTTTTTCAAAGCATTGATTACTGGACGGTGTCTTGGCGTTGAATGTCAGACACCGTCCAATGATTTACGCTTTGAAAAAGATGGATGAGATTCCATCGAAATGTCAGCGAAACCGTCCATCAAGGGACTTTAAGCTAACACGGGATACCCGAAAAACCACTACTACGTTTCACACCCGTGAGAACATTTGTCAAAACATACATATATATATATATATATATATATATATATATATATATATATATATATATATATATGGTACGATATATGAGAATATAGAAAACAGAAGTATTAAATAAACTATACTAATAATGTTCTTTGCTAGATTTGACTACCCCGTACATATTTTCAATTGCAGCATCTGCACAAAAACATACCTCTTCTGAAATTTTCCAGAAAAATAAAATAAAACTGCTCGTATTCTAGTTTATTCAGCGTCTCCGGGCACTTTTGTGAATCTCAATTCTTGAAATGGTTTTAAATTCGGCAAATGCAAATCCAATATCCCCCTTTTCTTTAATATTTTCAAGGAAAATTTGTTTGGAGTAAGAGTTCGCTTTTAATAGAATCCACGGTTCTTAAGAAATTCGTTTCTTTAACTACACCGTAAGAAAACTCGCATCGCTTGTCCTGGAATTGTACACGGACTATTGGTTATTCGACTTTAGATCAAACATACAGAAACCTAAAATTATGACAGTATTTAGGTAACCTGAAAATTTCTTAAGCTAATCTTGTTTTATCAAGTAAAATTTACTTGTATAAAAATAAAAAGTTTCTTATAAGATATGTCAGTACGTACAAATGATAGGATGGCTAAACTTATTTTTTTTTTCAATGACCTCACTGATATACGTATTCGACATTGGTTGGCAAGGTCTCGTTCAATATTTAATATTTGTAACTTTATGACATAATCAATATAATCAGTTAAATGAACTAAAAATATATCAACTCCTTCAATATAGGTGTAACTCTAACCCTAAATACCCATTGTTTCCAATAAACAGAACAGTTTTATAAACCGATTGATATATGTGTCATGGGTTCTCCCATTTCATCTGTCATAGCTCAATTAGCTATGAAATTCTTACAGGAAAAAGTTACTGATAGATTAAATTTCGATATACTGTATTTGCTGGCTGTGCCTGATAATAAAACAAAGGAGATACAAAATTATAGTTCTTACTGAATTGGAAAAGAAAATAGGTTATACTTTTTAGATATGACAGAAATTAGAAAAAAAATCATCATCGAATGGTACATAAAACCTACCTGGTCAGAGCGATACTTAAATTTTTATTCAAACCATTCCAAGTCCCAAAAAGCTTTATCTCCTGAATTATGAGCTGAACTATTAAACAAAGTAAGACAGGTTTTATTACAAAACGATTTGGTAGAAAATTACATAAACCGAATAATAAAAAAAAGAACATACCAATTCATGAAATCGTACTAAAAGCAAAGAAAATCAGAGTAAATTCGTAGCATCTCCGTATAAAAACATACTTTCCAAAAAACTAAAAAGGTTTGAAAGAAATATAACATTCTGGTTTGCTATAAAACCCATATTAAATTAAGTTCTATATTTACAAATTTTAGTCAAGTATCTACCATAAATCCAATATAGTATATTGCATATCTTGCTTAAATTGTCCAAGAAAATATATTGGAATGGTAAGTCCATTATTAAAAACAGATTGAATATATACAGATATACAAATAATACATCCATAGCACTAAGCAAACATAAAACAGACCAAAAACACGACTTTAGTTATAATGAACCTAGAATTATAATTATTTTTTTTTATGGGTCTAGCACACGTGCTGCAGGGAAGTCCCTAAAGCACTCCAGGAGCCGCATGTGTGCGGAAAAAGAGATTCACGTTGTTCTTGAATCGGTGTAAATTGTACTCGGTGGGAAACACAGCGCTGGGCAAATTATTCCAAAGGGATGATGTTCTCCATATGAAAGACTGCTTGAAAAGCGTTGTACGCGTTGTTACGCGTTACTACAAGTTATCTACAAAAGAAATAATTGAAATTAGAAACAAAAAATGCTTCAAAAGTTAGAACTGACAAAAAAGGAACTAGTCATATAAACAAATTTAATTTAATAATCACAGCCTAAATAGAGTCATTTTTTTAAAATAAAGAAGTGTAGTTATTCACTTATTACCACTAAAACTGGCCGTGGCTCGGTGGCGTAGTACTTTGCTACTTTGCAGAAGGTCGAGGGTTCAATCCCGCAGGTCGGTATACTTATTTATTAATTTATTTAAGTATACTGGGCCTGGCCACGTACATAGGTAGTAGTTGTTTGCAAAAATGCAAATAACGTCAGTGGCAGCACTACTACATTGTTTAAAAGATGCCGTGAAATACAGAAATGTATGTTTCGGCACTTGGACAACGTTGACGGGTATTACGACATCATCGCCGATATCCTTGGGATATAGAAAAAGAGTAAAATAGAGTCATTTTTTTAAAATAAAGAAGCGTTTATTCTCTTAATACCACTAAAACTGGCCGTGGCTCGGTGGCGTAGTACTTTGCTACTTTGCAGAAGGTCGAGAGTTCAGTCCCGCAGGTCGGTATACTTATTTATTAATTTATTTAAGTATATTTGATCTGGCCACGTACATAGGCAGTAGTTGTTTGCAAAAATGCAAATAACGTCAGTGGCAGCACTACTACATTGTTTAAAAGATGCCGCGAAATACAGAAATGTATGTTTCGGCACTTGGACAACGTTGACGGGTATTACGACATCATCGCCGATATCCTTGGGATATAGAAAAAGAGTAAAATAGAGTCATTTTTTTAAAATAAAGAAGTGTTTATTCTCTTAATACCACTAAAACTGGCCGTGGCTCGGTGGCGTAATACTTTGCTACTTTGCAGAAGGTCGAGGGTTCAATCCCGCAGGTCGGTATACTTATTTATTAATTTATTTCAGTATATTTGATCTGGCCACGTACATAGGTAGTAGTTGTTTGCAAAAATGCAAATAACGTCAGTGGCAGCACTACTACGTTGTTTAAAAGAGACCGTGAAATACAGAAATGTATGTTTCGGCACTTGAACAACGTTGACGGGTATTACGACATCATCGCCGATATCCTTGGGATATAGAAAAAGAGTAAAATTCCTACTGAGGGGGAGATAAGCGCCAAAAAAAAAACCGCAGATAAGGAATCCTCCATAAAGAAAACATTATATAGTAAATCAAGGTCGGTATTATTTTTTAAAAAATATTTACCGTTAATTGATGTTGGAATTTTAAATTTTATATCATAAAGAATTGTAATTTTGTCCAAATATATCCTTGTCAAATCAGTTTATTATGTATGTATTGGATTTGAGATATAAATGATATATAATAAAATTTTGAAAATGTTCCGAAATAAAGGCGAAATATCAAACATATCCTTTTAAAAACTAAGAAGACGAATTTTAAACAATTGACTGAGGAACAAAAGAGAGTGTATATATATATATATATATATATATATATATATATATATATATATATATATATATACGAGGCATGTTTTTTAAGTAAGTACCGTTTTGCGATTCCACCGCCGCAGCGATACGGTCGGCGTTCCGCGCATGCGCGCTGGTAACCTACATCTCATGTCTACGCACTGACTCCATTACAGTCTGATTCTTCATTGTATACGTTGTTTACTGAGTGTTTAAGATGCCTCCGACAATCGTGAGTCCCGCCGATTGTGAAGTACGGGCTGTTATACGATTTCTTAGTGCTAAAGGCGTAAAACCGATCGATATTCATCGTGAGATCTGTGAAGTTTACGGACAAAACATTATGAGTGATGGAATGGTAAGGAAATGGGTGAGAGCATTTAAAGATGGCCGCACAAATGTGCATGATGAAGAACGGAGTGGGCGTCCTTCGGTCGTTAATGAAGATTTGGTGCAGAAAGTGGACGAAAAGGTGAGAGAAAACAGACGCTTTACAATTTCATCATTGTGCGACTGCTTTCCTCAATATTCTCGTAGTGTTTTGTATCGCATTGTGACCGAGAACTTTTTTCTCAGGCGGCAGAATTTTATGAGGAGGGTATTCAAAAACTGGTGCCACGTTATGACAAGTGCCTCAATATTCACGGAAATTATGTAGAAAAGTAGATTAAGGTACAGGCTTTCATGTAAAAATAAAATTATAGCGATATCTTTGCACGTCTTTTTTTAATTCCAAAACGGTACTTACTTAAAAAACATGCCTCGTATATATATATATATATATATATATATATATATATATATATATATATATATATATATATATTATATATATATATATATATATATATATATATATATATATATACATATAAAATATTACAATTTACATCAGAAATTGAAAAGGATGGTAAAATAAATTTTCTAGACCTGACTCTTATCCGAAAGCAAGATAAAATCCTTACAGAGTGGTACACAAAACCTTCTTAGTCAGGGAGATATTTGAATTTTCACTCTAGTCATGCAATGTCCCAGAAAATCAGCGTTATAGTGGGCCTAACAGACCGAGCAATAAAATTGACTTCCCCTGAACTAAGACCAGACGCGCTAAAAAAAGTAAAAACTGTCTTAATACAAAACAATTTTAAAGAAAATGACATCAATCGAACAATAAAAAAGAGAATATACAAGTTTTATAATAACTCAAAAAACAACACCAAAAATAGTAAACAAAACTGTGATAAGTTTTTTTACCACTTCCTTATACAAAAGAACTTTCTGAGAAGCTGAAATGGGTCTTGAAAAAATATCACATTATAGTTTGCCATAAAACTCAAAATAAACTAAGTTCATTATTTACAAACTTAAAAAGCCATATCCCCACAATGAATGAATCTAATGTCGTGTATGCAATACGGTGTGCGAATTGTCCGAAGAAATATATTGGCATGACTTCTCAGTTACTAAAAAACAGACTAAATGGACACAAATATACTAGGAATGCTTCCACTGCCCTTAGTAAACACGAAGCAGAAGAAAAACATGACTTTAAATTCAATGAAACCAAGGTCCTCTGCAAAGAGCGGAATTATGCCAAACTACAAATCAAAGAGATGATTGAAATAAAAAAAGATGAAAACACTGTGAATGATAGGACTGACATAAAAGGAATCAGTCGTATCTACACAAATTTAATTAAAAAATAAACATGCTGGCATGCATATCCTCTTAATAATACAAAATGGTATATATACTTAACATCAATAATAGTTATTTCGTTAAGACACCCATTATAGATAATACAATTTTAAAAAAATCAGTAAAAAATACGAGATACGATATGCTGAAAGAAATACAGAATTTGAAATTCACAAACACACAAATAGTTGACTTTCAGGGTATATACACGTTAGTAAATTGTTTTATATTTTTGTTATGGTGTAATATTTTAAATGTCCGAGTGTGCGTAAAATGCTATATGTTTTTAAAAGTGTAATTTGACTTAAAAGATTTTAACCTTGTGTTTTCTAATTTTAGAATGAATATTAAAAAATAAAGAATTTTTGAAAATGCCTAAAAAAAATAAGGCGAAACGTCGAATAAACTAGTTTGTGTTTTCCAAAAGAACCTAAGTACCCAAGAAAAACCAATCAAGTTTATATATATATATATATATATATATATATATATATATATATATATATATATATATATATGTATATACATGTATATACATATACATATATATATATATATATATATATAATATATATATATATATATATATATATATATATATATATATATATATATATATACATATATATATATATATATATATATATATATATATATATATATATATATATATATATATATATATATATATATATATATATAATACTAGCGACCTGCCACGGATTCGCACGGTAGTTGTGGTTATGTTACTGTTTAACTCTTCGTTAGAATTTAGACCAAACCAGTTTGTCTAAAATAGTTTTTCAAGATTTTTCAAAATTTTGGTTTATACGTCACATTAAGTGTCTCTTCTCCGGGTGGCGTAACAAACAGGACTATGTTTGGACTTTTTGTCTAGTCAGCATACCCCTAGTGAACATCATTATCATATCGTCACAATATCAAAGACTTCTTGGCTTACCCTCTTCTAACCTTATATCATTCTTTTTCAACATATTTTTAGCAAAAAAAAATCGCATAAGGACTTTTTGGTCAGACGATTGTTACCCTCTTCTATCCTCATATAAGGCTTTTTTCAACTACTTTTTAACGAAAAATATCTAATAATAGGCCTTTTTGAAACCTTTTAAACAAAAAAAACACCTTATAATGTGCATTTTTCATCACAAAAACAACCCCACTAACTTCATTAACGCCTTTTCTACATATACACACGTATATATCAACTCTTCTCTAATACCTTTTTAACAATCCTTTTTTCAAAAATCAACGATTAATCCTAATGTCGCTGACAAACATTTATCAAAAAAAAAAGCTACTACCTTCATTAATGCATTTTTCACATCTAATCTATCCCCATTACACACTAAAAATAACCAAGGCAATTCTAACAATAAACCTTTTCATCATAATAAAGACTTTTTAACCGAGTCTAGAACAGCCCTCATCAACATAATAAGGACTTTTTGATTAACCGTTATTAACGCCAATTTGAGCTAAAACCAACACCACACACATCGTCTTCAGCCAAAATATAGTACTTCACATAGCGTTAGCGACACTGTCTTATAACGTCCTTTCGACATCTAAGAGTCGGCAACAGTGTCTCACCTCTGCGCATGCGCACATACATCAAAGTGGGTAAAAAAATAGCAGAATAAATGTAGATTTGAGGCACCTAAAAAATACATTGGTTTTTGCAGCAGTACAGTTATTGTTAGTCGTATGTCTATATATTCCAGCAAGAATCTCGTCACAAGACATTTAAATATAACTCATATATAGGAGTTCTGTATACTATGTTTTGTATGTCACTATGCTTTGTGACAAAATTCATTTTGTTTAGAATATCGATATGAAAAACCGCTTATTTCAAAACTAAAATAATAATAGGCTGAGGGTTAACGTTGACAATAAAAAATACAATCCACTGTATATTTGGTTGCCCCTATTAGAAACGAAATTATATATTTATTATTAATCTATTATATTTTTATCTTACCTCTTAAAACATAGCCTATGTCCTTCCCAAAAGTGTAGACTACATACCGGTAAAAGATTTTTTAAATCGGATTGAGAGATTGAGAGATTACCTCCGACAAACATACAAACTTTCCTTCTTTATCACTATAGTGTAAATTGTACGTGTATGGTATCTACTTCTAAGTCCTAAACTAGAAGCAGTTAGGCTAAATATATTTTATAAATATTTTGCTTTAATTTAATTCGACAAATATATTGTAATAATAAAATGAAATGCAAAATAAAGTTCTAAATTATTAACTAATTACCCACAACTCTACAAAAGAGAAAAAATGTGTTTTTTACATAAACTAGTCAGTACTTCTTCAAATTAATAATATAATACACATTTATGGTATTAAAATTTAGTATATTTTGGCTAAGTTCTCTGTCTCTTTATTCAAATTCATTTAAACGCTCAATACAGTGTTAAAGCTCTATGAAAACAATAGCATGGAATAGAGTGCTGTTATTCCATGCAAATGAACAGTATATCTTTTTGAACTATTTGTAAGATCGTTGTTTTAATTGCTAAATTGCTAAAATTTTTGTCGTGGTGGACAATGAGACTTTTTTTAAAAACTAGTGGAAGTTTGTGAAATGTCCAATTTTTGACAGTTAATTACAAAATAAATTTTGCAACTAGTATTATATATTTTTTCAATTGCTGGTAATAACTATGACTATGTTGGGCGCCATGAGTATTAATTTATAATATTAGAAGTTCTTCATTAATGCGAGAATATTTTTTCGAAGTATTAAACTAACTTTTTTTCATAAATTATGTTTTTTTAATTTTTTTCTTATTCTAGTTTCAAGTCTTTAGCTTTTGAATGTAAAATTATAACATAATGATAAAAAAAAGATAGTAATTCATATACCAGCATTCAACAACAGCTGTAACAGCGACGAAAAAAAAATTTTATGTATATTTCGTCAAAGAAATTTTTGAATTTTTTAATTATAAGCGAGTATTCACAGTTTAATTTATATTAATTTAAGGCAATATCATTTAATTGGATCACATAGTTAACTCCAGCACATTGATAAGCCAATTATTATTATATACAGTCAACATTGGGATACTGTCTTGTTTATAACAGCCCCAAAATATTTAGGCATAGGCATATTGGATTAAAATGTTACTGATTTCAAATGTATATTATATATATATATATACATATATATATATATATATATATATATATATATATATATATATATATATATATATATAGTGTGTCCCAAAAAGTTTTATATAAATGAAGAAAAATATATTCTTGATAAAAAGTTCTGCATCACATGTAAATCCATAATCAAGTATCAAAAGTTTAAAATACGAGGCTGGTTTGAAAAGTCCGTGCAAAGTCCGAGAGATGGCACCACCGGCGCGTATCGAGGTCATGTTTAGTTAGTAGCATCTCTTGAATGAACGCATACCAAGTTTCAGCCATATTGGTCTATTTCTTTGTGTTTGACATTCGTGTGAATCAAGGAAGTCGAGTGATTTTCAAGAAATGGACGAAAAAGAATTTCGTGTGGTTATTAAACATTACTTTATGAAAGGCAAAACGCCTCAGGAGACTAAAGAGAAGCTTGATAAACATTATGGTGACTCTGCACCTTCGATTAGAACAGTTTATAAGTGGTTTCAAAATTTTCGGACTGGCCATATGGGCACAAGTGACGCTGAACGTTCTGGACGGCCTGTGGAGGTTACGACTCCAGAAATCATTGATCAAATCCATGATATGGTGATGGATGACAGAAGAGTTAAGGTGCGTGAGATTGCTAGTGCTGTGGGCATCTCGACTGAACGGGTACATAATATTTTGCATAAACATTTGGCAAGATGGGTGCCGCGATTGCTCACGCTTGACCAAAAACGGAATCGTGTGAAGTGTTGCAAGGATGGTTTGCAGCTGTTCCAGAAGAATCCGGAGGACTTTAAGCGTCGTTTCGTCACTGTGGATGAAACATGGATACATTACTATACTCCTGAGACCAAACAACAATCTAAACAATGGGTTACCAAGGGGGAATCTGCACCAAAAAAGGCGAAGACCGTTCCTTCGGCCGGAAAGGTTATGGCGACTGTCTTTTGGGATTCGCAAGGGATAATCCTCATCGACTATCTGGAAAAGGGTAAAACTATGACAGGTGAATATTATTCATCGTTATTGGACCGTTTGAAAACCGAGCTGCAAGAAAAACGCCCCACAAGAAAGTCCTTTTCCATCACGACAATGCACCAGCACACACCTCAGCAGTTGTGGTCGCAAAATTAATGGAAATAGGATTCCAACTCGTTTCACATCCCCCCTATTCTCCAGACTTCGCTCCCTCGGACTACTACCCCAATTTGAAGCAATGGCTGGCGGGACAAAGATTTTATTCAAACTAGGAGGTGATTGCAGACACTAATGGATATTTTGCAGACTTGGACAAATCCTATTATTCGGAAGGGATCAACAAACTAGAACATCGTTGGACGAAGTGTATAAGCCTAAACGGAGACTATGTCGAAAAATAAAAAAGGTTTACCCCAAACACATAAGTAGTTTTTATTTTTGCACGGACTTTTCAAACCAGCCTCGTATTTGATGGTATACAATAAGAAATAATGATTTATAAAGAAGAGTAAAGTGTATTTAAATTTAAATTCAGAGAAAAATATTAATTGAAAATGTTAAACAGGAACTAAAAATTATGCTCATGTTTAGATTTGTGGCCTTCCTAGTTAAAAATTCAAAAAAACTCCAGTAAACACTTCAGTAATTGTCCGATTATTTATTGAATATCATATTATTTGGAAATTGCAACATTACTTAATTACTATGTATATAACATAACAAGTAAACCTATGGATTAATTCTAACTTTATTGCACAAGTGCTTCGATATATCCACCGTCTCTTTCTAAACAGGTGATTGTTCTTCGAGAAAAATCTTTGATTACATCTCCAATTACGTCAGGAGTTATAGCTTCGCATGTTTCCCCAATAACTCTTTCAAGATAATCAACATCTTTGGACATGGACATACTGTATATGTATAATATATATATATATATATATATATATATATATATATATATATATATATATATATATATATATATATATATGTAATATATATGTAATATATATATACATATATATATATATATATATATATATATATATATATATATATATATATATATATATATATATATATATATATATATATATATATATATATATAATATATAATATATACAGTGACTCACAGCTTTAATGATGCAGTTGCTATAAGAAAAGACTAACTGGTCTCAGTGCCTCTTTATTTATTTGGAAAAAACAACTTATTGAAATTAAATTAGTAAAGAGTCTTCTAAAAAAGTATGAATTACTTTTTGTCTTAAATATGCCTTATTTAATTAACAATAAATAATTAATCAAATCATATGCAATTTTTAAACGTCACAGCTTAAATGATGCAAAATAACAACAGGGGTCAAAACTTATCGCATTTTGATATTTACGAAGGCGACGTTGCTTTGATTTCTTAGTGCAATTGTTTTTTGTCTCATTTGACATTTTTTCATTCAATAAAACGAAATTGTTTAAGAATGGGTCGTCGAACTACAATTTCTAAGAGAAATTTAATTATTACTCATTACAGGAATGGATACAGCCAAAGAGACACAGCCAAAATGGTAAACAAATGTCCGTCAACTGTTCAGCATATCATTGAACGTTACTGGAATGAAAATAGAATCGAGAATAAGTCAAGGTTGGCTCCAAATAAGATCTTCAATGAACGTGAAGATGGATTTTAAGAGAGGTATCAAATAATCCAAAAAAAAGTGCGCCAAAGTTGTACGCCGAGGTGGAAAGACAGTTTGGAAAAAGGTGTAACCCCGAAACAGTTCGACGGATAATTTACATGGTCGAACTGCTAGAAATAAGCCTTTCATTAGCCAAAATAGAAATAGACGCGTGAGATTGGAATTTGCCAGAGAGCATATCAATAAAGACTTGAACTTCTGGAATTCAGTAATATTTGCTGATGAGACCAAAATAAACTTATTTGGGTCCGATGAAAAAATATCCGTGTGGAGAAAGCCTAACGAAGAATTAAAATTGAAAAATATGAAAGCAACGGTAAAGCACGGTGGAGGTGGAGTGATGTTATGGGGCTGTATGTCATCTGTAGGAGTAGGTAACATGCATTTCCTCGAAGGGAATATGAACCAATATGTGTACTTGGATATACTAAGGCAGCATTGGTCGCTAGTGCCCAAAAATTAGATATTGAAAACAATTATCGGTTCTATCACGACAATGATCCAAAGCACACGTCATTTCGAGTCCGCAGTTGGTTGCTTTATAACTGTCCAAATGTTATTAAAATACCAGCCCAGTCACCAGACTTAAAATGTAATTGAAAATTTGTGGCTGACATTAAAAAATAAAGTAAATAGTGCCCCAATATCAAATAAAACTGAATTAAAAGTAAAAATTACTGAAGCATGGAACACTATTTCCCCGGAGTATACTAGAAAGTTAGTTGAATCAATGTGCAGAAGATTACAAGCCGTTATTGATAATGAGGGAGGCCCGACCAAATATTAGCAGGCTTATTTCAAATTCTACAGTTTGTTTTCTCTAATAATTTTGGTATATTGAATTTTGCATCATTTAAGCTGCGACGTTAAAATCGCATATAATTTAATTAATTATTTATTGTTAATTAAATCAGGCATATTTACGAGAAAAAGTAATTCATACTTTTTTAGAAGACTCTTTACTAATTTAATTTCAATAAGTTGTTTTTTTCCAAATTTATAAAGAGGCACTGAGACCAGTTAGTTTTTTCTTATAGCGACCGCATCACTTAAGCTGCGAGTTACTGTATATATATATATATATATATATATATATATATATATATATATATATATATATATATATATATATATATATATATATATATGTATACATATATATATATATATATATATATATATATATATATATATATATATAAATCGTACAAGGTTTGTTACCTCAGTGACAATTTGACATATGCCACTTATTTTTTGGCTAAAGAAGGGAACTATAAAGTCGATCGGCAATCGACCCGAATATCGATATTGGAATGGATATACAGAGATGTAGTAAAGAAAAATTTACGGAAATAAAAGAGGAAACGAAAGCAAAAAAGGGAATACAGCAAAACATGATACTCCTCTTCTGTAAGAGAAAAGGTATACAAAGCAGAACTGCAAATTGGAAAACGTTCTGTACAGTACATGCCAGGAAGGAAAAAACAAAAGATCAAAAAAGAGAAATGCACAATCAAATAATTTTTCTGAGTGTTTATTTATGAAAGGACTAGACTGATCAACAGAGTTGAATTTATATTTAATCTCGTTTAAATATATACTCGTACTTAAATTGTCAATATTACTTCTTTTGTTGAGACAGCGGTCACTGGTGCATACCATATACCGATCTTACCATCTCATAAAATAGTTATTTTCCCTGTCCAACACACTTGGTTGATGAAAGTCTGTTTTCAGGTATGTCATACATAGTAATGAACAGAAAAGTATTTTTCATTTTGATTGGATAAGACTAACTTTATTTAACTAAATATATACACATACATATATATATATATATATATATATATATATATATATATATATACAGTTTTGGTCAAAATAATAGCAGTGCTTACTAAATTTTTATCAAAACATATTTATTAAGTTTTTTTAATAGAACAACTAAAAATCAATATGGTAACTTTGAAGCCCACCTAAGATGCATCAAAGTAATATAAGGCTAATTAATTAAATTCGTAAAAACCAAAGAAAAACGACAAATTTCTGAAAATTATGGGGACAAAATAATAGCAGTGTTTTACTAAAATTACTGTTAAAAAAAAACTGTACAATTAGTTAACAATACCTAATTGTAAACCCTTTATTGGCTATGACAGCTTCACAACCTCGCGGCATAGAGTTAACCAAATCTTGACATCTAAAAACAGGAATGCTTTTCCAAGAATCTCTGATTACAGCCCAGAGCTCGTCTTGATTCTTAGGTTTTTTCACGTGCTACGCTATCTTTAATATCGCCTCACAGATTTTCTATCGGGTTCAGATCTGGGCTTTGAGCTAGCCAATTTAACGCAATAATTTTTTTCTTTTCTAAAAATTGTTTACATAATGGACTGCTATGTTTTGGGTCATTGTCATGCATAAAAACCCATTTAAATGGCATTTCATATTCTGCATAGGGCAACATAACGTCCTGTAAAATTTCAACATAAGCACTGGCGGTCATTATGTTTTTAATCCAAAATATAGGCCCTGCTCCGAAGTAGGAGAAACATGCCCATACCATTATTTTTGAACCTCCATGTTTCACTGTCTTAATAGTGTACTGAGGCTGATATACGGTTCCTAAAGGGCGTCTAACGTATGTTCTGCGGCCTACATTTCCAAATAATACAATTTTGCTTTCGTCAGACTACAGTATATTACGCCATTTAAATAGAGGCCATTCAATATGTTCCTTCACGAACTCTAATCTCCTCTTTCTGTGTCTTTTATTTAACAAGGGTACCTTACGCGGACTTCTAGCTGGTAACTTTGCTTCTTTAAGTCGTCGTCGTATGGTCCCTAGGAGCTACATCCACTCCCACAATCTCCTGAAGTTGTGTTGTCGAAGCAAATGGGTTTGCTTTTGAAGCTCGAACTATAAGTGTGTCCTGTCTGAATGTAGTTTTGCGTTTACGACCGCGAGTTTCAGGTGTAGGTTGTCATCTTAAAGCGTTTCCTACCATTTTAGCTGAGCATCCCAAAATATCTTGAATCTGCATGTAAGATTTTCCATCACGACGCAATTTTCTTATCAATTCACGTTTTTCTTGAGAACAGTGCTTCTTCATTCCCATAGTTGTATTGAAAACAGAAAAAGTGTTGATGGATCTGACACAAAACTATTCTAAATTTGACAATTTAACCGAACACAAGGAGCAAAAACCATTTATGTTTGAAACACAGTGTTAAACGAACACTGCTGTTATTTCGACCAAGCAAAATTCATCTCCTGCTACAAAAAACGTAAATACTTTGTTTATATTTATTTTTATATATATATTTTTTGTTGAAACCTCAGCACAGTTGATAAGTTTTTAAACGATAAAATATGTTTTGCCTTAATGGAATTTTGCAGTTACCTTTCAACAGTTTTAGTTATTTTTATTGAACCACTGCTATTATTTTTGACCACAACTGTATATATATATATATATATATATATATATATATATATATATATATATATATATATACATATATATATATATATATATATATATATATATATATATATATATATACATATATATATATATATATATATATATATATATATATATATATATATATATATATATATATATATATATATATATATACATAAAACCTCGACAACCGTAAGGTAGAAGAGGAAGGATTATGTATGTATGTTATGTATGTATGTATGTATGTATGTAACATATGTATGTATGTATGTATATATATATATATATATATATATATATATAGATATATATATATATATATATATATATATATATATATATATATATATATATATATATATTGTTCTTTTTGCCTGACCGTTAATAAATAAATTTAAGACTATGTTTTGTTCTTGGTTTTTTTTGCTGTCAATTTAATAAAACAAGTTTAGTTTTGGTTTACGTTTCGGTTTATTATATTTCAGCCATCATCAGAACTTATGTCTAGATGGATCTTTTGACATTAAATTATTTATATTTTAACACTTTTATAGTTTTCGTTATTCTGATACACATATATGGCGCCCAACAAGAATTCTGTATTTATTCCACTATAAAACTAGGTTTTTATACTACGTTTCTGTACTCACTTGAAAAATTTTAACAGCAATATTTACATATGAGACAAATTAAATTTAGAATAAGAAACTCTATTTAAAACCTATGATTCCCAGTGCAGATCAGGCAGTCAATTTGGTATTTTAAAACTCAACGAATAACCTCAAATAAATTAGTTCAGCTTCAAGATGACTTAAACAATTAAGAAGATTCGTGAAATAATTATATGAAGCAAAGATATAAATCATAATTGCATATTCTAAATTTGACAATTTAACCGAACACAAGGAGCAAAAACCATTTATGTTTGAAACACACCAGTGTTAAACGAACACTGCTGTTATTTCGACTAAGCAAAATTCATCTCCTGCTACAAAAAACGTAAATACTTTGTTTATATTTATTTTTATATATATATTTTTTGTTGAAACCTCAGCACAGTTGATAAGTTTTTAAAAACGATAAAATATGTTTTGCCTTAATGGAATTTTGCAGTTACCTTTCAACAGTTTTAGTTATTTTTATTGAACCACTGCTATTATTTTGACCACAACTGTATATATATATATATATATATATATATATATATATATATATATATATATATATATATATATATATATATATACATATATATATATATATATATATATATATATATATATATATATATATATATATATATATATATGTACATATAACCTCGACAACCGTAAGGTAGAAGAGGAAGAATTATGTATGTATGTTATGTATGTATGTATGTATGTATGTATGTATGTATGTATGTATGTATGTATATATATATATATATATATATATATATATATATATATATATATATATATATATATATATATATATATATATATATATATATATATATATATATATATATATATATATATATATATATATATATATATATATATATATATATATATGTACATATATATATATATATATATATATATATATATATATATATATATTGTTCTTTTTGCCTGACCCTTTAATAAATAAATTTAAGACTATATTTTGTTCTTGTTTTTTTTTTGCTGTCAATTTAATAAAACAAGTTTAGTTTTGGTTTACGTTTCGGTTTATTATATTTAAGCCATCATCAGAACTTATGTCTAGATGGATCTTTTGACATTAAATTATTTATATTTTAACACTTTATAGTTTTCGTTATTCTGATACACATATATGGCGCCCAACAAAAATTCTGTATTTATTCCACTATAAAACTAGGTTTTTATACTACGTTTCTTTACTCACTTGAAAAATTTTAACAGCAATATTTACGTATGAGACAAATTAAATTTAGAATAAGAAACTCTATTTAAAACCTATGCTTCCCAGTGCAGATCAGGCAGTCAATTTGGTATTGTAAAACTCAACAAATAACCTCAAATAAATTAGTTCAGCTTCAAGATGACTTAAACAATTAAGAAGATTCGTGAAATAATTATATGAAGCAAAGATATAACTCATAATTGCTCTAGTTGTAAAACTAATAAACCAGTAATATTACATTTAATTTAATAATCAACAAAACTAATATTTCGTCGAAACCAGTCAACTGATAATTGACACGTAAAAGACAAAATTATATATGTGCAAAATTCTAAATTAAGTAAATCGTCACATCACAGACCAGTCTGTCAATTTCCGAACATACACCAACGGACTAGGTCACGTGACGCTTCGACGCAGAATACCGACCCGGAGACAGAACGGAGCAGTTGTTCACCCTAAGCGCCTCGAAATTCCAGTCAGTATCGGTAAAAGCGTCCAAGACAGAGGTCGTGCTTCTCGCTTTTACGATGTGCATACCAATGTTATATCGAAAAATACCGTCAGTTTTCAATATCAGATGGTGTTTTAACTGAAATATTGTCACAATTACTAAGTTTTCAACAATGACAGTGTTTAGAAATCGATTTTTGCGAATTTAGGTTATGTTATTCATTTCTGCCGCCGAGAATATCGCGAAAACCAGCAAAGAATTAATCGCCTAAAAGCGTGAAATAAGAATTTCTGTTCGATGATCTCTTCTAACAAGTTACATTGACTAGAGAGTGATAGATGTAGCTAAATATTAGTGTCTATTATAAAATTGTTGTAAAAGTAATTAAGAGACACTAATTTTAGTGAACTTAAAGTACCTAAAATGGCATTAAAACACGCGTTGAGTGCTATCATAGCACTAACTTGTATTGGATGTTATTATAACAGCTGTTACTGTGATTTTGTATTCGATGATATCAGTGCTATAAAAGAAAACAGAGATTTGCGACCACACACACCGATTTCGAATTTGTTTTATAATGATTTCTGGGGCACTCCAATGCACAAGGTAAGGGGTGTTTACTGAATTTTTGGTTTAGATGATTAGATATTTTAATGTTTTGTAACTTTGTAATATTTTATAATTATTGATGCTGGAGAAGAGGATGTTTCTACCTATAATACATCGAAAAAAATATAATGATAATAAAAATTGATTGTTTCATCATTAGGCGACCAGCCTGATGAAGCGCAAATTACAACATATAACTAAATAGTTAAATTTATTTATTATTATTAGTTATATGGGCTTAGTATCTTCCACGTATCAAACAATTATAAGTAAAAAAGATCAGAAATAGGCCGTATGAGCAACGGGGTTCCACAAGAAAATATTCCTCTTCAATATACATCTACTTTTTATTCCTCTTTTATTCAAATTATGGAAAATTAAACCATGTCTAAGGTTCTTCCATTATTTTAAACCACAAAAATGTATTACATTGGATTTTCAAATCTTGAGTCAATTATCGCTCTCGATGATGTTAAAATGGTTAGCAAAACACACGACGAGTGCAAAAATAAAGTGTTAAAAGTAGTGATATACCGTTGAGGATAGCTATTACGTAACACAAAATTATAAATTTCTTCTAATGAAATATTGAGATAACTTGAAGTCTCAGTCCATTTTATATGATTAAAACTCATGGAAATCAATAACCCACAATTTAGGGTCTCAGCTTCTGTTCGAGGGTTGCTCTTATTTTGCCAAGTGACCATAAAAGTTCATGATATTTTCATCGGTGAAAAATAGGAACTCAGTAAATAATAAGAAATTAATAATAATACAGTGGGACCTCCGTTATCCGGGGTAATGACGGGGAGGGGGGTACACGGATAATCGAAAATGAGTCACAACTTTTTATTGATTAAATGTGCTACGTAGAAATGTTAATAAAAAAAAAATGGGTAGAAGATATTATTTTTAATAAGAAACAAACGTTTTACATTATTATTAATTTTCAATATGTATATTTACAGAAAAAATCAGTAATTTAACTTTGTTTTTAGTGCTCCGTACGGAACATTTATAAGATGACTTCGGTGTCTGTCTGTCTGTCACACCCGATTTTCTTCGAAACTATTTGTCATAGAAAAATGAAATTTGGTAATAATATAGGAATTGGTGGCCTTATCAGAGCCGTGTAGTTTTGAAAGTTAAATTTTGACTTAAGGGGTTAGTTTTGGGTGGTGAAATCGGAAGTGAAAAAAAATTTTTTTTACTTGGTCATCGAGTGTGGTGTCAAATGAAAGCTTGTGAAAACACGAGTAAAAGATATATATATATATATATATATATATATATATATATATATATATATATGTATGTATATATATATATATATATATATATATATATATATATATATATATATATATAATGTAATACTTGGGCTCACTTTTCTTTGTATTATTTTTAAAAAATCACGAAAAATCGCTGTCCCCCCTTATCTCGAAAAGTACTGACCAAAAAATTTTAAAAAAATTCTGGAATATTCTCCACGGGGTGTAGATTGAACGAAAATTATCGCGAGTTGATTACCTTTAATAATTTATTTGGTATATAAAAAACAAAAAAATTTCGAAGTCATCAGTATTCAGGAAAGATTGGAAACAAACTTTGTAGAAAACTCCCTGTGTTTCGTGAAGTCATTGATCATTTTATACCACCGTAACATTTTTTTTTTTATTTTAAAAGCAATCAACCTACGGAACACTAATTGTGCAAGTTCAACTTGCACTTGACCGGTTATTTTTATTAAAGATTTCTTTTCTAATATCTGTTCTCATGTCCCGTAACGCGATGATTCTGCTATAATCGGCGTTCTTCTGTTCAAAATAATTTAACAGAAGTTCCGTCGCCTCTAACGCTTGGTTGTGTTTAATTTTCGTTTCCAAAACAATAAACGAATCTTCGTTGTTATCGCTCCATCGTTTCCATGGTCAATCTGCGAAGAGGCCGATGGCCCGTCTTTTCTGCGGAGATCTGCTATTTCGGTTTCTGTTAGTTTTTTTTTCGAAACCCTCTTCGTTCATGTCACTTTCCAGACAATTTATCATATCATCCCTGTCAACATGGATGAAATCCGGGAGAGCTTTAGCGATGTCGCGATATGAGTCAGTTTTAGTATCTTCTGAGGTTTGCTGAATTAAATCTTCTTGTTCTAATATTTTCGCCCATGAAAGTTTTAGTGTTGTAGTGGGTAAATTTACCCAGGCATCGCACACAGCAGAAATAACATCTTTTAGAATTTCTTTTATTGACTCGATGTTACTATTTTTGTCGAGTAGAAATCTGGAAGATAATGAACGAAAATTAGTCCATCTTCGATGGCCAAGATTGATTCAGCTGG
Source organism: Pachyrhynchus sulphureomaculatus (assembly GCA_019049505.1). NCBI lineage: Eukaryota > Metazoa > Arthropoda > Insecta > Coleoptera > Curculionidae > Pachyrhynchus > Pachyrhynchus sulphureomaculatus. The sequence continues at coordinate 204,718,140 of CM032449.1, forward strand.
ATGAAAGGGAGCATTATCGGGCAATAAAACAGCTCTAAGGGGTAGACCTTTCTCTTTTAAGTGTTGACGTACTGAAGGTACAAATTTGTCTTTAAATCACGACGTAAAATTTGCTTGATTCATCCAAGCTTTTAGATGATTATAATAATCGCAAGGAAGACTTCTAATTTCGGTTCCTTCAAACGATCGAGATTTTTTGCCTTCCCTAAAACAATTAATTTTATCTTGTTTTCTGAAGCATTAAAACAAGTCATAATTGTAAGTCTTTCTTTGCTAGATTTTTGACCAGGAGCAGATTTTTCAGACTGAGCTGCTAAGGTTTTTGAAGGAAGCATTTTTCAAAACAATCCTGTTTCATCCGCATTATAAATTTGATCGGGTGTTAAATTAAATTTTATAACCAAAAAGTTAAAATTTTCAATAAGTAATGTGGCTGCAACATAATCACCGCTAACACTCTTTCCTTGAATGTCCAATTGCCACATACTGTGTTTTTTTTTAAACTTGTTAAGCCATCCATGGGAAGCGAAGAATGGCTTCGCAATTTTTAGGATTTTTTTATTGACTCGGTGTTACTATTTTCGTCGAGTAGAAATCGAAGGAATATTTTTTTGTATCTTCGTTTTACACTTGATACTACCCCTTGATCCATCTGCTAGATTAGTGACGTTACGTTCGCTGGAAGATAATGAACGAAAAATGGTCCAGCTTCGATGACCAAGATTTTATTCAGCTCGATGAAATGGAGCATTATCGGGCAATAAAACAGCTCTAAGGGGTAAACCTTTCTCTTTTAAGTGTTGACGTACTGAAGGTACAAATTTGTCTTTAAATCACGACGTAAAATTTGCTTGATTCATCCAAGCTTTTGGATGATTATAATAATCGCAAGGAAGACTTCTGATTTCGGTTCCTTCAAACGATCGAGATTTTTTTGCCTTCCCTAAAACAATTAATTTTATCTTGTCTTCTGAAGCATTAAAACAAGTCATAATTGTGTTTCTTTGCTACATTTGTGACCAGGAGCAGATTTTTCAGACAGAGCTGCTAAGGTTTTTTGAAGGAAGCATTTTTCAAAACAATCCTGTTTCATCCGCATTATAAATTTGATCTGGTGTTAAATTAAATTTTGTAACCAAAAAGTTAAAATTTTCAATAAATAATGTGGCTGCAACATAATCACCGCTAACACTCTTACCTTGAATGTCCAATTGCCAAATACTGTGTCTTTTTTTAAACTTATTAAGCCATCCATGGGAAGTAAAGAATGGCTCCGCAATTTTTAAATTTACATGAAACCATAACGCTTTTCCCTCACCATTGGCCCGGAAATAGGAACTCCCTCTGCCCGTTTTTGCATGAACCAGTGATACACCACTTGATCGACGTCTTTTAATGTAGGGGTCTTCATTGTTTTCCGAAAAGGACACGTTGTTTGGGTCGACGACGACACGAAGTAGGAAATGTGGTTTTCTTCTTCACCATATCGCGAACGGTTTGCTCGCCAACTCCAAATTTAGCGGACAATTTTTTTATACTTTCCCCTTTTTCAACTCTGTTTACCATAACTAATTTTTGTTCAATTTTTAACACGACACGTTTTCTTTTTTGCGACATTTTGATTGTCTTAGGATGGAGAGCAAAGCACAACTGGGTAAATAATTTTCTTTAGCAGACAAACAGCCCAGTGAGAGTTTCATAGAAACGATTTTAATATCACCATTCTTGAAACATGAATTGAAATGTGGTAGTTTCCAGAAACATCTCATTCTCCCGATACCAGCTTACCGTGTTTTCTCAATTCTTTATTTTATTATTTTTTTTTAATAAAAATAATACATACATATTTTTAAGTATATAATAGTAATAAGTGTGGTGCAAAAGTAGTTCACCAAGCACTAGACACAACATAAAAACTTATAAAAAACACAGATTCCTACTACAAATACACACCAACATCCATACTTGAAAATAAAGATTACAAGCTCTGCTGGGATATCAGTATCCATACAGATAAAACAGTCTCCGCCAATAGACCCGATATAGCTTTTCATTGCAAAAAAGGAAAAGTCACCTATCTAATTGACATAGCTGTCCTCAACGACACAAACAGCCAAACGAAATCCACAGCAAAAACCTTCAGATACACAGAGGCTATGGAAACAAGAAAAAGTCATCATTGTCCCGTCCTCCTCATCATATTAGCCACAGGCCTTACACCAGTAACATTCACACCACACTTAGTGGAATTAGGACTCAATACAAACATACACAGAAACATTCAGAAATCAGTGATTTTGAAAACATGTAACATTGTCAGGTCATTCCTTGATACACAATGGTAATAGCGTTTGTGCTGCCTTGGCCTGGGCCCGTCAGCCAAACATGGAACCACACTGACCAAATGTGAGGAAGAAGAACCTTTTTGTATAATAATAAGTGTTAATAATAATCTAAATATGTAATATGAATTTTATTGATTTTTCAATAAAAATAATACATAATTAGAGCGAAATGGTGTCAAAAAACACCTTATTAAAAAAAAACGACCACTCGGGACCCCGGTTGATTGGATCCTCGAATAATAAAGCCCCGGATAATGGAGATCCCACTGTATATGTAAAAATATTCATCGTTAGAATTAATTACTTTTTCCTAACATCTTACCAGCTTATAGATTTCATATACTTACTATACATACTAAAGTCAAAATGTCAGAGTAGCTTTGCTCCTATTCTGAAACTGTATTATGTATGGAATCTCATTTAATGTGATCATTTTTTACTTGTACTTTCTATTAAATTTAATTCCACACAAACTCTACACTGAATGAAGTTTCCACTGAAAATAAACTTATCGCTGTAAGTTTGAATACGGCATACATTTAAAACCGCTTGAACTTTTTTGTTTTACTTGGTATTGGTCAAAAGAACTCCTTTTTAAAAATTCTAGGTCATCAAATATATGAAAATCTAAGGTCTTTTTCGTCATAATCTGAAATAAAATTTAATTACAAAACTGCAAGATTAAAGAATTTTGAGGTAAAAAAAAGTCGAAAAAAAAGAAGGATAAAAAAGGTAAACTGGAAAGAATATAAAAAAACTTATAATTTTATATTTTAGAAATTGCCACACAAAATTTCGTTGGTCTACAAGAACTAAAATTTTTCTTAATGACCTCTAAATGTTTGCCCTGGTAAATGCATACTTATAATAATATATAATATCTTCTTCTTGGGGTACCCTGATCATTCAACGATCGTTGTTTATCATGTTGGCTACCATCATCATTTTATTGACAGCTACTCGGAAAAGTTGAATCTGCTCAACCACGATGTCTGCTTGGAATCTTTCCCTCTATAATCAAATGCTAGATTTCGTATTTTTCTGGATGTCGCATGTCCTATAACCTGACCAGGGAACATATGTATATTTAAAAAAAAAACGTCAATCGGATAAGTGGTTCTCCAGTGATAAGCGCACTAAAGGACAGACAGACAGACAGAGATACGTTGCATTTTATATATATTATAGAAGATTATAGATAACCTGGCCAGAGAACAAATATATGAATTAAAAAAAAACACGTAAATCGGATAAGTGGTTCTCGAGTGATAATCGCACTATCAGACAGACAGACGTTACATTTTATATATAATATAGATATTCTTTGCTACATGATATTGTTCCATAATAAATGGTTTAGGAAGTGTATTGCAAGAGAACGCGCTAGCGGCAAACTTTTTTCCGACTTGATTCACTGTTATCGTTACTGCTTATTCCTTCTGTTACGTAACGTAATAAAATATAGCCCATAATCTGGCCAGAGAACATATGTATGTTTTTAAAAAAAAAGCACGTAAATCGGATTATTGGTTCTCCAGTTATAAATGCACTAACGAAGAGACAGGCAGACAAACAGACAGAGAGGCGTTTAATATATATATATAGTAGTGGCAGCAGCAAGAGCATTTGAAAATGCCGAAGAAGATTTTGGCGAAGCGTCGTGCAAATTTTTTGTTAGACGATCGGATTGAAACCTGGAGTTATATATATATATATATATATATATATATATATATATATATATATATATGTATGTATGTATGTATGTATGTATGTATATATATATAAAATATATATATATATATATATATATATATATATATATATATATATATATATATATATATATATACATATATATATATATATATATATATATATATATATATATATATATATATACATATATATATATATATACATATATATATACATATATATATATATATATATATATATATATATATATATATATATATATATATATATAAATATATATACAAATATATATATACATATATATACAGGGTGCGGCGCCAAAATCCGGACAAAATTTCAATTTGAAATTCCCGCCGTTCTATATCATTTCGAGAGGTCGCGATTGGCGTCCAACCAGCTTGACGCATGTACTAAACATTCATAACCTCAAAACAGTCGCAATCGTTCGATTCTTTGGGTACCCAAGATCGACTGTATATGATGTTGTCGCGAAGTATAACGAGTCGGAGAAGTCCAACGAAGGTTTTGCAACACCGGCAAGGAAAACTCACTCGAAGGAGCGCGTTATCAGGACGTCCGAAATCATTCAATGGGCTCAGAAACCAGATCCAGGGCAGTCGATCCGAAAATTGTCATCGTTTGTCGGTATGAATGAAAAAACTATGCGTCGAATCGTCGAGGAGGACCTCCGCTACAAGTCTTATACAATTAAAGTGAGACAGATGCTTTCCGAAGCTGCCAGGACAAAGCGAGTTGAACGCTGTAACCTGCTTTTGTGTTCTTTACCAAACAATGCTGCCGGACGCCTCAGGTTTTTTTCTGACGAAAAAATTTTTACTGTCGATGCAAAAATGATCGCTGGCTCGCCTATGATCCTGAAGATGTTCCCATTGTTTCCAGAATGAAATTTCCGGCGATGTTCACTTGCTGAGTGTTGTGTCCAGTGATGGTGATGTCATGTCACCGCATTTCTTTAACAAAACGAAAAATGTCACAAAAGAAGTTTATTTGCATGTTTTGATAAATATGGTGGTGCCATGGAGGAAAATTTTATCGTCTGGAAAGCCGTATGTTTTCCAGCAGGACCGTGTGCCCGCGCACACAATTCACTTGGTGCAAAATTGGTTTTCGCACAACGTCGACATGTTTTGATCCAAAGAATTTTGGCCTCCCAACAGTCCAGATTTAAATCCCTTGGACTTCTATGTATGGAGCGTGGTTGAAAGGGTCACTAATAAGTTCAGACACCCAAACGTCGCATCACTGAGTGATGTTACGCCGATATGGACAGTAACTCATTAAAACGGGCCTGCAGACCGAGAATGGAGGCGACCATTCAAGCAGAAGGGAATTGTATTGAGTAAATGTGTTCTTTATGACCTAACCAACAAGTTAAACAAAAGTTCAAAAAAATGTTTAATTTGTGCGGATTTTGTGCCGCACCCTGTATATATATATATATATATATATATATATATATATATATATATATATATATATATATATATATAAAATAAAAATAATTATATACAATATGCCATTTTATGTTATATGAATATTGAATAAAATTAACTTCAAAATTAGTTCGCGTATGGCGCTCCCGTGTACTGATTTATTGAGCAAAAACATTTAGTACTAGAAAATGTTTAATTTTCAATTCCTGAATAGGTAAAATATTGAATTATTGTCAAATTTGTTATTTATAGGTTAATTTAAAGAGTTTTTAGACGTAATTGAAAGTGGTTTTCTTAATAGTATTACTTAATAACTTTATGTATTTTGTTATGGTAATGACGATCTGATAAGCTGAAAACTTATTATGGTTTTTATTTATTGTAATACGGTATGGTACAGGCAAATATACTGTAGAAACATATTATATTTAATAGAAAGTGATCTATGAGAATCTAAATATCCTTCGATCGTTTTGACGAAAGTAAAGGATAATAATAATAAAAATAGACAATTTCTATAATGTCAGTATAACGAGGCTTTTCTATTTGTTTATTAGATTGATATGTTCGCTTAATTGAGCCCAGAGGTCAGGATGTACATAAAATTATCGTTTAAAAAAGTAATTATTCGTTAAAATGTAAAAAAAAAACATTTTGAGCACTTTTACAATACTTCTAATTGGAAGTTTAAAAAAAAATAACCGGTCAAGTGCAAGTTGAACTTGCGCAATTAGTGTTCCGTACGTTGATTGCTTCTAAAATAAAAAAAATTGTTACAGAGGTATAAAATGATCAGTGCCTTCACCAAACATACTCCAAATAAGTTTTCAACAAAGTTTGTTTCCAGTCTTTACTGAAATCTGATGACCTTGAATTTTTTTTTTTTAATTATTAAAGTTAATGCACTCGTGATAATTCTCGTCGTTATATAGCAGATATTAAAGGTAATGCACTTGTGATAAGTTTCGTTCCATCTACACCCCGTGGAGAATATTCCAGAATTTTTCCAAAATTTTTTGATCAGTACTTTTCGAGATAAGGCGGGGGGATAGCGATTTTTCGCGATTTTTTAAAAATAATACAAAGAAAAGTGCGCGCAAGTATTACATTATATATATTTTTTACTCGTGTTTTCACAAGCTTTCATTTGACACCACACTCGATGACCTAGTAATTTTTTTTTTTCACTCCCGATTTCACCCCCCCAAAACTAACCCCTTAAGTCAAAATTTAACTCTCAAAACTACATGGCTCTGATGAGGCCATCAATTCCTACATTACTACTAAATTTCAACTTTCTATGTCAAATAGTTTCGGAGAAAATCGGGTGTGACAGACAGACAGACAGACACCGAAGTGATCTTATAAGTGTTCCGTACAGAACACTAAAAACTAATGGATCTTATTACTTTTGACCTTTCTATATTATCCAACTTAAAAATTAACTTCATTTCCCTTTGTATATACTTATGGAGTGAAAAGTTCCAAGACTTCTGAACAAAAAACAATGTTTTTGCCAAACATCAATTTTACTCCTTAACATAGTTTCCTTCAAGAGCCATATTGTTATTCCAACGATCTTCCAACATTTAGATACCTTTCAGATAGTACGACTATAACGACTCTAAAATAAACCTTAGTTTCCCATTCTACTTCTTCATTTGAGCCAAATCTCTTTCCCTGGAGCCATCTTTTCAAATTTGGAAAGATGCCGTAATCGCTGGGGGCCAGATCTTGCGAATATGGCGGATGAGCAATTCATAGCCCAGTGGATCCAATTTTGTCATCGATTTTATGGAGTTGCCAGCTGGTACATTATCTTGGAGAAACAACGTATCTTCTAAAATATTGAAGGATTCAACATTATTAGCGATCACCAATATGACTTTAGTAAACATAGATCAACAGGAGATCTTCTGACTTATGTAACACATGTTTGGAACAACGCAATTGAACACTTTGGAGAATTTCAAGCGGTTACTCTTGACATATCCAAGGCATTCAACCGTATTTGGCACGATAGACTATTGGCTAAGCTACGTTTTCATGGTATGTCTGAAAAGTTCTGTTTGTGGCTCTCATGTTTCCTCAGAGAGCGTTCTTTACGAGTGGCGGTCGACGGATTTCTTTTTAAAACCTTCACTATCAACGCCAGTGTGCCCCAAGACTCCATACTGTCTCCTACTCTCTTTCTCATTCACATTAACGATCTGCTGGAAAAGACCGGGAATCCAATTTACAGCTTTGAAGATGACAGTACGCTTATCTCTTCATTCACTTTGAACGCTGGGACATCGGCTACTCAGGCGAATATCCACAGGCAGCAGGAGGTCGTTCAACTTAACAAAGACCTGGAAAAAATTCTACCTTGAGGTGACAGAAACCAAGTGGAATTTATTTATTTATTTATTTATTAACGGCGTTACGCCAATTTACACAATTATAAACATAATTAAAACAACTAAACATAATAAAACTTATAAACATACATAGAATCTAACATCACAAGATCAATAAAACTAGTTTCACAGCAAGCATATATCACAACTTTTTAACAATCAGTTTGAAACTATCAATGGAGCCATGAATCCTGAGATCGACCCGATTGAAATGCCTCATTATCCTGGACATGGGTCCATAATAGCCATAATTAGTCGCATGAAAGGGAATACTAAACAGGTCCCTGCCTCTAGTGCGACGAGAAACATTAAATGTTAACCTCTTCAAGAGATAAGGACAATCAACCAGCCCATTTATTAACTTAAAAGCCAGAAGCAGGTCACAATGGAGTCTTCTAGTCTTCAGGGTCGAAATACCCAAAATGCCTCTAAGGTTGTGGTGGTCTATGTGGTAACCATCTGGGGGTATGGCCAATTTAAAAGCACAAGTCCACAGAAACCGGTGCTGCACCGCCTCAATGGCTTCTATATATACATTGTAATGAGGAGACCATACTACAGCGGCATACTCAAGCCCCGATTTGACAATTGAACAATACAACAGTTTAAATGTAGAGCAGGAAAAGTCCCTACAGTATCTCGTGATGAACCCCAGATTTTTATAACCTTCTGAACAATTGACAAAATGTGCCTATTGAGAGTAAGTTTCTGGTCAAGAAGAACTCCGAGATCATTAATTTCACTAACATGCCTCAGCTTGCTGCCGTTAATGTTATACTCAAAAGTAAAGTTCCGTCTAGCTCTACCAAAACTAATGCTAACACACTTCTTAATATTCAAGTTCAACTCATTCAAGGTACTCCATCTATAGAGGCCATGAACATCCTCCTGAAGAGAGTGACAATCCTGCATCGTGTTAACCGTTTTAAACATTTTTAGATCATCTGCAAACATGAGGAATTTGGAATATTGTATAAACTTGCCGATGTCATTAACAAAAAGTAGAAACAGTAGAGGACCACAGTGAGACCCCTGAGGCACACCTGAAAGAACTTTTATTTCTTTAGAAATACAATTATTAATTCGGACATACTGTGTACGATCCTCCAGAAAACTGCCAATCCACCCAAGAACTTCACTACTTAGTCCTATTTTCAGCAACTTGCGTATGATTAACTCGAACGCCTTCGAAAAGTTAGTATATACACTATCAACACACTGGCGATTCCCAAGGGCGCTCAACAGACAATCATGATATACAAGCAGGTTTGTGACAGTTAACCGACCAGGTATAAAACCATGTTGCGCGTCAGTTATGCTATTACAGCTCCATGACAAAAATCCCGCAATTAGACTGTCGAACAATTTGGGTATTGCGGATTGAATAGACATGCCCCTGTAGTTAGATATATTACTCCTATCACCGGACTTATGAATAGGGGTAACAAATGAGTTTTTCCAGTACATAGGGAATGTACTTGAGCATAGTGATAAATTAAAAATTAATTTTAGAGGAGTTACAATAGAGCATATGCAAGCCTTCAATACTCCCGCAGGTATTCCATCTGGGCCAACTGAGAATGTATTTTTAAGATTATCTATCCCCTCATAGACCTCAGACAAACTGACTGATATTGAGTTAACATTTAAATTAGTGCATTCAACTATGTCATTATAATAGCGCTACAAAAACCCAGGCTGCAGTTTTTTCTAAAAAAGTTAACGTTGCTGAACCCGACATAGTTATGTCGGGATACTCCATTCCCCTAGCATCGTCACTCAATTTATTGGGCGTTAATTTGGGAGTAAATATGTCCTGGCATGAACATGTTGCAGGCATAGCAAGGAGAGCTTCTCAAAAATTGGGAATAGTATTTCGAACCAGAAAGCTTTACACTCCACAACAACTGTTAATTCTTTACAAAGCTCAAATTCGACCAACTATGGAATACTGCTTCCATTTCCAAACACACGCTGTATTTGTTGGATTCTGTTCAGAGAAGAGCTGTTCGTCTGAGTGGAGACTATTATAATTATTTGTTTATATTTTCACAATAGCTTAAGTGCATTAAAAACAAAGGTAAAAATTTAAAACTTCAAAATAAATCGAAAACTATTAGAAATAGGTATACGACATACTTAATAAAAGTTGGAGAGTTTTGTAAAATCTATTAGAAAAAATAATAATATACAAGGTGTGCCATTTAAAAAATTCGAGATTTTTCTATTTAAAATAGTTGAAAGGCATAAATTTATTTTGAACACCCTGTAGCATCTAGCTCAAATTTCTTTACATATATCTTTTGTTTCATCTCTATAGAACGCTCGTACCAATTAAGAGTATTCCACCTTCAGAAACAATTCTACTGGCAATTTTTTACAAAACTGAAAACTAGTATTTTTTTTAAAAAAAAATTGAAATAGAAAAATTACTAGGTTTAGGTATATAACATTATTAATAAAAAAAGTTATAAAATCTTACGCAGAATTTAAAAATAAATTAGAAAATAGGATGTTCCTTTTAAAAAATATATGTTATATAGGCCACACTTTTTTTTATGTACTCTGTATACTCAAAAATAATTTTAAACTGTGCACCTTAACATTCCTTAAAACTATCATATTTAACATTTTTTCGTCATTTCCGAAACAAATGAGATAATGAGCTTTACTCTATCGTTGACTCACCCTATACATAAGAGTAACTTCAGCCTAATTAATTAACTCCTTGGATAAAGCATCCATTAGCATACAATGAAATTTACTATAAATAAAATACTTTATTAAACTTGGCGCACTCTTATCCTAAACGTAGGAAGAACAGTTTCGTACATGTTTCATACCGTGATTGCTTTTAAAATAAAATAAAATCCTTACCTAGGCTAAGTTAATTAGGTCTCTGACATCCAATATTTTTTTTGTATTGTATGTATTTTCCAGAATTTTTCGAGATACGGGGGAGGACAGCCATTTTTGGCAATTTTTTTAAAATAGTACAAAGAAAAGTGCGCGCTAGTTTTACATCATATACGTTTTTGAAGTTGATGTTTTCACAAACTTTTAATAATCTGGTAAATCTTTTTTTTAATTTCCGATTTGATCGCTTAAAACTAACCCTTTAAGTCAAAAATTAAGTTTCAAAACTACACGGCTCGGATTTGCTATATTTGTGCCAAATTTCAACTTTCTATGCCAAATAGTTTCGGAGACAATCAAGTATGGCAGACGGATGGACAGGCACCCATAAGTGTTCCGTACGGAGCACCAAAAATGACCGCATAAACAAAAGACTAGCAGTTTTAATCATCGGATAACAGTTCTAATTTGTTAAAGTATTTAATACACAAGTTCGGACCAATGAGAATAACTTTTTTCGTTTGGTTTCGCTGTAGGTTTTCTCAATTTACTTTAATATTGTTACAGCTGGCCCGGTTTGAAACAGTTTGCAAGTGTTTCAAATTATTACGATAAACAAAAGGGTTAAAGCAGAATTCTTTGAACAGTTCAATTGTAATATCAAAGTAAGTTAGCAGCAAATAATATGATGCAGATAATTTTGTTTTAAGGACCTTCTAAACAAGTAAATTACTGAAATTTTCCGCATAGAATTTACAAGAGATTTGATTTTTGTTTGATTTTGTTGTTTGTAAAGTTTTAGTGCTGGTAAATGTGCAATTAAAAGTTCCGTTACTTTGAAGAAACAGGTATTCTAATTATCCAAGAGAACGTTGTTAAAATGAAACGAAATAAAATGGCAAAGATGTTCAAAGTCATAGTCTACTAGTCCTTGTTGATGTAAGGATCGTTTGAAAGTACTAAAAAAGGAAAGACTCCTTTTATATTATAGTGTGGTAGAAAAAAAATCCTTTTATGCAGAGAGATGCGCAATTTTTCTAGGAAGTGGTTTAGAGTACGATTAACTAAATTATTAATTAATGCGGAATTGTATATGCGTAGTAAATTGGCCGCACACTTTTTCTTAAAATTATCATATTAAAATATACCTCAGAGAGCGTTCTCTACGAGTGGCAGTCGACGGATTTCTTTCCAACACCTTCACTATCAACGCCGGTGTGCCCCAAGGCTCCATACTATCCTATTCTCTTTCTCATTTACATTAACGATCTGCTGGAAAAGACCGGAAACCCAATCTACAGCTTTGCAGATGCAGTACGCTTATCTCTTCATTCACTTTGAACGCTCGGACATCAGCTACTCAGACGAATATCTGCAGACAACGGGAAGTCGCTCAACTTAATAAAGATCTGCAAGAAATTCTATCTTGGGGTGACAGTAACAGACATCGTCACTCAATTTGTTGGGCGTTAATTTGGGAGCAAATATGTCCTGGCATGAACATGTGGCAGGCATAGCAAGGAGAGCTTCTCAAAAGTTGGGAATATTATTTCGAACGAGAAAGCTTTACACTCCACAACAACTGTTACCAGGTGTACAAGTATGAAATGCGGATTTGAGACGACGGATGGTGCACCAATGCAGTTTGTGCTATAAAGACTTGACACTGCGCCATTTTGTTGTGTCATCAACAAGTTCCAGACGCGCACGAGTGATAAATTGGAAAAGTGTGTGCATAGTGTTGTGTTGTTGTGTTCAATATGTCGAAATTTATATCGAACAAAGAGCATTAGTGGACAGAATTAATTTTTTGTTTTCATTTGGAGAAAACTGCTGTTGAATCATACCGATTACCTCGAGAAGCTTATGGTGAACATGTTCCTTCGCAAGATACGTGTGAACGATGGTTTCGGCGTTTCAAAAGTAGTGACTTCGATGTTGGAGAAAAGGAACGTGGAAAACCGCCAAAAAAATACGAAGATGTGGAATTGCAAGCATTGTTGGACGAAGATGATTCGCAAACACAAAAACAACTCGCCGAGCAATTGGGCGTTAGTCAACAAGTTGTTTCCAATCGGCTACGAGAGATGGGAAAGATTCAGAAGCCGGTAGATGGGTACCACATGAGTTGAACGACAGGCAAATGGAAAAGCGCAAAAACACATGTGACATTTTGCTCGCTTGATGCAAAAGGAAGTCATTTTTGTATCGTATAGTTACAGGGGATGAAAAGTGGATTTATTTTGAGAATCCCAAGCGCAAAAAATCATGGGTAGACCCAGGTGCACTATCCACATCGACTGCAAGACCGAATCGCTTTGGTAGAAAGACGATGCTCTGTGTTTGGTGGGACCAGAGGGGCGTGGTCTATTATGCTCTATTAAAACCTAGGGAAACGGTTAATACTAAACGTTACCAACAACAATTGACCGATTTGAACCGTTCGCTGCTTGAAAAAAGGCCATAATACCGAAAGAGGCAACACAAAGTCATTTTTCTTCATGACAATGCTCCATCACATACGGCAAAACCAGTTCGCGACACGTTGGAAGCACTCAGCTGGGAAGTTCTATCCCATGCGGCTTACTCACCAGACTTGGTTCCTTCCGATTACCACTTGTTTGCATCGATGGGTCACGCACTTGCTGAGCAGCGCTTTGGTTCGTACGAAGGTGTGAAAAAATGGCTCGATGAATGGTTCGCAGCAAAAGGGGAAGATTTTTACTGGCGTGGTATTCACAAATTGCTCGAAAGACAGGAAAAATGTATAACAAGCGATGGAGCATACTTTGAATAAAGCCCTTTTTATCATTCTTCCGAATTTAACATGTTTTTTTAGAAAAAAATCCGCATTTCATACTTGTACACCTGGTAATTCTTTACAAAGCTCAAATTCGACCACCTATGGAATACTGCTCCCATGTTTGGGGCTCCGCTCCCTAACATACATTGCATTTGTTGGATTCTATTTAGAGAAGAGCTGTTCCTCTGATTGGAGACCCGGAACTGACCGGCAGCCTTGATACGCTGGAACATTGAAGAACGGTTGGCGACTTTAACCTGATCTCCAAGTATTTTCATGGAAAGTATTCGAAGGATGTAGCCCGCTTAATTCCTCCCTGAGCGGTACATGTTAGAAATACACGACGCGCTAATACTTCACATCCGTATGAGGTTCAGCTTGTTACTCCTCGTACAACGCTTTTTAAGCAGTCTTTTATATGGAGAACATCATCCCTTTGGAATAATTTGCCCAGGACTGTGTTTCCTATCGAGTACAATTTACAGCGATTCAAGAACAACATGAATCGCTTTTTCCGCACACGTGTCGCTCCTATAGCGCTTTAGGGACTTCCCAACAGCACGTGTGCTGGATCCACGAAAAAAAATACCTACTTACCTTTATAACATAAATTATAACGCTTATAAATATATTATACTTATATTTCCAACACCTGAGTTATACAGGATGCCTTCTATGTTAGAGTATTTTTCTGAATAGACTATAGTGGAAATTTACCGAAGCAAGTCACTTCTCAAATAGAGCGAAACCTGAAAAATATGGTAGCTGCTCTACAACAAGGTTATTCTGGTATGATCTTACTTAAAATCTCTCCGTATTATGGTATTAAATTAATTCTTGTTGGTTAATACATAATATTATCAGTTACGGACGTAAAAAAAATTACTTGTGCGTTTGTGAGTGTTTAACAACAATACGGGTCGAATTCATTGCTTGTAAATCCGACATACTCAACCTATTATTTTGCCTCTACCCAGATTGTTGTTAAAGATATTTGCATAGGTATTCAGATAGTTAGTTGTAATTTGAGATCAAAGAGACAAGGGCACTTAAATATTTTTAATGTTAAAATATATGTATAAAGTAGCTTTTACGGCGAATTAATAAAAACGAACAGACAGAGCAGTGGCAATATTGATAAGAAATGGAAGGAATGAATAGTTTTAGAAATTTTCATGTATGCCGTCGAAAATTCACACACACACACACACACACGTAAGTGTGATCAAATTTTGAACAACAATTTTAAATTTAGATATACAGCCACTTTCGTGTCCGTCGGCGATAATATTCTGCCCAATGACAACATTATTATCGACATCCGAATATCGCTCAAGCTCCTGGCTTGTTATTGGCAGCTGCCCAAATGGAAAGAGGTTTGTTGTCTTCGTCGTCGAAGTCTACAGAAGAGTTTTTGGAACCCTGATCGATTCCTACTGTAAATCCGGCATGTCTAAAGTCTTTACTATACTTTGTGTAAGTTAATCATCAGCCAATAGATCAATCTAGCTGAATCTATAGTCTGCTAATAAAAGCGTAAAACAAATATTTGCTACCTAAATATTTGTTTAATTATAAACAAAGAAAATAAAATTATATCTCGAAAAAGAGCGACTTGCCACTCGGTTACAGTAACGTACTCTTAAATATTACAAAAGCCTTCACCATACGTCAAGAAACATAGTTTTCATACTTATTTATTTTTTTGTACCAGATAAATTATCAGACGTAATGCACTCGTGCACTCTGATCGATGGTTAAAGTCTTTATTATACTTTGTGTATGTTAATCATGAGGATGGCATCGAGTAAAGTAATCTTAGTGACATTATCATTGGCATTCGTATTTGTTTCAACGTTTTCATTGTCAACTCACGATTCCAGGAATGTTCTCATTTTGTGAAAATATCAAATGTCGTCTAAGCTTTCCGATTATTCTCGTAATCTACTGGTAATGATTACTCACATCTGAAACATCTTGGGCGTTGAGACTTACCGATCACCAACATTTTTTTTTAATCGTGCCACCCATGTTCGCTGCAACCATAACACTTTCCACCACCATACGTTTTTTCTTTAAATTTTAAAAATTTTATCTGGCTTTCGTCTATGAATCAACCCTGTCTCATCAGCATCAGATCATCTGCGAATTTTGCATCACTGACGTCATTTTGTTTCATCAATAATGATTCTTTACTTATCTTACCGGCGACAATATTGTGTCTGAATCGATGGATTTAATTTCGTGTACATGTGGAATTCGGAACATTAAACTGCGAAGTAAAAAATGCGCTTTTTCGTTACACTTTAAACCACTGTAACAATGCTTGTTGCTAAGTAGATTTCTTAAACCATGTAGAATTTAAAACATCAGCATTAAATAAATCTTCAGTCATGCTTTTGCCCTTCTTTCTTGTCGAAATGGTGGAATGGGATACACCAAACTCCGTCGCGAATGTTACATTTGAGTAATCTGCTCTCAAACGTTGAAGTACTGCACTCTTTTCTTCAACAGAGAAACGTTTAGGAGTTCCCATCTTTACGCGCGTAAATTGTTAGAATTATTACAAATAGCGCGTGACGATTTCAAAAAAACAGAATGATCGCGTCGCGAGCGATCAACAAGTGCACGGAGCAGCCGAAGTACCGCTCAGAATTCGGGGAAGAAGAATTATTGTTTGTAAACAAATTTCTGACGCGTCGTTATAACCGAACAAATCAGAGCACAATTACGCCGCTTTAAGGGGTTAGTCGCTTTATCCGTTATAAGCGAATTTATCGTAATACTATTTTATAAGAAACCAAACAAATCTTCACATTTAAGTCACTATAAGCGGTTGGTCGTTTGATCCAAAATCGTAAAAAGCGGGCTCCACTGTATATCGATTCTGCGTCTTTTTGATCCATCCTACACCAGCTGCTCTTTTCAGGTCATCCTTCCATCTTGTTGGGCCCTTTCTCTGGATTTTTGTCCCAACCACGATCTTCATCATTGTACTTTTTTATTCGATCTCTCATCTTGTTGTCTCATTGTGGGACCTGCCCATCTCTATTTCAGATCCGCTACTTTTCTGACGTCTATCATGTATATATGTA
Source organism: Pachyrhynchus sulphureomaculatus (assembly GCA_019049505.1). Classification (NCBI taxonomy): domain Eukaryota; kingdom Metazoa; phylum Arthropoda; class Insecta; order Coleoptera; family Curculionidae; genus Pachyrhynchus; species Pachyrhynchus sulphureomaculatus. Next base: position 204,734,811 of record CM032449.1, read on the forward strand.
CATATATATATATATATATATATATATATATATATATATATATATATATATATATATATATATATATATACACCTTAAAATTCCGCGTTTCAATAACAAACGTCTAACAATGAATTTGCACGACGTTTCGCCAAAATCTCATTTGGCATTTTCAAGTGTTATTATGATCTTGTTGCTGCTGCCGCTCGAAGCTAACTTGTGGAATTACCTTAGAGCGGCAGCAGCAGCAAGATCATAGAATCGAGTAGCAGCAGCACAAAGAGCACTTGAAAATGCCAAATGAGATTTTGGCTAAAAGTCGTACAAATTCACCAACACCATCGGTGAAAACACCTATTCTAACATATACGTATATATATATATATATATATATATATATATATATATATATATATATATATATATATATATAAAGCAGTCTTCCAGAGTGACGTGCGTTGGTTACTAAAAGACGTACCTTTAAATGTTAATTGTGGTTTCTTAATGACGATGTAATCTTACTTTTTAGATGCGATGTCTGCGATTATTTGAGTGTAGTTTTTGTCAACATATGCGTAGGGTAAAATGAACTAATTTGTTGACCTTCAAGATCACTAGACTGCAACCTCTATGACATTTATTCTGGAGAGTTTTGTGAAAAATTTGTTAGAAGTCTTCGAATGGAAGAACTACTCGAGCTGAAAACGTTTCCTTTGGATAAAACAACGCTGACAAGTTGGAATATTTACGCTCGGACTAGAATAAATATATTTTTATACGATAACAAAAAGGGGTTGTTGAAATGAGATGGCGGTTTGTTATGCATTAGAAATCAGTAATCTTGCGCTGACTATTTTTGTTTGGGTTGCTAAACTCGAGGCCGTATTAAGATAGAAAGGATTTGATAACGTAAAGGTCATATAAAAGAATGAGACCGTGATTTAAAATAGACTTCTAACGATATTTTTTTAAATTTTCTCCTAATTTTAAGATGGATTCAAAGCAAGAGAGAAAATTTTTGAGTCGCTATCAAGTGTTATTTAATTTTTATGTTTTATTTAAATTACAGAATCAGGACTATGTATTTTTAATGTTCTGTACCGAATACTTATAAGATCACTTCGGCGTCTGTCCATCTGTCTGTCTGTCTGTCTGTCCGCCTGTCTGTCTGTCTGTCCGCCTGTCTGTCACAACCGATTTTCTCCTAAATTATTTCATATAGAAAGTTGAAATTTGGCACTAATATAGGAATTGATGACCCCATCAGAGGCGTGTAGTTTTGAAAGTTAAATTTTGATTTAAAGGGTTAGTTTTGTGGGGTGAAATCGGAAGTGAATTTTTTTATCAGGTCATCGAATGGAGTGTTAAATGAAAGCTTGTGAAAACACGAGTTCAAAAAAATAGATAATGTAATCCTTGCGCATACTTTTCTTTGTATTATTTTTAAAAATTGCCAAAAAATCGCTGTACTGATCAAAAAAGTTTTGAAAAAATTCTGGAATATTCTCCATAAAGTATGAATTGAACGAAAATTGCGTTACCTTTGATAATTTATCTGGTATATAATAGGCATTTCGGTTAATAATGTTGCTAAGAGATAGCTTTACTAATACACTTGTTGGTATAGACTAGTGACATCTGTGGCATTTTGGAAGGTAAACGTACGCCATCAAAAGCCAGTTCAATATTAATTGTCATTTTGTCATTGTGCGAAAAGCATAGTTCTTCATAGCTTGGAATATGTCGTGTTTCGTACCAGAAAAAGACGTTTTGTGGGGAAGTTTAATAATCTTCTTTCATTTGAAGGAAACGGCTGCTGAAAGTTATCGATTGTTGGTTGAAGCTTATGGTTAACATACTCCAACCCATAAGACTTGGGTAGACTCAGGCCAGCCTTCAACATCACAATCAGTGCGCAATATACAGGCAAAGAAAGCTTTGCTGTGTATTTGGTGGCATAGTAGGGGAGCTGTGTATTACGAAATGCTGAAACGATTTCTGGCCATCGTTATCGACAACTATTGATAAAGTTGAACCGAACATTAAAGGAAAAAAACGACCAGAACACGTTCAAAGACACGATAAAGTCATTTTTCAACTTGACAATGCTCGGCATCATGTTGCAAAATGTGTTTAAAAACTATTTAGAAACATCAGATGGGACGTTCTACCCCACCCGCCGTATTTACCGGACTTAGCCCCTTCAGACTACCACTTATTGCGATCGATGCAGCACGGACTTTCAGAACAACACTTACATTCTTAGGAAGAAGTAAAAATCTGGCTTGATGAATGGTGGATGATGGTGCACTTAACGTGAAGGATTTCACATTAAGTGGTTGTTTGTAAATTGTAAAAATGTGTTTTTTGACAGTGATTTAAAATTAACAACCCAATACAATAAACTACTTTCTAAGAGCAAATTTTGAAGAAGACCTCTTCCGAAGGTCGTATATATATATATATATATATATATATATATATATATATATATATATATATATATATATATATATATATGTATGTATATATATATGTATATATATATATATATATATATATATATATATATATATATACATATATATATACATACATATATATATATATATATAGCAATTTTTATAACACCCTCTATATATATATATATATATATATATATATATATATATATATATATATATATATATATATACACATATATACATATACATATACATATACATATATATATATATATATATATATATATATATATATATATATATATATATATATATATATATATATATATATATATGTATATGTATATGTATATATGTGTATATATATATATATATATATATATATATATATATATATATATATATATATATATATATAGAGGGTGTTATAAAAATTGCTTAGGTCGGTTAGTCAATTGGAATCACACCCAATCCTTTTTTTAATAAATTTGAAAATTAACAAAATCCGCACAGCTAAGATGATCATAGTTGGGAGAGATCGTGAATTTTAATGCTGGTTTAAGGGAAATGACATACCACTATCAGCGACAATTTAACCTTCAAGTTTTTTTGACGGCAAAAGGCTTTATTCACATAATGAAAAGTATTACGAAAAAATATTTTTTTCCTGAAATATTGCAAATTGATAATGCAAAAAGTGTTTTAAATGTTTTATGGATGTTGGTAAAGTTAGTTTTCGTGACAGTTTGCTTAATTAAGCAGACTTATTGTTGTGCGTTCATAACCTATATCTGATGTGTTTAATGCACTTGCTCCTAGGAAATTTTTTATAGTTGACGGAAAAAATATTGTTTTACTTACTTTGAACTATACAAATAACGAAATGAATTGAATTGGTAAATTAGGTAATTATTACATTATTTCTATATGTAATTTTCCAGTCACTGGTGGTGATGATTTTGATCAAGAGTTTGTGACTTCTTCGGGTTAGTGTTGCGTTATTATCGAGGAGCGATATTTACTAGAATTTTTGTACAGTTAACATATTTTTGCTACAGAGATATATTAAGTGATTTCCATAACACCTTGTATATATATATATATATATATATATATAAACATATATATTATATGGACTTCAAGTTTGCTTATTTACTATTAAAGGGAAAGGAAGATTCTATAAACTGCAAACGACCTAAAATGAAATTTTTTCATTTTCATACTCATGGATCATGGATCTATATCGGCTTCGACCAGTTAAGCTCGTTTTAACCCTGGTAACAAGGCCATTGGGTGGTCCAAACTAGTAATAGGATAGGTCCTTATGACTGTTTCACAGAACAGGCGCTATTTTTCCATTGAAAATGGGGTATACAATTTATTTGTTTTAGCGGCTACATAAAGATATATTTTTTAAAGAAACTCCATTTTTAGTGAAAAGTTAAATGGAAAATTCGGAAAAATAAACAAAGACCGTTAATAAAAAACAATGTAGATGATTAGATTCGAGCAAACTTGAAGGTTATTTGTACAAGAAAGCTTATTACCGAAATATTCTGAATCCGCAACCCATATACTCTTAATATTAAATTCAATTTAAATTCTTGAAACAATTTCAGAACTCCAGAAATATAAATAAATCTTATTATAATTTAAGTTCAAAAATTTGCGTTTTAATGAATTGTAAGAAAAAGTTCAAATATATAAAATGGTTTGTTATAAAATATTAGGAAATAATGTCGCCATTAGTCACTTACCTGAACCCCTTGCAATCTTACCGACACAAAACATATCATAACCTAATACTTATAGGTCGTTTGTAAGCTACTTTCGCAGTTTTTCGATTTTTCAGAATACTTTATTTTTAGTTCAGGTTTGAAAATAGAGGATACGAGGAGCACACGAAAAGTTTTTTTTATAACAGAAATAACAATGGATAACGATGGTTACACAGGGGAACAGCTGTTTTGGTGTCGAGGTTTTTTAAGCTGATTCTATATCAATTTGATGTCCTGAATTCAAATAACGTATTCATTTGTACCTAGGAGCTCAAATTTTTAAGATATACAATTTTAGAGAAATATAAGTTACATTATTGTAACTCAAATCCGTAAGTGTAGTAAACAAAAGTAGATACGAAATTTTTATTTTAGTTATACAAAATACAATATTATGTCGTACTTACAAACAAAAAAAAAACATTGAAGAAATGAAATAGTCACTCAACACTTGGAAAGCTTCTTTTCCGCGACATTCTTGAATGTTTTTTTAAACAGTCCCTTTTTAAACTCCAGCAGTAATCTGCCATCATGTGCATGTCCCATCTTCCTTGGTAGCGGTCCTCCATAACTTTAATATCTTGGTGAAATCTTTCACCTTGTTCCTCACTCATGTCTCCTAAATTTTCTGGAAAACGGTCTAAGTGGCTGTGTAAATAGTGTATTTTAATACTCATATTGCACCCTAAGGATTTGAAACTATTAAGCATCTTGTTAACCATTTCAACATAGTTTTGAGCTTCATGTTTGCCTAGAAAATTTTCTACAACTGCAACAAATGATGTCCAAGCTTCTCCTTCAACTTGATTCATTGAATTTATGAAGGCAGGATCCTTAATTAATTGTCTTATTTGTGGGCCGTCAAATATCCCTGCTTTGAGTTTTTCTGTGCTCAACTGATGCATTTTTACCCCTATATATGCAAAACAAGACCCATTCTTATCAAGAGCCTTTACAAATTGCTTCATTAAGCCCAACTTTATATGTAACGGAGGAAGTATGATTTTTTCTCTTTCAACCAAAGCGTCGTTAATGACATTCTTTTCCCCAACGTCCATGTTTTCTCTCTGAGGCCAATCTTTTCTAACTCAGTGGTGTGTTTTGTCCCTACTATCCCAGAGGCACAAGAAACACGGATATTTCGTGTAACCACTTTGCTGCCCAAGAAGAAAGTTTACCATTTTTAAGTCTACACAAATCATCCATTGATGTTCGTAATACTTTATCTTCTGCAAGACCAAAGCTATGGTATTATATTCTTCTTTCAGTTTCGTTGAGTGAGCTAGTGGTATTGAACCATATTTATTCCCATTATGTAGAAGGACACATTTTAAACTTCGCTTTGAACTGTCAATAAATAGGCGCCAATCATCTGGAATATATTCAGAAAGTCCCATTTCTTTCATGAGTCCCCCTAATTTCGTGACAAAATACAAGATTGTCTTCTTGAGAAGAGAATGGTAGCAGATCTTTTTCTCTTGTACGGTAAAAGGTAATTTTGGTTCCTTGTTCCAGTAAATTTTTGTCGTTCAACCTAAAAGCCAGTACTTCAGAAGCTTTTTTTCGATAAATTGAGATCCCTGGTGAGATCATTTAATTCATTTTGATTGAAGCGTTGAGGAACTGATGACGTCCCCTCATAGTCACTGTTAGTTTCATTAGCATCAGAACTTTTATTAGCATCAGAAGAGCGATCAGAGGGAAAATATTCGTCATCAGAGATACGTGGTAGCTGATGAAATGTTGGAATCGGTATTTCATCTGAGTGCGGGATAGGGCACTTACTGCGGTTATTTCGATTGATTCCATTAGTATTTACTAAACAGAAATAACAATCATTGAAGTGGTTTTTTGGTTCTCTCCAAACCATTGGTACGCCGAATTTTAGACATTTTCTATTCCCGGTAGTCCACTGCCGTAAATGCTCTGTACAAGTTTTACATACGAGATGCGGGGCCCACGTTTTGTCCTGATCACCAAGCTTAACTCCAAAGTATCCAAGATACGCTCGCTTTACAAAGTCAGTAATAGTTTGTCTGTTTTGTTGAAACATGTATTCTCCGCATATATAGCAAAACATATCAGGTTGATTTACACAACTTCTTGAACTGGAACCTGAACTCATTTTAATTCTGTTCAATAACACAAAAACACTCTTTTCTTAACATAAAATAACACGCCGAATTCGATCTACTCTCATTAGTAAGAACGCACAAACTGACGAGACTTACCCGAGTTAGGTGATTAAAAGGGTCAGTTCAGGTACCTGATAGGCAATGGTTCCACTATTTATAGATTTACCTGGAATTTACTCAATTACAGACTGACAATAAAACCATTGTACCTACATTAATGAATATATAATAATTTTAGAACTCTCATAAATGAATATACTGAATAAAAACCACATTGGTAGATAAGTTGATGTATCTAAAAAAGTAGAGCTGATAGAGAAAAACGGATTGCATGTATAGATTTAGCGTCCCAAATATAGTTAAAATCAGCTCTAAAATCTCAGGTACCAAAACAAAAATATTTTTTTGTTGCCCTGTGTTATACATTAGGAGACTCGAAAAGAGGAAGAGTCAAAGAAAAGGAAGAGCCAATGGGAATAATATACGAGAGGAGTAGAGAGCTGGTAAGAACACCACAGAAAGAGAAAAATGAGGGAGAAGATAAGATAGACAATTTAACAGAAATGATCGATCAGAAGGGATACCAACAAGAGTTGAAAGAAATAAGAAAGAAGAATGAAGTATTAAAAGATGAAAATTAGATAATTAGAGAAAACATGAGAAGTATGGATTTGACGATGAGTAGACTGGAAAAGGAAAATAAAAAGGAATAATATTGTAATATCGGGAATGAGACTTGAAGTGAATAGTGAACCAGATCTGAAAATGGGTGTAGAACCTTTTATGGAGAGAAGTATGAACATTCAATGTTATAAATTAAGATATAGTGAAATAAGAAAAGAACACCAAAGAATGTATGAAGAAAAACTGAATACATATAAGAGAGGAGTGGAAGTGGAAGGAAGGTGGAAAGAATTTAAAAATACTATTTTGATAGCAGCCGAAAGTACCTGTGGCTCACCAAAAATAGTAAATAGAAATGTTAAAAAGACAAACTGGTGTATGAATGAGGTCAAGAAAGAGATTAAAAACAAAAAGAAGAAATGGAAAAAATATCTACAAACAAAAGATCCAACCGATTATGAGAAATATAGACAACAAAGAACACAGATTAAAAGAATAATACAGGAAGAAAAGAGAAAATCGTCGAAATAATTTGGAGAGCGAATGAAAATAAAGATATTCAGAATCTATTTTTCAGTATGATTAAGAATATGAGAAGGAAAAAGGTAGAAACAATAGCAAATATAAAAGACAAAGAAGGAAATGTCATAAAAGAAGTAGGCAAAATTATGGAAGGATGGATGGAATATTATAAAAAGTTATTAGATGGGAATGACAGCAGATAGGAGCCAACATAGAGATATTATACCAGAACAAGATATAGAACTCACACAAACAGAAGAGATTAATAAAGAAGAAATAAAAGAGGCAATCGGCAAATTAAAATTAGGAAAAGCGCCCGGAAATAATAAAATCACAGCACATATGATGAAAATGCTCCTTGAGGTAGCAACAGAAGAACTTAAAAATATAATGGACAACGTAATGAAGAACAATCCACCTACGGACTGGACAACAGGCATCATAACCCCAATATATAAGAAAGTAGACACTAAAGATTGTAATAACTACAGAGGGATAACCCTAACTAGTACTGTGTCAAAAGTATATACTAGGATACTAGAAAAAAGACTAAGAAAGAAACTTCAGCATACATTGGAAGAAACGCAGTTTGGTTTTCGGCCAGGTAGAAAGGTGAATGATGCAATATTTATAATGAGGCAATTATGTGAAAAAGCATTAGGAGAAGATAGGGAAATTCACTATAGCGTGAGAAATATGCAGGACAAAAATGGAAACATAATAACAGATAAAGATAACGGACAGATGGAGAGAACACCTTCAGGAAATAACAGAATCAGATATCCCAAAGGTACAGGTAACCGAAATGAGAGAAGAAAGAGGGCCTGTAGAATTAATTATTTCTGAAGATGAGGTCAATGAAGCCATAGCGAAACTGAAGGCAGGTAAAGCAACTGGAATAGACGAAATCAGATCGGAAATGCTGAAAAGCCTGAAAGAAGAGGGAAGAACAGATTTCACCAAGTTGTTAAATAAGATCGTATAAGAAAAGAGAGTACCCAAGGAATGGAACACGGGTTTTATCCTACCAATTCATTAAAAAGGAGACGAAAGAAAGTGCCAAAACTATAGAGGCATAACATTAGTGACTCTACCAGCCAAAGTACTCGCTAGAATAATAGAAACAAGAATAAAAATTCAGTTAGAAAACTCTAGAAGAAATCCAATATGGCTTTAGAAAAGACAGGAGTACACAGAACCCCATATTTATATTAAGGCAGAGTATAGAGAAGTACAAAAGTAAAAATAAGGAATTTTATATAGCTTTCATCGACCTAGAAAAGGCGTTCTATAGAGTAAGACGAGAGGATGTATGGGAAAGTTTACAAAGATGTGGAGTAGACACAGAAATAACAGAAGTGTTAAAAAGTATGTACGATACAACAAAAAATAGGGTAAGACTAAATAATGAAAAGTCAAGAGATTTCGAAATAACAAGCGGCCTAAAACAAGGATGTGTGCTGAGCCCTTTATTATTCACAATAGTACTAAACGAGACAGTGAAGAGAACCAAGCAGAAAATGAGACCGATGATGCTGGGATACTAGAAAATGCAAAAAAATCGAAATATCAGAACTACTTTCTGCGGACGATATGGCGATAATAGCAGGCACTGAAGAAAACTTACAGCACAATCTAAACAATCTAAACGAGGAATTGAATGATATAAATATGAGAATAAATATACAGAAGACGAAATCGATGATAATAGGACAAGAGAATAAAAAACACTACATCAGAATAAATGACTGAGCACAGAACAAGTTGAAAAGTTCAAATACCTAGGATTAATAATAGAAGGAAACGGAAAACCGGAAAAAGAAATAAACGATAAAATAGCAAAAGTAGGAAGAGTATACAATGCTTTAAGAAAAACATTCCTTGAGAAAAGAGAAATAATAGCAGATATAAAAATTGAGGAAGTTAAAAAAAAAGTAAACCCCACATTACTATGCGGTAGTGAAACATGAACCCACACAAGCAAGGACAAGAGTAGAATAAACGCAACGGAAGTGGGATTCCTTAGGAAAATAGATGGAAAATCAAGAAGGGACAAAATCAGGAACGAAGTATTCAGAAATAAATTCAAAATAAAACCAATAGTGACAAAAATTCAGGACAGACAGCTGGGATGGCTGGGACGTATACACAGAATGACGGAAGGAAGACTAACAAAAAGAGTATATGTGGCATGAGTTCCGGGAGCAAATAGAAGAGGAAGATCTAGGAGAACATGGCAAGAAGAGGCAAGGAAGACTGCCCAGGAGAGAAATATTCAGTGAAGTGTAATTAAGAACCTGCCACAGAATAGAAAGGAGTGGAAGAGGCTGATCAACTCAACTCCACAGTCTTACACCTCACGGTAGAAAGACTTAGGAATAAGTAAGTAAGTAAGTAAGTTTTTAATTTTTATTAATATTGAACAAAACAATATTTCCAGTGTTTTTTGAAGTTCTTAATCCTGACTTGACATCAAAAAATAAAGTTTTATGTTCAATTTCAACAAAAACCTCGCTTTTAATACTTACAAGGGTATGGTAAAATGTTTTTTAAGTAAATAAATGCAACAGCTAAACAAGAATTTGTTTTCGAACAAAACTATCATTTCTAGTTTTTTAAGTTTCAAATTCGAATTTGATATCAAAACCTGAGGAATAGCGTTTAGTGTTGAAAACAAATATCCGTTTGCTATTTAGGAACAAACGGTTGCAAAATGCAGTCTAATATATATCCCTCGACAGTCTTAGAAGTCAATTTTGTGAATAGATTGATTGATTGGGTGAATATGAGGGAATGTAAGTGGGTGAGTGAAGCAGTGAGTGAGTGAGGAGCGAGCGAGTATGTGAGTGAGTGAGCGAGTGTGTGTAGAAGGAGTAAGCGAGCCAATAAGAGGGTATGTGAACGAGGGACTGTGTGAGTGAGTGAGTGACTGTGTGAGTGAGTGAGTGACTGAGCGAGCGAGTGTGTGTGTGTTAGTTTATAAGTAAATGATTATATGAGTGAGTTAGTATGATGATCTGCGAGTAAGTGAATGTGTAAGTTAGTATGTGAGTGTGTAAGTGATTTGTTTAACTATTTAGTATTTATTTTAACATTAACATAAAATTAAAATTAGATCTTTCGTTTATAAATTATCTTTCTAATTTTCTCTTTTTTCTCGGTTTTTATTAGAAATTTTTTATTTATTAGGGATAATTTTTTCTTTTCTTTTTTTGATCTTTTCAATTTGTCTTCAATTATTCTACATAGCTTAGTTAAAGGTGGTATATGCGTGCATTTTTTTAAACATGAACATGATAAATGTAGATTCAGAACGTTTAAAGATGTCCGAAATAATAGTTTTAATGATTATACAGTTTTACATTATTCAAATATTTTTATATATTTTTTTCAATTTAATAGTTTTCTGACAAATTTAACTGTGCTTTCTGAAAAAATCTCACGGTTGATGTCTTTTTTATGATTTTTTTAGATTCAGCATAAAAAGTACTTAAGAAAACACGTGTCTCACTTAAAAGACAGAGAATTTTTTTTATACCTGTGTTATTTTAAAATTTGCCACACGAGAACTGTTTTCAAATAACCAGAAAATTGCTATGCTTTTGTTTAATACCTGCCTAGTAATTTTTGATGAAAGCTTTTTAAGTTCAAAGTTGGCATCAAATGCTTCAATTACCCTATTATTCCGGTTAACTTGCCAAGTAACGCTATGAACGGCACGAAATCATCCGGCTGGCGGATTGATACCCCTAATTTTATTTAGGATATTAAAAAGTAAACGGCAGCCAAGTTATGTTGTGGTAAAGGTCTATTTATTTACTTTAGATGATATTTATATATATATATATATATATATATATATATATATATATATATATATATATATATATATATCGAGAGAAAATGGCCTGAAAGTTTTCGTGGTATGAGTTGTTGGAAATATATTTATAATTAGTGTAATTTCATTGGTAATACTGGCACTGAATGGAAATAACTAGAATTTATGTGATAATTCTGGTAAATGGTGGAATTTACATTTGTACGGAACAAATCAACTGCTGGAGCAAGTAATAAAATATTTAATTCTTATGTCACTTCACGGGGGTAATACAATAAAAGATACTTGAAGTGAAGAATTAAGTCCCATGAGGTTGGATTGAAAAGTGTTGTACAGTAATGCTTATCTTCGAGTGCTGGATTTATTACTTGGATGATTCTGTGTGTTTGTTGAACTGTGGTGTGACCATTCCAAAATCCGAATTGGTGAGAGGGAATCCATTCGTCAGGTTTTATATTACTATTTATTCTCCTAGGTAAGAGCTTTTCGAATAGTTTGTTTATGATAGACAGTAAGCTTATTGGACGATACGAAGATACCTCTCCTTCGGGTTTTTTGCTGGTTTCAATATCAATATAATTTCTGCTGTATTTAACTGTTTTGGCCAGATGTTTAGCATTAACATTGCATTAAGGATGTATGTTAGCAATACCAATCCCTTTTTTGGCAGCTCCTTCAGCATTTTAGGAGTAACTTTATCTATACTAGGAGCTCTTTTGTTATTTAACAAGTCAATTTCTTCCTTGATTTCCTTTGGAGAGAATATTTTTATAAGTATGGAGATTTTTTTGACCTTAATTTTGTTTACATTTTTATAACAATGATGTAACTTCTAAATAAAATGTTCCGTAGTTGTTTTTAATACTAATCCTCGTTGATCCAGTTACAAATATTAATTGAAACATGTTTTCTCCTAGTTCCAGTTAATTAGTTAAACATTCAATCCGTTCGTCTAACAATGACTTTGCACGACCTTTCGCCAAAATCTCATTTGGCGTTTTTTGAAGTGCTCCCGCTGCTGCTGCTACTCGATACTATGATCTTGCTGCTGCTGCCGCTCGAAGTTAATTGAGCTCTTAGCAGCAAGAGCACAGTATCGAGTAGCAGCAGCAGCAAGAGCCCTTGAAAATTCCAAATGAGATTTTGGCGAAACTTCGTCGTGCAAATTCATTGTTAGACGAACTGATTCATATATATATATATATATATACATATATATATATATATATATATATATATATATATATATATATATATATATATATATATATATATATATATATATATATATATATATATATATATATATATATATACATATATATATATACATATATATATATATATATATATATATATATATATATATATATATATATATATAATAAAATCTTAGTTGGGGAACTCGGCAAAAAGGGGGCTTGAGATCACACAATTTTCATTAAGCCAATATTTCGGTCCTAGATTGGGACCTTCTTCAGGGCAAGAACTGAAAAGGAGAACAAAACAACATCCAAGGTTCTCAATCACATCCATGTTTTAAATCTGGTTTTTGTAATTTTATCTACAGTGTTATAGTGTATTTTATGGATTAACCAACGTTTTTATGTATAAGCTATCTACGGCCATTCAGGCTAACTCAACTTCACACTACTCATGTGAGTTTTTGACTTTATCGTGACTAATATCTTATTCTTGTTCTATACTAATTTTATAAATTATAACAACTTAATTACAACATCATTAATTTAAATTTGTCCCAAACACTATCAGTGAATATGTTTTGTTCTTCTTTTCAGTTCTGGCCCTGAAGAAGGTCCCAATCTAGGACCGAAATATTGGCTTAATGAAAATTGTATGATCTCTTATCACGCCCCCTTTTTGCCGAGTTCCCCAACTAAGATTTTATTTTAAGAATTTTGGTAGATAAATCTTTTGCTTTCTTTCTTTATTCTATATATATATATATATATATATATATATATATATATATATATACATACATACATACATATATATATATATATATATATATATATATATATATATATATATATATATATATATATATGTATGTATGTGTGTGTATACAATTGCTAGAAACGTATCCATTCACGCTAGATTACATTATTCTTAATTAATAATTAACCGAGAACTATAGTTTGACATACAGTAATAGTCTCATTTGCTTATCACTTTATTTTTGTACTGCAAATATTTTAAAATTAATCTTTTTTATGGGACACCCTATACAACTTCAACTGCCCATTAGGCCAAATCCAATTACTATGAAAAACAATAATTTCGGTAACCCTGTTAGCAACCACGAAAAATAGCACGAAATCACGCGCTTAGCGCAATTACATCCGAAACATTTATAGCATGTAGCGATTGTAGTTATTACCCTGATTACGTTTTTGACGTCATATTGTGGGTAAGTCATTATAATCGAGATGAAATATGCAGGTTTTTTTTTTAATTTGAAAATTAAATTTTATGTCCTTTAAACTGAAGTAACAAAAATAGGAACAGCTGATAATTTTCTAAATCTTACACACAACGGAAAAATGCTAAATGTGGATGTTATAGGATAATTTGGATGCCTGAAACGCTTAGGCACTTTGAAGACGTTTTTGAAAGACCAGCATCCATCGAGTGTTAATCCCCGTAATTCAGTTATGATCCTAAATTGTGAAATCGGCTCACAATCGCACTACCAATCTTCTACGGAATTCCTAAACCAATTACCAAAACGTAAGGGAGTTGTTTCTCTTTTGGAGCATTTTGTTCCAGTTTCCTCCCTCTCTAGGATCGGAGGGAACTAGATTCTTATCAGTAGAAGTGGGCAATCCTACAATATTCTGGTCCACATTCTACAGTGTCTTTAAACATCCGTATTTAAATCGCCTCGAGCAATCAATTAATATATTCCCTAGGTACTTCAAAGTTCTTAAAAAACTATGTATTGTAAAGAATTGAAAAATTCTGCTGTATGTGTCTAGAATTTGTAACCTCATGAAGTTGTATTTTTAAGCAAGCACCCTGTACAATATAGGAAATTTAAATGATTTAGCATGTTTTTCTTTTGTAGTTTTCAAATATTTTAATGAAACTAGTGCCGGTGTCACAACACTAATGTTAAAATGTCTGTACTATCGTGATTCTAAGAAAGAGCACTAAAAATACGTGTTAATCTGAATTTTCAATTGGTCATAACATTCGCAACGTGAATATATAATATTTCAAAGGTATTACCTACATAACATCTACGATACAGTCTGTCAAGTAAGAACGTATCCGCGATAATTCATTTTTGGTAGATGCGATTCTAGCGATTCAACAAAAAATCGCCAGAGGGAACAGTTGTCTACAAAGCATTTTAGTAAAGGTATCAGTCGATTTTGAACTTTAGTCGAAATCACGTAAAATCCAAAATGAGTCACTTGCTTGCGTGTTGGTTAGAGGCAGTCTTTTTTTGTTCCCATTCCGTTCCCGGGCCTAAAATAACACATTCCGTGACCGCTAAATATATGAAAAAGTCGCTATCATTTGTGAAGAAGTGGGTAAACCATTTTAACGAGATGAAATATGTCAACGACTTGTCAAAACGTGGCTCGGTAGGTAAAGTCACTCCGAAAGTCGAAAAACGAATCGTCTCTTTGATTTCACGAGACCCGAGACTGACGCTACGTTAAGAAGCGGCAAAATTAAGAAAATCGCGTTTGAATATGTCCCATAAGACCAATCGATAACATCTTCATGCTCATGATGTCCAATTCCGAAGCACGTTGAAGAAACCTTTGCTGGGTGAAAATCACGTTGCGAAACGACTCGCTTGTGCCCACGGTAAGATACTAAAGTGGCCCTCACAATCGCCTGATGCCAACCCAATTGAAAACGTTTGGTCCCTTGTAAAGAGAAAGCTCAGAGAAAAGACTCTGATTATTTTGACTCAGTTGTCTCGCGATATTCGAACAATTTGCAGAGTATGCAAAAAATCTTTTCGACAGCATGCCTCGAAGATGCCAGGCGATTATTGATGTAGGAGGACTACTGGACTTTCATACTTGACAGACTGTAGAGGCGGTAGTAAAAAATGAATGAAGTCGAATTTTTATTCCAATATATGTTATTCAGCAACTAAACTAAACATCATACTTATGAATAAAGAAAATCATCTACGTCATAGAATTTTCAACACCAGAAAAACCATAAAAATAAGAAAAAAAAAAATAGCACCAAAAGGCAAAAATCTTCTCTATGATCCTATGTCCGGGATATTTGTTCAAATATTATTATGGAGACAACCAGTCTTCATAATCGTTATTCTCGGTGGAAGCTGAAAATATGCTGCTTTCTGAGTTAAGGAAGTTATCATTGATTCGCTTCATGTTTTGGTGCAAAGCAGTTCGGTTGATGATTACTAATGGAGCGGAAGTAAAGACTGATTATCCGTAACGAGCCCAACTGTCGAGACACTCCGTTGAAGTCACGAATGAATTTTCACGATAGCCATTTTGTATATAAATAAACTCTAATTATTTATATTAAGTTAATTTGCCAAATAACCTTTTCTTAGTCGCCAAATTTCTCTGTAATTTCCTCTCGAAATAAAAATTTTAGAGGGCAGCTTAAAAATTAAAATTTTCACTCTACAAATTGCTTTTAGTATTTAATTAACACATAAATGAAAGTCTACAAACTGACCATAACCACTATTGAAATCATATAGTCATCACTAAAAAGTGTTTTTTATGGTTTCCTCCCATAAAATGGCTTTGACACGATTCAAAGAGCAAACAAACAATTCAACATCGTATTTGTTTCCAGTTTTCAACCCCGTTTTTAAAGCAGAATAAAAACCCAAGCTCTACAGCCGGGGCGGAGCAGTATGCAGCCTATTAGCCAAAAAGCGAAATGGAAAATCAACTGTTTTAAAAACCCTATAGATGCAAAATTGGAAGGCGTATCACAGTTTTAACGTAACTAATAAACTTTTAACTAATTTCAGAGAGCAATTTTAATTCCCTCTCTAAATGAAGTAAGATATTCGTAACAAAATCACTCATAGGATTTTTTAAAATTCTCTGCCAGTCATTGCGATTAATTTTGGACTGATAAGAATACCACTTTCACATTTAGTACACTTATAGTACTTAAAATGGGAAATAAATTTGCAGTTACTGAATGATATGGTTTCAGGGGAAGGGCGTGAAAGATGCGGGGATACACAAATTTCGTAAAATCTAACTAGTATAATGAGGGGTGTTTCACAATACCAGGTGTACAAGTATAAAATGCGGATTTTTTTTTTCTAAAAAAACATGTTAAATTCGGAAGAATGATAAAAAGTGCTTTATTCAAAGTATGCTCCATCGCTTGTTATACGTTTTTCCCATCTTTCGGGCAATTTGTGAATACCACGCCAGTAAACTTCTTCCCCTTTTGCTGCGAACCATTCATTGAGCCATTTTTTTCACATCTTCGTACGAACCACAGCGCTGCTCAGTAAGTGTGTGACCCATCGATGCAAACAAGTGGTAATCGGAAGGAGCCAAGTCTGGTGAGTAAGCTGCATGGGGTAGAACTTCCCAGCTAAGTGCTTCCAACGTGTCGCGAACTGGTTTTGCCGTATGTGATGGAGCATTGATGAAGAAAAATGACTTTGTGTTGCTTCTTTCGGTATTCTGGCCTTTTTTCAAGCAGCAAACGGTTCAAATCGGTCAATTGTTGTTGGTAACGTTTAGTATTAACCGTTTCCCCAGCATCGGTCGATGTGGATGGTGCGCCTGGGACTACCCATGATTTCTTGCGCTTGGGATTCTCAAAATAAATCCACTTTTTATCTCCTGTATCTATACGATGCAAAAACGTCTTCCTTTTGTACCGAGCGAGCAAAATGTCACACGTGTTTTTGCGCTTTTCCATTTGCCTGTCGTTCAACTCATGTGGTACCCATCTACCGGTCTTCTGAATCTTTCCCATCTCTCGTAGCCGATTGGAAACAGCTTGTTGACTACCGCCCAATTGCTCGGCGAGTTGTGTTTGTGTTTGCGAATCATCTTCGTCCAACAATGCTTGCAATTCCACATCTTCGTATTTTTTTGGCGGTTTTCCACGTTCCTTGTCTGCAACATCGAAGTTACCACTTTTGAAACGCCGAAACCAGCGTTCACACATATCTTGCGATGGAGCATGTTCACCATAAGCATCTCGAAGTAATCGGTATGATTCAACAGCAGTTTTCTTCGAATGAAAACAAAAAATTAATGCTAACCGCGAATGCTCTTTGTTCGGTATAAATTTCGACATATTGAACACAACACTATGCACACACTTTTCCAATTTATCACTCGTGCGCGTCTGAAACTTGCTGATGACACAACAAAATGGCACAGTGTCAAATCTTTATAGCACAAACTGCATTGGTGCACCATCTGTTGTCTGAAATCTGCATTTCATACTTGTACACCTGGTATACAGTCTATCAAGTAGGAACGTGACAGATCGTATTCCTGAAAAAATGTATTTTTGCATTTGCATATTCTTTGGTGTGCTAACAACGGCACAATTACCTTAGTAAATTATCAATCGCCTCCTGCATCAATAATCGCCTGGCATCTTCGAGGCATGCTGTCGACGAAATTTTCTACAATGATTTCCAAATTTTTCGAATCTCGCGAGACAACTGAGTCCTCAGAGTCTTTTCTCTGCGTTTCCTCTTTACAAGGAGCCAAACGTTTTCAATAGGGTTAGCGTCCGGCGATTGTGAGCGCAGCTCTAGTATCTCATCGTGGGCCCAGGATAGCCGCTCCTCGACGTAATTTTCACCCAGCAAAGGTTTCTTCAACGTGCTTCGAAATTTGACATCATGAGCACGAAGATGTTGTCGAAAAGTCTCATGGACTCGGAATCGACTAATACTTTTACTAAAATGCGTCGTAGACGAAGGTTCCCTCTACTGCTTTTTTGTTGAATCGCTAGAATCGCATCTACCAAAAATGAATTATCGCGGACACGTTCCTACGTGACAGACTCTATGTGTGCATTTGTAAATGATATGATGACTGTATTTTTTTTTTGCTTTAGTGCTTTACGGAAGTTGTAATTACTAGTGATGAGCAAATTGACATGCAACGTTTAGCATTTGAGCAATGCGTAGCAATTGTAAAAATTGACCGAAAAAAACAGTTGTGTACCAGGGAATATTCGTATGCCTCAAACTAATCATAGTAATCGGTCAAATGAATGGCAAATTTATTGCATTGTCCAGTCTTTCCACGCCAGTTACACTTCACGATAATCCAAGAACTGATAGAACAGGTCCTGCTCGAACTGAACCAAATTCCGCTGTTGTTGAATAAGTAACTCAATCATGAATCGATATGAAATTGACGAGTTTTGCATTAAGATTGGGGTTTACTTTTGTAAAAGATTCAGTAGATTCCAGAACTGAAGCCTCAAAATCATTGATTGTGTTCTCAGGTTACTAATTGTGTTCTAAGGTAATTAAAAACTGATTCTCATTTTTATCGAAAATTTGGGTTCGGTGATGGAGTTCACTTTTGAATGAATGAATGACTTTGCTAACAGCGAGAATTGTAGGATTTAGGGCGAGCGCAACACCGAAGTAGCTCATCAAAGTCCAAAAAAAGTTACAGTGTACAGGGTGAGTCAACGATAGAGTAAAGTTCATTATCTCATTTGTTTCGGGAATGACGAAAAAATGTTAAATACAATAGTTTTAGGGAATATTAAAGTGCACAGTTGAAAATTATTTTTGAGTATAACAGGGTACTTCAAAAAAAGTGTGGCCGATATAACATATGTTTTTTTTTAAATGAAACATCCTATTTTCTAATTTAGTTTTAAATTCTACGTAAAATTTTATAAAATTTTTATTAATAATATAACGTTATATACATAAACCTAGTAGTTTTTCTTATATTTCAATTTTTTTAAAAAAGTACTAGTTTTCAGTTTTGTAAAAAATTGCCAGTAGCGCCCTTGTTTCTGAAGGTGGAGTACTCATAATTGGTACGAACGTTCTATAGAGATGAAGATATATGTAAAGAAATTTGAGTTAGATGTTACAGGGTGTTCAAAATAAATTTATACATTTCCACTATTTTAAATTACAAAATTTTAAATTTTTTAATTTACACACCATGTATATTATTATTTTTTCTGATAGATTTTACAAAACCCTCCAACTTTTACTTAGTGTGTCATATACCTATTTCTAATAGTTTTCGATTTATTTTGAATTTTTCAATTTTTACCCTTGTTTTTAATACATTGTGAAAACAAACAAATAAATAATAATTTTAATATAGTTTAACTTATCTAATGATTAATTATTATGACGTAATAAATGTTCAAAAATATGCCCGTCAACTTGAATACACATGTTTAGTCGTTTTACTATTTTCCTTCACTTTCCTTAGCCTAAACGGCTTTGTTGTCCTGCACGCATCCCGATCCTATTTTCCATATCTAGTGGTGTTGTAGGGGGATTCACATAAACACGATCTTTAATGTAGCCCTACAAAAAGATTTCTAAAGTTCCTAAGTCATATGATCGAGGGGGTCACTGAATGAGTCCATCCTTACCGATCCATTTTTGTGGGTAACGATCGTTTTTAAAAATTCCCCAACTTCCCTGTGGTAATGAGCAGGAGCTCCGTCTTGTTGAATTCACATTTGTTCCCTTTCAAAGTTATCAACTTCGTCGAGAAGCTGGGGTAATTCGTTATGCAAAAAATTTAGATATCTAGGCCCGTTAAGCGGTTCGCTGAAAAAATATGGACCAATAATTCGAAAATTTAATATTCCACACCATACATTAAGCGACCAATGGTTTTGGTTTTGAACTTCCCGGACCCAAAATGGATTAACTGTTGAATAATAATGTATGTTATGGCTGTTAACTGCTCCATTACTGCGAAAAGTAGCTTCAACAGAAAACATTTGGATCGGCCTCTATTGCTCCATTCATAGTGGTACAAAAGTTTACTCGTAGTCCAAAATCACGGTCTTGAAGTTCTTGGTATAGTGTTAGATAAGTCAGCTTCTTAACGGCTGCTGGCTTGGGGATTATCTTAAATATGAAGTAAAATCTCCATTTGTTTTTCCTCATTGGTAGCATTCTGGTTTACTACTTTCTGTTTGGTATACTTAACGCTACCACTACCATCAAACCGTTCCATTACGCACTGAAAATTTTCTATATGGTATACGTCTATTAGGGTACTTCGCTCCGTAAAGCCTTACTGCCAAAAGACAATTTTTTCCCGCCTCGCCCAGTATATAAACCATATCAATTAATTCATTTTTAGGAAAATCTGTAACTATTCCCTTTATACGTCACTTACTACAACAAATTAAACTATTTTTACTTGCTTAATAGACATGTCAAAATTTGACAATGCTTATATTTTTATTTTGTCTTGGCAACTATGATGTTACAGCCTAAATGTATCAAAAACAAGGGTAAAAATTGAAAAAATCAAAATAAAGCGCAAACTGTTAGAAATAGGTATATGACATACTTAATAAAAGTTGAAGGGTTTTGTAAAATCTATCAGAAAAAATAATAATATACAGAGTGTACCGTTTAAAAAAATTTGGGAATTTTCAATTTTAAATAGTCGAAATGTATAAATTTATTTTGTACACCCTCTACCATCTAACTCAAATTTCTTAACATATATCTTTTTTTCATCCCCATAGAACACTCGTACCAATTATGACTATTCCACCTTCAGAAACAATGACGCTACTGGCAATTTTTTACAAAACTGAGAACTAGTATTTTTTTTTAAAAAATTAAAATATTAGAAAAACTACTAGGTTTAGGTATATAACGTTATTAATAAAAAAAGTTACAAAATTTTACGCAGAATTTAAAAATAAATTAGAAAATAGGATGTTCCATTTAAAAAAAAACATATGATATATCGGCCACACTTTTTGAAGTACCCTGTATACTCAAAAATAATTTTAAACTGTACACCTTAACATTCCCTAAAACTATTGTATTTAACATTTTTTCGTCATTCCCGAAACAAATGAGATAATAAACTTTACCCTATCGTTGACTCACCCTGTACTGATGGTGTCATCAGGTTTTATTTTATTTGTTATGAAGACATCATCATTTCGCCCTTAATAGTAATAAATAAATTATTCAAAGATACTGTTTTTATGTCTGACCTAGTAAACATCATTTCATCATGGACTGGTGATGAAAATAACTAATAATTAGATAGTTTCTCAATTTTTTTTTTATCATGACGAATACAAATATGTAAAATTCCTCTGATATAAGGGGTTTTTCCATTAAGAGCGTCTTAACTTTAAACTCGAACAAAACAAAGAGTTTTTAAGCAAAATTCATTCTGGAACTTTTATTTAACGGGAAATTTTATACCATTTAAAATGCCGCGGTTCTTTTTGCAGACGCGAATCTGCTTACACCAATTTTCCATCACTCGGGTCAGCATTTCCGGCGTTACGCCGGCTATGGCATGACGAATGTTGGCTTCAAGTGCATCAAGAGTTGCTGGTTTGTTACTGTAAACTTGTGATTTAACGTGGCCTCAAAGAAAATAGTCCAAAGGTGTTAAATTGTACGATTTCGGTGGCCAAGCGTAAGGGCCATTTCGTGAAATTGATGACTCACCAAACTTGGCGCGCAATAAAGTCATGTTTGGACCAGAAATATAGGGCAGTGTGCCATCCCGTTGGAAATAAAAGTCGTCTGCGTGAAACGATTCGTGATTGAATGGTAAACCTTACTAAACACAGCTGACATTAAATGTCAAAAATCTGCCAACCAACAAGGCCGCTATTAGCTGTCCAAAGTCAGACATTCCTAATGGAAAACCCTCTATATTTCAGATGATGCATAAAATATTAGCTTGCTCTCAACTTTACTAAAATTGGAACGCAAACTTTATTTTACAAAAAGAACTAGGAAAAGTGCTTTTGGCAAACCAGTGAATCTTAAGTAAGCCAATCTGAAACTCTATAACTTAGTTGTGGTCGGATAATAGCTAGTTTTGTAGCACTATTTATATACTAGAGTAAGTATATTCATCTTGAGCAGATTAAAAATTTGATAATTTTGTAGTAAATGAAATATTGTTTTTAACAAGAATATACCTTAGTTGTATTTATAATATTGCAGTATTTTGTAAAAGTAAATATTATTTTAGGTCCTTATCTAAAGAAATACCAAATTGCTTTATCGTGTATCCATAACATAATTGAACTGTTTAGAATTTCGAGATATCATTTTTAGCTCAAGTTTGGGTTATTTCGGTCTGACAGCTTTCTTGAAGATATTAATCTTACAGCTTAAAATACACCATAGTCACTAGAGGACAAAAAGGCCTTGAAAAGAAGGTCATTTATTATTATTTTTTTCAAGATAGATCTGTGTAGTATGGGCCGTTTTGAGTAACAATACTTTCACCGCCCACAGCGTATTTTATTGATATGTCTTAAATCTTTGTGAAATTATCCAGACGCTCCATTAAAAATAACCTTACTAATTATATCTTCTTTATATTTTATAAGGTAAAGGCCTCAGAAAAGATATTGAATAAGCTCAATTAAAAGAACAAGGTCAATACTTTCCAATGGATCCCCATCTCTTTCTCTCTCTCAATCCTAATTTCTTTCGGGGATTCGGTGGTCTTGGATACGTCGTCAATAATTGTCCTACATGCTTCTGTATCCTACGCAACATCTATTAAGTTGTAAATTGGTGACCATAGGTATCTAGTCTTTCCAATGATATGAGGAATATACATTTGATCTTTTTCCTGGATTCTTTCCCTAAATAATTAATTTCTTTCTACATTCGTCTCTCCTTCTCATTATGTGTCCAAAGGTCCTAACTTGTCTACTTTGTCATTGATAATCTTTGACGTGCCCTGATTTCACGTAGCAATGATAAATTCGTCCGATGCACAGTCCATGGAATCCTGTGCATTTTACGCCAACAGTACATTTCCGCCGCGTCTATTTTGTTTCTTTCGCGTTGTGTCAATGTCCAAGACTCGCAGCCATATTGGAGGGCCAGAATTGGGAACATAGGGCAAGTAACCAGTTTCTTTTTCAAATACTTGGATACTTATTTATTTTTCCATATTTCAATCAGTCTCTTCAGCAGCCTTCGACATTTTACATCCTCTCCTCACTTCTCCCTCTACTGTCCCTTTATTCCTTACGAGATACCCCAAATATACGTACGATCCGAACACCAAAAAATGGACTCAACTATTTGAAGTTTTTGAAGTATTTATTTCCAGTCCCCATCTCTTGCTTTCCCCTTCCACCTATTCTATGAGCTGGAATAATTCTTCTTTACTGGCATCGAGGAGGACAGTGTGATCAGCAAAGCGTAAATTGTTTACTGTCTGACCGTTGATTAATATGCTACCATTCTAGTGTTTTAAGGCATTTCTCATTATGTATTCGCCATAAAGATTAATTAATTGAGGCGATAAAACACACTCCTATCTGACATAGCGTCTCAGTTAAAGATCTTCGATTGTGATGTTATCTTTTGTGTTTGAGAAAAGGTGCGTTATAGGAGTTGTTAAATGTGGTGGCACTTTCATCTCATTCATTATTATCTACAGCTAAGATTATCTGGATCTGGATTTCACATCCGGGCTATTAAATTCCCGAGCTGTTTTAATTATTTGTCGAATATTCAATATTTGTTCACAGCTGCCTCTACCTTTAACAAATCCTGCCCGTGTGTGTGTGGGATTTAAGATTGAATGTATGGTTTTAATCTCTCATTGACGATCATCTTTATTATCTTGGTAGAGATTCTCACAATATAGCCTCCTCTATGTGTGCTTTTATGCGCCCCTCCATGTCTTCAATAGCCCACTATCTTGGTTTGAACTCACGTGAAAGATATTTAATTTTCTTCAGAAGATTTCTGGGTTGGTTAGCCTTAGCATGTATTTCTATTTCTTGAGACAATTTTAGGTAGAAGGTGTTTTGTCGTTAATATAAGATCCCCATATCATGGGGAAAATAATACAAGCAAATTGAGAAGTGCACAGTTGAATACCAAAGAAGAATAAAACTAGCCTAGATTATACTTAGAAAGTTGTAGCTTAATAAAAATCAAAAAGAAATGTGTATTGAGCTGAAAATTGTTAGCGATTTAAAAAATGTTTATCTATTAAACCGAAAAATAGGCTCTGACTTCAAAATATTAGTTCAGGTTAGTTCAGGAATACTTTATAAAAATTAAAGAACGTACAAAACTGAATATATTAACAGCCACGGTCCTCACCACAAAATGGAGATCAGACCACATTTTCTAAATGCCGGGTGAAAATGAATAAACCTAATTTAAATCGGTACGATCGAATTCGGGCGGCAGCAAGGAAAAAAGGAATTAATAAAGCATAAAGAAGTATGTCTAATAGTAGGCCAAAAAAACTGATTAGAAATATAATTAAATTTCATGATTACGCTTACGGTATTACACCGAGTTTATCTACTCTCTGGGAATGATTAGTCCAGTAGAAACTTGTTATTAATAGGGGTCTTGTTCAACCTCTAATCAACTGAAATAAATACCGATATAAAATAATAGAGCATGAATAACTCTGGATATAAGCAGCGAAAACCTAAGATGTTAACTCTTTTAGTAAGTTTGTAGTTAGAAAATAAAGCAGTGAGACCATTTCAGCTCACTATGTCTGCAAGATCTTACATATGTCCTTATTAGATTGTGTCGAAATCTTTTAAGGAAGCTTTTAATAAAATACGCACGTAATGCTATAATCACAAGTTTTTCTAAATTATACGAAACTGCTGACCAAAATTAAGCGATTCCTGAAAAAAACTCGATTATATTAAATCCTAAGATATAAGATCCTGCCTTTTTGCTTTTTCAATGGGGCAATAAACGACCCTATTATGGTTTTGTGCATTGTTGCCAGGTATTACGATAAACGTATTTTTATTTTACCTGCTTTGTATACCGCCCTCACTTGCACCTGCAATCATATTCGATCTATTTTTACCTATATATTTACTACCTGGCAACCCGGTTTGGAGCCCTTTAAGTATTTGATAATAAAGGCTTAATGACTACAGGTCCCCATTATGGTTGGAAAAATGCTTTTTATTATTTTTATTTTTAGTTTTACTTACAACTTACAACGTAACGATTCTATTTTAATTATGTGGCGTCCGCGGGAAAATTGCAATAGTGGCAATCGCAAGAGAAAACATTTATCACTTGACGCTAAACAAATAGTCAAAAATGTTTACGACAGTTTGGTAAAAAGAAATTTGAATAAACAAAGTACTTTGCAAGAAACCAATGAACTAACAAAAACCTCAATTTCTACTATTAAGGGTATTGTAGGAAAACCATCACTCAGGAACAGGAAAAAACGGAAAGATTTTCATGTAGACGATTGTGAAAAAGACATCATCAGGAGAAAAATATATTCTATGTATGAAGAGCAGTTGGTGCCGACACTAGGCAAAATAAAATTAAGACTGGTGCAGGACGGGACCAATATACATTGTGGTCGATCAACCCTTCACAGAATTCTCTTAAGAATGGGATTCACGTTCCGAAAAATCAACAAAAGGCAAGTAGTGATGGAGTTACAAAGATTACGATTCTTGCGACATACTTATTTACAAGAAATTAAAAAGTATCGATCAGAGAATTGGCCAATAATTTGCCTTGACAAAACATGGTTCGATACCCACGACACTGTGCAAAAAGGGTGGGTTGACAGCAGTACAAAATCTCAGACTAACGCACCTTCAGATAGAGGTAAACGAATAACCATTTTGCATGCTGGATCTGAAAAGGGCTGGGTTTCAAATTGTCTACTATTTTCTGCAAAAAATATAAAAGATTCTAATTTGGACTATCACGAAGAGACGACCGCAGAACTTTTTGAAAATTGGTTTCAAAATTCTCTTTTGCCAGATGTTCCCGAACAGAATGTTCTAGTTATAGACAATGCAAGTTACCATAGTCGCCTACTAAATAAGGTTCCTAATGCAGCCAACACCAAATCGGAAATACAGGAATATATGTTAGAAAACGACATTTATTTTGACTTTAGTTATAAAAAGTAATCTTTCTGAAGTTTTGAAAGACTATAAATTGAAAAAGAAATATCTTTATGATAGTATGGCTGAGAAAATGGGACACACTGTTTTGCGGCTTCCACCGTATTATTGTGTGTTTAATCCAATTGAACATATTTAGCATCAAGCTAAATCAAAAATAAGGGCACAAAATGTTTCTCCTACTTTAAGCGTGTCAGTGGTTGCATTAGTAAAAAAAGTTATAAATGATATACCTTGTGAAAGCTGGAAGAATTCCATTCAGCACGTTGTTAAAGTTGAAGATTCATATATTTATGTAAATAATATAAAACCACTGATCACACCTCAGGTGATGACAGTGATCGTGAAACCGAATTAGGCTTAAGTTAAAATATATTTTTATTTATATAGTATGTCCCTTCTTGTAAACTCCATTCATACAAACTGTATATTTGTACTTCTTATCCATTTGTTTTTACATGCATCAATAAATAAACTTCTCCAAAAACACTTATAATTTTATTTATTTGCATTAATGAATAAAATTCTCAAGTCCATCTATCATAAACAAAGGGTCAGAATTTTTATATTGCCCACTTAAAACGGCAAAAATCAGGATCTTATATTTTGGGACAGGCTGTAACTGACATTTTAAGTCAACAGGGTTTTAAAGTCCTAGGATAGGCTTAGAAAGTTTTGAAGCCAATTATTAGCGCTGTCACCTAAGAAAACTTTATCTTGACCTAAAGATAGTTAATTAACAATCTTGATAATTATGCAGGGTTCTGTTTAATTCCTGTGTAATCCGAAATTTATTTTCATGGGTTTCACGAGCGATAAAAAAACTTTCTTCAGGGATACGAATAGACTTCGATTAAAAATAAGTTGTCGTATCCTGGACTTGTTTATAGGCATGTTGATGTAACCCTATAGGCTAAAGATGCATAATGCTAGTTGACATTGAAGTATGCCTTCATTGTCCATGCACCGGTGAGACACCGTGAAGCCTGAAAATTAATTATAGTTTTTTTTATTTATTTATAGCAACGCTCGGTAAAAAAAAATATATAGAACTCGAATACAAAACTTTTTTGCCCTTGGGATATTTTATACATCGCCTCAAGCTCTTCATAAAAACTTTCATAGTATATAAAAAAGTTCCACACCTACATTTTTGTAGCATAAAGAACTTTTCTTTATAATATACTAATATAAACAGAGATAAGCTGATAGATACGAGGGTCGTTTCAAAAGTTCTCGATCTAACAAAGAAAACGGAAGATTGTTTTTTTTTATTTTCCTGCGTAGTCGCTTAGGATAAGATTGTTAAGTTGCTACATTTTCCCCGTACTACTTTATGGATATGAGAATTGGATATTCGACCCAGACATGTACCGTCGGATGATGCCGTATATCATGGGTCGAAAAGATAAGAAATGTTGATATCCTTAATCGTTTAAAGAGAAACCTGAACTTCTTCTCTTCTTAATGTGTCATGACCGTTGTCGACTTATGACTCTACGTATCATCTTTGCAACCATGATTTTATACACCGCTTCTCGAAATAGTTGGGTGGTAGATTTGCCGAACCATTGGTTAGATTTTTGAGTAACGATGTTCTTCCTCTTCACATGCTTCTTTTTCCCAGAATCTTCTCCTGCATGATGAGATGTAGAAGATCGTATTTTTTCCAGATTCCTCATAACGTGACCAAAATATTCCAGTTTTCGCTGTTTTATGATATCAATTACTTCAGTTGTTTTGTTCAGTCGTCGAAGTACTTCCGTGTTTGTGACTTGATCAACCCAGCTAATTCTTAAAATTCCCCTATATGCCCATGCTTGAAAGCTTCGATTTTCTTTAGGAGGGTGTCTGTAAGTATCCAGGTGTCCACGCCATACAGCAAAACTGGTAACACGTAACATCTCAGCATTCTTATCCGCGGCTCTAAGTTCAAATCATGAGAGCATAGTACTTGTTTCATTTTTGTTAGTGTTGTTCGTGCTCTTGCTATTCGTATTTTGATTTCGACACTCGAATTCCACATTTCGTTCAATATACTCCCCAAGTATGTCATCTTGCTCACCCGTTTAATACGTGATCGTTAGTAAATATTCCATTATCCACAATGTTCTCTGCTTTACTTACAATCATGTATTTCGTTTTTGCGATTTTCAGTTTCAAGCCATATTCTTCACTAGTTTGTATTATTCGCGTTAATAAGAGTTGCTGAAGTTCTTCATTGGATTTAGCCAGGATCAGAGTGTCGTCTGCATATCGTATGTTGTTGATTAACTTTCCGTTTATTATTAAACCCTCATTTGCTTCTTCTATAGCTCTATTGCAGATATTCTCAGCATATAAGTTGAAAATTAGTGGCGAAAGTATGCAGCCCTCTCCTATCCCTCTTCTGATTTGCACTTCCTCAGACAAGTGATCTGCTATTCGTATTTTCGCGGTTTGTCTCCAGTACAGATTCGCTATGATTCGGACGTCCTTCTCATCAACCTCTGTCTCTCTTAACATTTGCAGCATCTTGTCGTGTTGGACCTTGTCAAAGGCTTTTTTGAAGTCTATTGCGCACATGTACACTTCCTGATTTACATTTCGACATCTTTGTACTAGCACTTGGGTGCTAAAGAGCGCTTCACGTGCGCCAAGTCCATTGCGGAAACCAAATTGAGTATTACTTATCTTGCTATTCAGCTTTTTGTATAATCTCTCGTGTATTACGCGTAAGAATACCTTAATGACGTGACTCATTATGCTTATATTTCGATGTTTACTGCATTTTGTTGTTCCATTTTTCTTGGGAATAACTATAAAAGTTGATCTGAGCCAATCCACCGGAATTGTGCTTGAGTTATATACTTGATTTAAAAGCCGAGTAAGCGTTTGAATGTTATGCTCTCCGAGTATTTTCAACATCTCTGCGCAAATATCATCTGGCCCCGTCGCTTTTCCGTTTTTCGTATGGTCAACAGCTTTTTCCACTTTTTCTTGTGTTATTGTCGGTCCATCATCCGCGTCTGCACTAAGCGGTTGACTTCTACCATCGTGGAATAACTCAGAGATGTATTCTTGCCATCTCCTCAATTGTTCATCTATGTCTAAGATTCTATTGCCATGTTTATCCTCCAGCTTCCTCCGATGCCAACTTTTGTTAATGCCAGCTACTTCCTATATCTTTTTATGGGCATTAAACAAATCATATCTCCTTTCGTATTGCTCATTACATTTCTCTCTATGCCATTGTGTTTTAGCTTCTCTGATCTTTTAACGAATTATCCTTTGTATTCTTCGATATTCTCTGAGATTAGAATTCTTGTAGTTTCTTCGTTCATCCATTAAAGTTAGGATTTCTTCTTTCATCCGTGATTGTTTAGCTTGTGAGTTCTTTGACGTTAATTTTGTTCTTTGTACTTCCTGTAGTACATTTTTGCATTTATTCCATAACTCTCCCGTATTTATGTCTCTTGATTCATCTATCTCTCTCATTTTTTCGTCAAACATGAACTAACTACTAGGAAAAATAGAAAACCACTTTACCTGGAGTACATAATGAGAGGACCAAGATAAGAAGTGCTGCGGCTGATCCTTGAGGGTAATATTGAAAGTAAAAAATTAATGAGCAGAGGCAAAAATGCTTGGCTTAAAGACATAAGAAGATGATTTAATTGAACATTCACTTACATCTTCAGAGCAGCAGCTTCCAAGATAGCATAAGCCATTTGGATCGCCAACTTCCCGTCAAGAGACAGCGCTCTAAAAAGAAAAAGTCGCGTTGCAAATCACTATACTTAGTCCGATGACTTTCCGACTTATTATAATAAGATTTATATATTTCTACAAAATAAGCGTTCGTGTCAGCGTGAACATAATTATTCGTAGCGAATTGTCGTCCAGCCGGCCTTTTTTCAGGTTTGAAAACAAGTCTGCCGAATACGATGGATGTGGAACCACTTTGAAGCGTAGGTCATGCAGTTTTGCAGCAACAATCTGAGATGTGTGTGAAGGCTTATAATCGTGATGAAAAAGTCCTTTCTTTTTTGTAAGATATGGACGTTTCGCTTGAATAGCACCGTTGAATCGATCTAGTAGTTAAGTATAATACTCCCCGATTATGGTTCACCTTTCTTGAGGTAGTTTATCAGCACAACATCATGAGAATCCCAAAAAACCTTAATTATGACTTTTTTTGCAAATCAAACCGTTTTCTTGGGCGCATTTTGACCTGCTCCTATTCATTGTTTTGACTTGTCCTTCGTCTTTGACGTGTAATGATGAATTCATATTTCATCTACTATTATAAAACGTCAAAAAGATTCACTAGAATTATGTTTAAATAAGTTAAAACTCTCTTGGGAAATGTTCATTCCAATGCCCTTTGGTCGATTGTTAAAAGACCCGTTACCCATCGAGCGGAAAACATAATGTAAAATGTGGTAGACATGGTCTATCGAGATGTTTACAAGGTCAGCAAGCTCGCGTACCTTCAGTAGACTACCATCTAGTACGATATTGTGAGCTTCTGTTATAATCTCGTCGGTCTAAGAGGTTTTCGGGCATGCTGAGCATTACGTCATCTTGAATGGATGTACGACCACGTTAAAATTTATTAGTCCATTTTATAATCGTCGAAAACGAAGGGGAAAAATCATTTAATGTGACGTTAAACCATTTAAAACAAAACATTTTATAACAGCTGACACTTCAATTTTATTTATTTGTTAGAAAAATGGTTGTCTACACCAGGGCTGTCCAAACCGCGGACGGCATGCCGCTCGCGACTCCTATTTGTGCGGCTCGCGAAGTGATAAGTCACTTGTTTACGTAGTGCATTTGGCAACGAGTTGATATTGACAGAACTGTAAAAGTAAAATTAATGAAAAACAATTCCCTCCAGTCCATGTCGTAATTTGCAATGGTCCGTAAACGTCTCCGGCATGGACAGCCCTAGTCTACACGATCGCTACAAAAAGACAACTAGACACGTATCTCAAACTTCACAACACGTCATCTAGTAGATAACACTTAGCAATTATAATAATAATTTGATCATTTTGATGCCATATCTGTGTCAGGCCGAGATCTTTTGGAACGACCCTCGTAAATTGTTGGCGTTTTCAGATTATCCAAAATGAAGAAATGAATTATGGAATAAGAATTAAAAATATTTATTTGCGTTTTATTTGCATTAATCCTTCTATATTGGAAGTCCTTTAAATAAGGGTCTCGTCAACGTCAACCCAATGTAAACCTACAAAGTCGTGCAAATGAGGTTTTATAATCCTATAAAGTAGGATTAAAGTAACCAATATAACCCTTTTAAATAAACTTAATACTCCTGAAACCTTAGGAAAATCAATAATCAAAGCACGACACCATTGAATTTGTCTGGATAATAAATTTGGATTAGCTGGAATATAGAATTTATCCAAACCTTCTAGTTAAATACATGGCGTTGTAGTGTTCCTTTAAAAAATTAAAAATGTAAATTTCTCAGCCACTTACAGAAAGTTCCACTATAAATTATTTTGGAAACTTAATATATATATATATATATATATATATATATATATATATATATATATACATATATTTATTTATTTATTTATTTATTTATTTATTTATCATACATGCCTTACAGGTTACAAGACCCAACTACAAGGCCGGAGATACAGATAAGAGCCACTATACATAGAAATGTAATACAATAATAGAGTATTAAGCAGATACAAATTCCAATCACAATAATAATAATAACAAAAACAATTAAATATTAAAACAATAAGAAAAGAAAAGATGCCACAGCCCCTCAGTGTTGCAATATTTTACCTATCGTTAACATAGATGTGTTGAAAAAGTCGATGCTTATTTCTTGATTATACATACTACACATTGAAAAAAGTGGGGAAAATTTTAATATATTTGTTCTTGGAACAGGTAGATAAAAAGTATTATATTGTCTGCTAGTTATACGCGGCACACTAAAATTTATTCTTGACAGAATAGCGGGAGAATCTATATCATTATTCATAATTTTGAACAGAGTCGTCAGGAGCAAGTAACCACGACGAACCTTTAATAACGAGCAGCCGTTCTCTACAAGTAGTACCTCATGCGAAAACCCCCTGTTGTGGATAGATACCATCTCGTTTAAAGCTAATATATTTTAAGAATTTGCGCTGGACCCTCTCCAGATTATCAGTATGGGTGTCATAGCCTGGAGACCAGACCGTAGCAGCATATTCCAATTTAGAACGAACATAACAAATATATAAAGTTTTAATTACGTCAGGATTATGAAAGTCACCGGTGCAGCGTGCAATAAAGCCATATGTTTT
This sequence comes from Pachyrhynchus sulphureomaculatus, assembly GCA_019049505.1. Taxonomy (NCBI): domain Eukaryota; kingdom Metazoa; phylum Arthropoda; class Insecta; order Coleoptera; family Curculionidae; genus Pachyrhynchus; species Pachyrhynchus sulphureomaculatus. Next base: position 204,767,619 of record CM032449.1, read on the forward strand.
AAAAGCTTCGGAGATTATGGTGTTTATATGATCTGTGAAAGAAAGTTTTGGATCAAATGTTACGCCCAAGTCTCTGAAGACATTCACACGGGAGATACTACTGTTATCCAGCAAATAGTTATGAATAATCGGTGAGATTTTATTTGAGAAAGACATGATGTTACATTTCTTAATGTTAAGCTGTAAATTGTTTGTTACGCACCATTGGCCAATTATCTGTAAGTCCTTCTGAAGATTTATGCAATCCCGAATACCTCTCACCCTGCTGTATAATTTTACATCATCGGCATAGAGTAAATAACCAGCACTTAAACCCCTCCCAATATCATTTATAAAGAGATTAAAAAACAATGGTCCCAGTACAGATCCTTGGGGAACCCCAGAAGTAGCATCATAAGATCTTGATTTGGAGCCATAAATTTCCACATATTGCTTACGATTAGTAAGGTAAGAATGAATCAAAGATATTAGTGAGCCTGAAAAACCAAAGTTAGTTAGTAGTTTATTAAGTAGGAGAGAAAAATCCAGCCGATCAAAGGCTTTGGTGAAATCTAAATAAATGATATCCATTTGGCAACCCTCGTCAATTGCCTCTGCTATTTCTTGAGTTATAGTAATTAAGTTTGTAGATGTAGACCTACCCTTGTAGAAACCATGCTGATGAGGGGTTATCAAGTTTTTCGTAGCATAAAATATATGATCGTGTAATAAAAATTCAAAGATTTTACTAAAATTACATATTATTGACACTGGCCTATAATTATTGATATCTGATCTATCTCCTTTTTTAAAAAACAGGACTGACTTTAGAGGTTTTCCATAATTCCGGGAAAGTACTCGTCTTCAAGCTTAAGTTGAACAGAGTTAACAGTGGTTTGGCTAAAACAAATCTGCAATCACGAATAAAAAATGCTGGGAGTAAATCCGGGCCCGCAGTCAATTTTGGTTTTAGTCTTCTAATGGCATTAATAACGTCTGATTCACAAAAGGTACTGACTGCGACAATAGGCCAAGAAGCCACGACATCCTCACTGATTAATCTATCCAAGGTTGGACGGGAAAATGATTGTTCGAAATAAGTTGCAAAAGCGTTTAGAATATCTGATGCCGAGTTCAAATTACTCCTGTCATAAGTCATACTACTAGGTATATCCTTCTGTTCTCTTTTGTTTTTGACAAATGACCAAAACTGCTGCGGATTAACCTTTATATTCTCTTCTGTTCTCTGAATAAAGCATCTATAAGATTCTCTAGTATCTCGTTTTATTTCCGATCTCAACGTTTTGAACTTTTCAAACTGATCCATGTCTCCATACTTTTTATATTTTTTATGATATAAGGCTTTCTGCTTTATCTTGAGTATTACGTATATATGTATATATATACATATATACATATATACATATATATATATATATATATATATATATATATATATATATATATATATATACATATATACATATATATATAAATATATATATATATATATATATATATATATATATATATATATATATATTCAATTTCTTGGGCTTTATGGTTCTTTTGTTTTAGGGATAGAGAAATTACATCACGTTCTAGTTAGAAGTTTATTGAAAACGTTTCGCCTAATTTTTAGGCTCTTCAGTTCATCTAAAAATTGAAATTTTCTGTTTTGGATATTCAATAGGACGCACAAATTTTTTTTAATTATGAATATATAAAATTCTTAAACTTATAATACAATGTAGAAGGTGAAAATAATAAAAGTATACACAAAAATGTATATAAAAACTTACATGCGTGGGTTGAAACGAAGACACACTTAACATTGTTTAAAAGGTGTTACTAAGACGGTCACATTTTTTTAAAATAACTTTAGATTTGTATAGGGAACGAAAGTCATTCTTTGGTTTGTTTATGTGTTTTTATTTATTAACTGCTATTGAGTTATTATGAGAAGAGTCCGAAATAAATATGACTCAGACCCCTAACGTCGCTTTTGTCGTTTATATTGTTTTTCTCTTTATTAATACAGATCATTTCATGGATTGATCTTTTAAAAGAATTTGACTCTTTTTTTAAGATTTGTGTACTTTTAAAATCAAATGAGTGTTTGGTTTGTTTAACGTGTTTTGATAGAGCTGTTGGGCTATTCTTATCATACTTATGGCCATTCAGTCTAGTTTTTAGATGTTGCTTAGTCATGCCGATATAACAGCCGTTGCAGTTTTGACATGGAATAGAATATATCAGGTTTGATTGTTTCAGTAGAGGTGTTTTGGATTTTAGGGGGGTAAAAAGGTGTTTTAATGAGTTATGCGTTTTGTGGCAAACAGTTAAATTATGTTTTTTGAGGACTGCTTTAATTTTTTCTGAAAGTCCTTGAATATATGGCATGGATATGTATGTTGTAGCTGTTCTTTGTTTTGGTTGTTTATCTAGAGTATTATATAATTTGTGAATTCTGGTTTTTTAAAATTTTGTTAATTAGAGAGTTTTTATTTTTAGTGTTCCGTACGGAACACTTATAAGATCACTTCGGTGTCTGTCTGTCTGTCTGTCTGTCTGTCAGTCAGTCAGTCTGTCTGTCTGTCTGTCTGTCTGTCTGTCACACCCGATTTTCTCCGAAACTATTTGACATAGAAAATTGAAATTTGGTAATAATATAGAAATTGATGGCCTCATCAGAGCCATGTAGTTTTGAGAGTTAAATTTTAACTTAAGGGGTTAGTTTTGGGGGTGAAATCGGAAGTGAAAAGAAAAATTTTTTACTAGGTCATCGAGTGTGGTGTCAAATGAAAGCTTGTGAAAACACGAGTAAAAAATGTATATATAATGTAATACTTGCGCACACTTTTCTTTGTATTATTTTTAAAAAAATCGCGAAAAATCGCTGTCCCCCGCCTTATCTCGAAAAGTACTTATCAAAAAATTTTGAAAAAATTCTAGAATATTCTCCACGGGGTTTAGATTGAACGAAAATTATTACAAGTGCATTATCTTTAATAATTTTTCTGGTATTTAAAAAAAAAAAACAAAAATTTCAAGGTCATCAGATTTCAGTAAAGATTGGAAACAAACTTTGTTGAAAACTCATTTGGGGTGTGTTTTGCGAAGTCACTGATCATTTTATACATCTGTAACAAAAATTTTTATTTTAAAAGCAATCAACATACGGAACACTAATTGCGCAAGTTCAACTTGCACTTGACCGGTTATTTTTATTATTTCTGCTCTATATTTAGGACTTGTTAGTTTTAAGCCTCTGTCAATTAAATTTATGACGGTATTTTTTCTTAAAATTTAAAGGATGGTGTGAATGGTAGTTTAGATATTTTCCAGAACTTGTTGGTTTTGTGTACCATTTGCTATTTATTTTGTTTTTTTTTCTCTTATTAGACTTAGATCTAGGAAGTTTATGGCGTTGTTTTGTTCTGTTTCGATGGTGATTTGTAATGTTTTGTTGAATTGGTTGAAGGCTTTAACTGTGTTTTTTATTTGGTCTTCTCGTAGTGCTAGAATGCAATCATCTACGTATCTTTTGAAGAAAATAGGTTTGTTGCTTAAGCTATCAATAACACTTTCCTCCAAATATTCCAATGCCAGTTGGGCAAGGGTAGCAGAAATAGGAGCCCCCATTGTACAACCTTCCATTTGAAGGTAGAATGAGTTCTGGTACTGAAAGAAATTGTTTTTAAAGATTATATTTATGGCATTTATGAATTCTTCTTGTGGTAGGTAGGTGTGTTTTTTAATTTGGTCCCATTTATTTGTTATTGCGGTGATTATAAGGTTTATGGGTAAGTTTGTATGTAAGGACATGACAGCGAGGGATATGAGTTTACTTTCATTGGGCATGTGTATACTATCTATGAAATTTTTAAACTCGAAAGAGTTTTTTTATATAAAAAACATTTTTTTCCAGTGACTTTAGAAAGAATATTTCAAGTATGATAAGAATAACCCAACAGCTCTATCAAAACACGTTAAACAAACCAAGCACTCGTTTGATTTTAAAAATACACAAATCTTAAAAAAAGAGTCAAATTATTTTAAAAGATCAATCCATGAAATGATCTGTATTAATAAAGAGAAAAACAATATAAACGACAAAAGCGACGTTAGGGGTCTGAGTCATATTTATTTCGGACTCTTCTCATAATAACTCAATAGCAGTTAATAAATAAAAACACCTAAACAAACCAAAGAATGACTTTCGTTCTCTATACAAATCTAAAGTTATTGTAAAAAATGTGACCGTCTTAGTAACACCTTTTAAAGAATGTTAAGTGTGTTTTTCGGTTCAACCCACGCATGTAAGTTTTTATATATATCTTTGTGTGTATTTTTATTATTTTCACCTTCTACATTGTATTATAAGTTTAAGAATTTTATATATTCATAATTAAAACAAATTTGTGCATCCTATTGAATATCCAAAACAGAAAATTTCAATTTTTAGATGAACTGAAGAAGCCTAAAAAATTAGGTGTTCAATAAACTTCTAACTAGAACGTGATGTAATTTCTCTATCCTTAAAACAAAAGAACCATAAAGCCCAAGAAATTGAAAAAATATATATTCTTTATTCCAAGGTTCAAGAAAGAATTCAACCCAACTTGTGTGTGTGTGATCATAGTAAGGTTGCCAAAAGATGAAAACCCAACAATAAGAAAATACAAATCAGTAAGGGCATATAAACTAGGAAATGAAGAAATTATGATCAAATACCGACAAATAACTGATGAGAAATTCGAAAAAGGATACAGAAATATAAAACGTGCATATTTGGAAGAAAAATGGAGCATCTTCAAGAATATAATCCTGGACGGGGCTACTAAAGTATGCGAAGTGTGCAACGTAAACAACAGTAAAAGACAAACAGCTTAGTAGAATAGTAATATTCAAGAAGAAATTATTGCGAAGAAGAAAGGATGGAAAAAATATGTCAAAACAAAAACACCAGAACAATATGAACTATATAAAGGAAAAAGGAAAAGAGTTAAAGAGTTGGTAAGCGAAGCAAAAGAACAGTAATGGAAAGAATTCGGAGATAAAATGGAAGAAAATAGTAAAGAAAATCAAAAGCTTTTCTGGAGAGTTCTTAAATCATTCAGGAAGGAGCAACCTATAACCGTGTGAAATATGTGAAAAACAAGAACCAAGAAATTCTAACAACAGAGAAAGCAATAGTGGAAAGTTGGAAAGAATACTTTGAAGAACTATTGGGAGATAATGAAGAAAAAGATAATACAAATTACGAAGAATTGGAACAACAAAATATGGAAGAAACCGAAAACAGGGAACAAATAGAAGGAGGAAGTTATAAGAAAATTGGGGTCTCAGGCAGCGATAAGATATCGTCTGAAATGAATAAATACATGGAGAAGAAAGGAAAAACAATATTGTTAGAAATAATTAATAATGCACGGGAAGAAGAAAAATTTCCGGCAGAATGAGGAATATCGTTTATTACACCAATCTATAAAAAAGGAGATCACAAGGATTGCAATAATTACAGAGGAATTACTATACTGAACACAAATTGTCAAAATTTATGAGGGCATTATTAATAATAGGATAAACAAAGTAATAGAACCACAACTATCAGAATCGCTAAGTGGATTTAGACCAGCAAGAAGTACACAAGACCACATATTTACACTGAAATAGATTATCGAAAAAAGATCAAAACAAAATAAAAGTGTACACCTTGCTTTCATAGACCTAGAAAAAGCATTTAACAGTATGCCGAGAAATAAAGTGTGGAAAAGCCTAGAAAATAAGGGAATAAACAAAAAGACAATAAGGATCATAAAGGGAATATATAGAACAATGTGCAGTATATAATAAAAAACAACATGAAGTCGGAGGAATTTACAACACAGAAAGATTTAAGGCAGGGAGGAAGCTTGAGCCCAACATTGTTCACTGTATACCTGGATGAAATAATCAAGAAATGCGAAATAAAAGTGAAAAGAATGACAATTGGATACTGGAAGCTAAATGGTATAAAATTGCGGACAATTCAAATTTTAACAAACAAATTCAATTGTACCCACTGGGTTCAATATTTTTGTACCAATAGTCCAGGGTATTTTTGCTATAAGAAAAGGCATATTTTCTGAAAGTTTCAAGCCGATTGGTTCACTTAGTCGACCTGTACAATAAAATATAAAAAAAAAACGGTTTTTGCCTATTTTTTAAATTTTATAGATTATGTACGCACTGGAGCGACATAAAACCAAGGAGAATTTGTTGGAAATTTCATTACGAAGATATTTTTGTCTCGATCCGACTTATATAACCAGAGTTATTCGCATTTTAAGGTCAGAAAACTATACCTATCTTCATCTTATCATTATTTTGACCTTTTTTTACTGCACTAGAATGGAAGTCACATGTGTTATTATCTATTATGCGTTAGTGTACTTTTTGTATCATAATGCAAATAAATGAGTTTTGTCTGGCAGGAAATTTAAATAAATTATTGCGAGGATATTTGCTCTGGTGAACTTAATATATTATTTATAGTGATATATTCGTACAACGAGAACACATACTAAACATCTAATTATCTACTAAGTAGTATTTTTAGTAATCAACTAATTATTATTGTTCATGTATTAAGTAAATAAGCATATCCATCACCTTCCCTATAGGGACATTTCGTAAATTAATTAATCAATTATCTGATTAACATACTTTATAATGAACATTGTGTCATTTTAAAATATTAATTAATTTAGGATTGAAATAAATTACAAAACTTTTTGTCAGAAATGTCCAGATTTATTTAATATAACCAAATATGGATAATTTATTAATTAGTTTATTAAATAATATTATGGCAACTTTTTTTCATAAATCGCCTCAGAGTATTCTTGAATTACGTAGATTTCCCCGATAAAAATTTCTTAAAATCTATCCTGAATATTTACTTTTACCAATCCAATCTACGTCTTTGCAGATGACAGTACGCTTATCTCTTCATTCACTTTGAACGCTCGGACATCGGGTACTCAGGCAAAAATTCGCAGACAGCAGGAGGTTATTCAACTTAACAAAGACCTGAAAGAAATTCTATCTTAGGGTGACAGTAACCAAGTGGAATTTAACACTACAAAAACCCAAGCGGCAGTTTTTTCTAAAAAAGTTAACGTTACTGGACCCGACATAGTCATGTTGGGGCACTCCATTCCCCTAGCATCGTCACTCAATTTGTTTGGCGTTATTTTGGTAGCAAATATGTCCTGGCATGAACATCTTGCAGGTATAGCAAGGAGAGCTTCTCAAAAGTTGGGAATATTATTTCGAACCAGAAAGCTTTATACTCCACAACAACTGTTAATTCTTTACAAAGCCCAAATTCTACCAAGTTTTTAATACTGCTCCCATGTTTGGGGCTCCGCTCCCAAACACACACTGCATCGAACTGTTCGTCTGATTGGAGACCTGGAACTGACCGGCGGCCCTGATTCGCTCGAACATCGAAGAACGGTTGGCGATTTGAGTCTGTTCTACAAGTATTATCATGGAAAGTGTTCGAAGGATGTAGCCCGCTTAATTCCTCTCAGAGCGGTGCATGTTAGAAATACACGTCCGGCTAATACTTCACATTCGTATGAGGTTCAGCTTGTTACTCCACGTACAACGCTTTTCAAGCAGTCTTTTATATAGAGGACATCATCCCTTTGGAATCATTTACCCAGGCTGTGTTTCCCACCGAGTACAATTTACAGCGACTGAAGAACAACGTGAATCGCTTTTTTTTTTTTTTTTTCCGAAAACATGCCGCTCCTGGAGCACTTTAGGGACTTCCCTGTAGCACGAGTGCTAGACCCATAAAAAAAAAACTTTTAATACTTACGGATAATTAAGTGTATTACTCCAGAATTTTCAATAAATCGATTTTTTACATTTTTATATAGTTTGAACCTTTAAGAATATGTATGCGACAGGATTTTTCGATATCTTATTTATTTATGAAGATATTACGTGTCTTAGAAGGCTGCATGCAGCGCCCGATTTCAGGCGTACATAGTCGGCGCACGCATGCAGAGCGAAGATCTCAAGCTTAGTCAAAAGAAGCAAGAACTGCTCGGAGAATGCTTAAACAAAACTGAACAAAATGAGTTGTTTGAAGAATTGGAAGGGTTACTTTATAGCCTTAAAATAGCTGATTAGCTGTAAGTATGAATTTTGAAATGAAAATGAAATCCTTAAACGCTTATATCTCCAAACTACTTTTTTCGACTTCGACTCCATGATTCCGTCATTAACGCTTATCCAATCTCTGCGAAATTTTGACACAATCTTCAGAAATGATGTTATTTTCGGTCGAAATATGGAAAAAATTTTATCTCTGATTTTTTTTATCGACGATTTTCGAGTCGAAAATCTAGCGAAAATCGAAACTTTTAGTAGCCGCCATTTTGTCATTTCACACGGTAAAAATTTGTCCGTAGTCCGGCCGAGAATTACACTCATGTATTTTAAAAATCTTTTTGTCTTTTCTGCCGAACGAAGCACCTTTTTTAACATGCCCGTATGCAGATGTGTATATCTATATATATATGAGAATCAGACCTACTCAAAAAAAATTATGTACTCCAAAGTTTAATAAATAATATCTAAAAAGTTTTTTTTAATGGCCCCTTAAAATGACATACTAATTTGTAGGCAACGATCCCAACACTAAGTTTTATCGAACTCCTAAATTGATACAATATTCTGTAAAAAAATATATTACAAATTTTTGTACGTATTTTCCTATTTTCAATAACTAAAATAACTATAAAAATCGAGAGCGTATAATTTACTCATGAAAAATTCATACTTCAGGTAGTCAAAAACTTTAGAAATGTCAAAGAGTAGCACGGTTACAGCCTCAGCCTCCAGAGTAAGAACCAAACTAAATATCGGCCAAAATATCCTTCCTGCATATATACTGGATATTATAGGAAGGATATTTCACATGAATATTGGACGAAACAGTTAATAACATAATTAGGTTCAAATTTAGCAGTTGCTATGACGTTATGTAATTTCAATATTAACCAGAAGTGATTTTTAACTTAACGTAGTTTATTTATCACCATCATATTATGTATTACATTACGAGTATCTTTATCATAATGATTGGATTTGATATGGTGTCGAAACGTATTTTATATGAGTACTAGCCATGCCCGCGGCTCCGCTCGCGTGAACTTGATTCACTACTATCGTCACTACTTATTCCTTATGTTACCTAACGTAATAAAATATCTGTCATTATTTCCCCTTATCTCCCATTATTTCTTCTTATCTCCCATTATCTCTACATAATTTCCATTATCTAGGCGTATCTCTGCTTATCTCCCATTATTTCCCCTTAACTCCCATTATTTCTCTTTATCTCCCATTATCTCACCTTATCTCCCATTATCTAGGCTTACCTCGACTTATCTCGCAATATTTCTCCTTATCTCCCATTATTTCTCCTTATCTCCCGTTATCTCACCATAACTCCCCATTATCTAGACTTATCTCTGCTTATCTTCCTTTATTTCTCCTTATGTCCCATTATTTATACTTATCTCCCATTATCCCACCTTGTCTCCCATTATCTAGGCTTATAACGAATTATATAGAACATATGTATAAATTTATAAAAACACGTAAATCGGATAAGTGATAAACACACTAACGGACAGACAGACAGAGGGACGTTGTTGCATTTTATATATATTATATTCTTTGCAACATGATATTGTTCCATATTTAATGGTTTAGGCAAGAGAACGCATTAACGGTAACCTTTTTTCCGACTTTATTCACTATTATCGTCACTGCTTATTCTTTATGTTACCTAACGCAATAAAATATATCCTATAACTTGGCCAGAGAACATATGTATGTTTTAAAAAAAGGCACGTAACTCACTATCGGACAGACAGACAGACGTTGCATTTTATATATATTATAGATAGATAACTTGGCCAGAGAACATATGTATGTTTTAAAAAAAAGCACGTAAATCGGATAAGTAGTATTCCGGTGATAAGCGTAGACAAACAGACAGGCAGAGAGACAGACAGAGAGACGTTGCATTTTATATCTATAACCTGGTCAGAGAACATATGTATGAATTTAAAAAATCACGTAAATCAGTTCACGAGGGATAAGCGCATTAACGGACAGACAGAGAGACATTGCATTTTGTATATATTATAGATTATAGATATTCTCTGCTAATATATAATAATAATAATACTCTGTTTATTATTATTATATAACCTGGCCAAAGAATATATGTATGAATTTAAAAAAGACACGTAAATCGGATATGTGGTTCTCACCTGATAAACGCACTAATGGACAGACAGAGAGACATTGCACTTTATATATATTATAGATTATAGATATTCTCTGCTACATAATATTGTTCCATATTTAATGGTTTAGGCTATGTTTTACAAGGGAACGCGCTTGCGGCAAACTTTTTTCCGACTTCATTCACTATTATCGTCACTACTCATTCCTTATGCTACCTATCGTAATAAAATATAGCCTATAACCTGGCTAGAGAACATATGTATGTTTTAAAAAAAAAAAAAGTACGTAAATCGGATAAGTGGTTCTCCAGTGATAAGCGTACTGACGGACAGACAGACAGACAGAGAGACGTTGCATTTTATATATATTATAGATTATAGAAGAACATAAGATTCGACAAAAAAAATTAAAGAAAACTAAAGTGTTTCTTCATTGGTTTATTAGAAATAGTATTTACAATCTGAATGGCCATTGGTGTGTGTTACAGCGGGGATTATTCTATCACTTTTTGACATTGACAGTTGTCAAATTGAAAACACTTACATTTTTCATCTTCATTAATGGACTGATTTCAATCAAATTTGACAGCCAAATAAAAATTCGGAAATTTTTTAAAATATAACAGTATTTTCACTTCCTTTATCAAAAAATCATCCTTTGAGATTTTCGCATTTTTTTGCATTTCAAGTTGCCTTGATCACAATAAACATAGTTTTTTCATTTTCGTCGGTCTATGTGTTGAAGCGATAACTCCCGAGGTAAACGAGATATCGATTTCAAATTTGGTATACTATATATATATATATATATATATATATATATATATATATATATATACTGGTGACTGGTGAGCAAAAAAATCGACTCAAACGGTTTTGCTTCATTTAACACCGTTTCTTGAATTTAATTTTTAAACAGTAATATTATTTTTGGCATCATTAGAATGCTGATTTTCTACCCTATCAAATAAAAGTTTTACTGATTAAAACAGTTTTACTTAATAGAACCGTTTTTGCTCGCTTAGAAATGTGCTCGTTGTGCGCTATTCATCCCTATAAAAACACATGCAATCGCACTGTCCTATCATTCCTTTATCGGAACTTGAACTGTCAACATCTCTGTTATACCTTTCCACTAATCATCGGAAAATGGTTGCTACCTTGGAAGAAACGGCACAAGTCATTGCCTGATTGCAAGAAGAGCAACGTGTAGTCGCTGCGCAGCCAGTCGGCGGTTTACAGACATTACCAAGAGACTGGCGCCTTTACACAGACCAGGATCAAGAAGAAGAAGGTGTACCTCGGAGCGAGACGACCACAACTCGTCGCTTGACCGGCGTTGAGGTCCAGCAGGAGTTAAGACAAGTTCGTGGTCAGGCTGCCAGTCATTGGAAGCTCCGAAAAGATCAGCTAACGGACCCAAATTGACAGCAGCCCATCGACAAACGCGATACACAAAATACAATTGATTTTGGTTTTTATCAATAAATTTAATTGTTAAACTTAAAATTTGTTTAATTTTTCCTTTCTCTTACTCCTATTTTCAATCCTTGTTCTCCTGGTTTCCCCTTTCAATCATTTTAATCAATGAAAAGCATGAGGTATGCTATGGAATTGGGTATCATTAAAATCCGTAAAAATATATGAACACTAAATTCTGGGATCCGTGTTAAATGAAGCCACATATTTTGAATCGATTTTTTTACTCACCAGTATATATATATATATATATATATATATATATATATATATATATATATATTTATATCTGTGTATGTGTATGAACGGCAAAGAGTTTACAACATATGAGATGATTTTTGATTATTAGCGTATCCAATATTCTTTTTTAGGCAATCAGTTCTGTACATCCGTGTCACGTGAACGTTAGTATGGCGGGCCACTTGAATAAACTAATGTGGAATCATTAAACACATAACATAATCGATAAACCTCTTTTACCCGTAGGTGTCGAGGATCGTTCTCTACTGTCTTTCCACAAATTTACGCCACTCATCTCTATTTAGTGCTAGTTATTTCGCCCCAGCCTAGGATTTTCCCCTTTTCTTCAGTATTTTATTCACACTATTGTTCCATGTTTCCCTCAGTCGCTCCCTTCTATTTTTTTCTGCCACTCTTGCTTTCCACACCATTTTGACCTGCTGATCATCATTCATTGTCACTATATGTCCAGTCCATTTTAATTTAATTTCCTCCATTTTTTCCTTTAGCGATTTTACATTAATTTCTTCATTCCTTCTTTTATCAATTCTTCTTGCCCCTACCACTTTCCTCAGATACTTCATTTCTGTGGCTTGTAATCGTCTTTCATACTTATCCGTCAGAATCCAATTAGGTTATAACTGGCGTATGTTATTATTGTTTTGTAAATTGCCATTTTTGTTTTCACTATATTTCCTCAGAAAGCTTCTGTACAGCGCGCTGTATAATCTTGTTCCAGCTTTCATTCTATTTCCAATTTCATCCTCTTGTGTTCCTTTGGAGTTTATTACTATTCCCAGGTATTTAGATAGCTCCACCTGTTTAATTTTTTGTCCCTCTACTACTACTACTAAGGAAACCCAAATATGCAAGTGAGAAACTTTAAAATATGCGCATAAATATGCAAATAATTTTCTGAAAATATGCACATACATGTTGTAAATATGCAGTAAAAAAAATCGAAATAGACTTGAAAAACCCATTTTAAATTTTCTACATACAGGGCGAATGAACTAAATCTAAATATAATATTGTACAAAGTAAAAAATAAATATAAATAATAATGTATATTATTACTTTACTTAAAGATGAACATATAATAATAATAATGTAGGTACATATTATAAAAATTTATATACGTAGTAAACAGCATAATAAAACATACATTTTAAATTTGATACATACAGGGCGATGCAACTAAGTAAGCGGAAATATGCAAATATTGCAAAAAACAGGGTCGCCGTTAGTTATAAAAACAATAAACTACTAAATGTTTCTCAAAATTCTCCATTAAAAAGTTTTGTCTTCTATCGTTGTATAAAAATTTATACATTGAGAAACTCTTTTCCACATCGCCTGATGTAACACATGGGCCTAACACATAGATGGCGCTAGTTTTATTGCAGTCACCTTTTTTTCAGTTAATACTAACCTTCAAAAGACAGCTGTTAAAATTTCATGATATTCTATTCATTAGTTTGTGAGTTATTGTGCTAAGAGTGACGCTACTTTTGTTATTTTCAAAACAATGGATCAAAAACAATTTCGTGTTTTAATTTTACACTGCTTCTTGATGGGAAAAAATACCGTTCAAGCAAAGCAATGGCTTAAAAAGTGTTATGGGGACTCCGCTCCATCAGAAACAACAATAAAACGTTGGTTTGCTGACTTCAAACGTGGTCGTAGAGACACCGATGATGCAGAACGCAGTGGACGTCCAAATGAGGCGGTAACACCAGAAAACATCAAAAAAATCCATAAAATCGTTTTGAATGATCGAAAAGTGAAGTTGCGTGAGTTAGCTGACATCGTAAAGATATCAAAAGAACGTGTTGGCTTTATATTGCATGAGCATTTGACTATGAGAAAGCTCTGTTCAAAGTGGGTGCCGCGTTTGCTCACTGTTTATCAAAAACAAGAACGTGTTGATGATTCTGAGCAGTGTTTGGCCATTGTTAGAGCGGCGCTGGAATGATTGCGTTGCTCTTGATGGAGATTACGTTGATGAATAAAGCTAATTTTGAACCAAAAAAAACCGTATTTTCTTTGTTAGGCCCGGGACTTTTCAGCCCATGTGTTAATAGAGGCGTTTTTTAAAATTATTTAATAGCATAGGATCTAAATCAATGGAATCAGTAAAATCCCCTTTTAAAACATTAGCTACTTGGTTGACAAATTGAAACCCACTATTTTTTTCCATAACATTCCGAAATTTTTGAAAAATTTTGCTCCCAATTTTACCTGCGATATTTTCAAAAGCGACCTCACATTGTTTTATTAGTTGAACACTTCGGGTTAATGGCAAATTAGATTCCTCCATTTGAGTTATGGTTTTAGAAACAAAGCTATAATTTGTCTTAAGAAAGGAATGTTGTTGTATCTCCTTGTTTTTGAATAATCGTTTAAGTTCTGTAAGGGATTGGAAAGATTCGTCTGATAATTCTGCAATTAGACCATCTAGTTGACAGAAGTTGTCGCAATAAAAAAATGTCGCTTCCAACCATCTTGTAATATCAGGCTGAGGTGGAAGAGGAGTGTTTGGTAGTTTTTCTTTGTAGAACTGAATCCTTAAAGGCGCTTTAAGGAAGATTTCTTTCATGTTAGAAATTAAGCTATTCACAAGCGGAAAATGATTCCTAATTTCCTCAGCAACCCTATTTAAAGTATGGGCGAGACATGTTACATGTATTAAGTTTGGATAAAAAATTTTCAAATTTTGCCCGGCCTTTATCATGTACGGTGCTGCATCTGACAAAATAAGCAAAAAATTATCTCCTGGAACAGGCGTAGGAAGAAAAAACTTCGATAGTTCCTCTTGAACAAATCTGGCCACTGTCAATGCATTCGTTTTTTCTAACCCTTATTCCGAAAAATGAATGAAAACGCCTGCCAAAGACCTACATTATTATAAATTCCGTCAAATATGCACATATATGCTATTTTTAAAGCATTTATGCAAATATTTAGAAAAATGCAAATATTTAGAAAAATGCATATAATATGCAAAATATGCAATATATGCGCTTTGCATATTTGGGTGTCCTTAGTTATAACCACCACCTTTGTTTTTTCCAGGTTAATAAACAGTTTATACTTTTTTAACTCTACTGTCCATATATTCATGTTCAGCTCCAAGTCTCATGTCCTTGCAACCAGCACAATATCGTCCGCGAATGCACATGTCTCTATTTTTACAGCCTGTAACTGGTTATATCCCACCATGTACTTAATTGTCTTTCAGTCATTAAAAGTGGGATTAATTGACAGAATTTCGAAAAAATGGGATGAAAAATATTTAGAATTCCCTCATTTTAATGTAACTATGCGAAAGCTGGCTTGGATGAGTTGCTTCGTATATATCGAGGCATACATATTACTGTTATTTATTTTAAGCTTTTTGAAGAACCATTCAGAGCATAAAGTTTATTGCAGACGCGCCATAGCATACCAAAAATATATTACACAGCCCCACAAAAAAAAAAGTGGGGTATACTTTTGATGCGATATATCAGATCCGTAGTATTTTTGCCCGCTGATCACGAATCTGACGTCAGAATATCGCCATCACATCTCAATTTTTTTCTAACCTCAAAAAATAGGTAAAAATTAGTAAAAATTAAGAAAAATATACTCCTAAAAAATTGATTCAAGCTTTTTCATGAATCCAAAGATGTATTAATATGTATTCGGACACGCTAAGCTAATATTCATCGGTTGGATTGAGCCATACAGTTCTGTTTTCTTTATAACCTCAATAAATCAGACAGATATAGTGCTTCTCGAATGCAAAAACGAATTGAAAAATTCAAATTCAACCGATCCTTACCAAATTTGGTACACGGGGATTTTTTGAGTCGCTGATCACGAATCTGAGGTTGGATTTGCAAAATTCAAGATGGCAGATGTTTTCGCGCCATTTTGAACGCCGAGAAAATTCATCGGTCGATTTTTATTCTTCTACCTGCATCCAGGGCACCTCCACGTGGTGACGGTGGGCAACGGTGTTACTCCACTAGCCGGCAGAGTCCCTGGATAACGGCTTGGATGCCGTCATGGCAGGTAGAAGAAAGAAAATTACGATGCAGGGACTCGGAAACCCCAGTATCGGCGGTTGGTCAGGGTGGGAAAGCGGGCCCGCAGCCGTCGTCATCCAGCGACCGTAGCTCTTCATGTGTGGGTGACTTGGCTCATGTAGAGTATAATGCTACAAGAAAACGGTCTCACGGTACAAGGACTTTTCATAAGTTCGATAAAAACAGTGATTCATTTTGTTATATTTGCTGTCAACACGTATTGAGTAAAATGGGGTCACCGATAACGGATAAGATTAAAACCTTATATAAGGATTGTTTTAACATTGAAATACAGCACCAGGATACAGATTGGGTTCCCCACATCATTTGCAGTTCTTGCAAAATAATGTTGTACATCAATAAGAAGGCGATTAAATATTCCAGACCAGCAATATGGAATAAACCATACAGTGAAAATGATTGCTACTTTTGTATGAATGTTGTATCTAGGCATAACCGAAAAAATAAAAGCACTATTACTTATAACGATGTTTCGACAGTAACAAGACCAACTAAACTAATTCCGCCTCCTGAACCACTTGATGCTGATGTTATGGAAACAAATGATTTCACCTTATCAGTTCATGCCGAAAACATTGAGACTGTCGAAAAAGATTCAAACACTGTTACTAATGAATGTTCTAGTGACAACCTATCATATACTAGTGACACAGATAAAGAATTTCTACCATACAACCGTAAACCAGAACCAATACTCGTATCACAGTCAGAACTTAGTGATCTAGTCAGAAATTTAGGCTTATCCAAAGATGGTTCAGAGCGTCTTGCTTCCTTTTTAAAGAAAAGACATTTACTTAAGCCAGAAGCTACGATTTCTTATTATAGAAACAGAGATGAAGAATTTCGAAAATATTTCACAATGGACGAGGAATTGTCACTTTCATATTGTACCGATGTAAAAGGTCTAATGGATGAATTTCAAAATAACTCATACGATCCTGAAGAATGGAGACTGTTCATTGATTCTTCTAAACGGAGCATTAAGGCAGTTTTGCTGCATAATACCAACGTTTACGCTCCCATTCCGATTGCTCATTCCACAGTTATGGAAGAGCAATATGAAAAAATGAAGCAGCTTTTGGTAAAAATAAGATATGCTGATCATAACTGGAAAATTTGTGGAGATCTGAAAATTGTAACAATATTGCTTGGCCAACAGTCAGGGTTTATAAATGTCTGTGGAATAGCAGAGACAGGGAACGTCATTATAAGAAAAAAATTTGGCCAACAAGAGAATCGTTCACTCCTGGTGAAAATAATGTATTGTTTCCACCATTGGTAGATCCAGGGAAAGTTCTTATTCCCCCGCTTCACATTAAGCTTGGACTTATGAAGCAATTCACGAGAGCATTAGATACAAACGGCCCATGTTTCAAATATTTGCATAAAAAATTTCCGAAAATTTCTGAAGCTAAAATTAAGGCAGGCGTATTTGACGGGCCACAAATAAGAAAATTGTTTCAAGATTCATTATTTGTTACTAAAATGAATAAAGTTGAAAAAGCTGCTTGGCTTAGTTTTAAAGAAGTCGCAACAAAGTTTTTGGGAAATAATAAAAGTCCTAAGTACAAAGAAATAGTCGAGAAAATGGTAAAAAATTTTTTCAAACATTAGTTTGCTTAATGAATCTAAAATTACATTTCCTGGACTCCCACATCGATGATTTCCCAGATAATCTTGGTGACTATAGTGAGGAGCAAGGGGAACGTTTTCACCAAGATCTGAAAATCATAGAAAATCGGTATCAAGGACGATGGGATGACCATATGCTAGCGGACTATTGCTGGTCGCTAAAAAGAGAAACAAGTCTTCAAAAGCGTTTGGGCAGAAAGCCTTTGAATAGGTCATTCGCGGAAAAAAGAACAAGATACAGCCAAAAAAAGGAAAGTTAGGCGCGGGTCTAACCTTCGCAATTCTAGGGCTTAAGGGTCTACTATTTGAGAGTATATGGTTTAAAAGTCCTGGTTTTGAGTTTATTGGGTCTCATTTTTAAAGTTACAGGGTTATTGAGGTCTATTTTTTGAGGTTACAGGGTGTGGGAGTCTAAGGTTTTAGGGTTTAGGGTTTAAGAGTATCAGGTTTGAGGATTCCCCAACTGTATACCAAATTTGGTAGGAATCGGTTGGTTTTCAAAAATTTTGTCCGCCATCTTGGATCCACCATTTTGAATTTTGCAAATCCGACCTCAGATTCATGATCAGCAACCCAAAAAACCCCCGTGTACCAAATTTGGTAAGAATCGGTTGAATTTTAATTTGAATTCGTTTTTGCATTCGTGAAGCACTATATCTGTCTGATTTATTGAGGTTAGAAAGAAAACAGAACTGTATGGCTTAATCCAACCGATGAATATTAGCTTAGCGTATCCCAATACATATTAATACATCTTTGGATTCATGAAAAAGCTTGAATCAATTTTTTAGGAGTATATTTTTCTTAATTTTTACTAATTTTTACCTATTTTTTGAGGTTAGAAAAAAATTGAGATGTGATGGCGATATTCTGACGTCAGATTCGTGATCAGTGGGCAAAAATACTACGGATCTGATATATCGCATCAAAAATATACCTCACTTTTTTTTTTGTGGGGCTGTGTTATCATTAAAATTATCTGTTTTCCACTCTATTGATTTTTGTTCCAGCAAACGCTTCATAAATCTAATGAAATGTTACTAAAAATGTTCATTTAATTTTAATGATAGAACTAAAAACAAAAACGAACATGTCAAATAAAATTCAGTTCCCATGAAACTAATTAAAATTCTATTGACAGATTAATTGGTGTTTATTAAATAGTAGACAAAAGATGTAATCATGCAATCTACTATTAGTACACGTTTTTAATTGGATTTAGAGAATAAATAGAAAATATAAATATTTTTTTTTAAATAAAAACACCCTTTTGGGTGAGTTTATTGTATAGAAATCTAGTAAATTAACACTAATGAGCTATTTGTTTTTAACTTAATTTGCTACGGTTCTAAAATTACAAAGTATTTATCCTATGATAGTCACTTTGGTTTTGACATTTATATTTGTCACTGTTTTTAATGTGCACTGAGATTTATTAAAAATTTCGCAGCACTAGGTCAACTGGTTTCACTCTTTTTAATCTTCTGACTAAGCCATCATTATCCAGGAGCTGGAGAGCCTCGATGTTGATGTGCTGATGGAGCTGTTGTTCGTGTCTTTGGGCATACTTTTTGATTTGTTGTCTACAGACAGAGTATCATAAAATGTATTTTAATGAAGCTAGACACCAAAAAAGCTTCTGGCGCTGACGGAATACCTGTCATAGTTCTCAAAAACTGTGCAAGGGAACTAACACCAGTTTTCTGTAGACTTTTCAACCTATCCTACAGAAAGGGAATATTTTCTTCCTGCTGGAAATGTGCCACAGTTCAGGCGATACCTAAAAAAGGCAAGAAGACTTTACCAAACAACTACCAATCAGTCACACCGCTTTCAATAACATCGAAAGTCATGGAAAAGGCTGTCAATCAGCATCTTCTAAAATACTTTGAAGGATTCAACATTATTAGCGATCACCAATATGGCTTTCGTAAACATAGATCAACAGGAGATTTTCTGACTTATGTAACACATGTTTGAAACAACTCAATTGAACACTTCGGAGAATCTAGAGCGGTTGCTCTTGACATATCCAAGGCATTCGACCGTGTTTGGCACGATGGACTGTTGGCTAAGCTACGCTTCTATGGTATATCTCAAAAGTTCTGTTTGTGGCTCTCATGTTTCCTCAGAGAGCGTTCTTTACGAGTCGCAGACGACGGATTTCTTTTTAACACCTTTACTGTTAACGCCGGTGTGCCCCAAGGCTCCATACTGTCTCCTACTCTCTTTTTCATTTACATTAACGATCTGCTGGAAAAGACCGGGAATCCAATCTACAGCTTTGCAGATGACAGTACGCTTATCTCTTCATTCACTTTGAACGCTCGGACATCTTAACAAAGACCTGAAAGAAATGCTATCTTGGGGTGACAGTAACAAAGTGGAATTTAACGCTACAAAAACCCAGACGGCAGTTTTTTCTAAAAAAGTCAACGTTGCTGAACCCGACATAGTGATGTCGGGACACTCCATTTCCCTAGCATCGTCACTCAATTTGTTGGGCGTTAGTTTGGGAGCAAATATGTCCTCGCATGAACATGTTGCAGGCATAGCAAGGAGAGCTCTTCAAAAGTTGGCAATATTATTTTGAACCAGAAAGCTTTACACACCACAACAACTTTTAATTCTTTACAAAGCTGAAATTCGACCAACTATGGAATACTGCTCCCATGTTTGGGGCTCCGCTCCCAAATATACAGTGCATTTGTTTGATTCTGTTCAGAGAAGGGTTGTTCGTCTGATTGGAGACCCAGAACTGACCGGCGGCCTTGATTCGCTGGAACATCGAAGAACGGTTGGCGACTTGAGTCTATTCTACAAGTATTTTCATGGAGAGTGTTCGAAGGATGTAGCCCGCTTAATTCCTCCCAGAGCGGTGCATGTTAGAAGTACACGTCGCGCTGATACTTCACATACATATGAGATTCAGCTCGTTACTCCTCGTACAATGCTTTTCAAGCAGTCTTTTATATGGAAAACATCATCCCTTTGGAATGGCTTACCCAGGACTGTATTTCCCACCGAATACAATATACAGCGATTCAAGAACAATGTGAATCGCTTTTTTCCGCACACGTGTCGCTCCTGTAGCGCTTTTGGGACTTCCCTGCAGCACGTGTGCTAGACCTATAAAAAAAAAACTTTTTCATAACGTTATCGACAGTTTCCACCTTCAGGTCCTTATGCAGATTGTCATTGCGAATGTACCATGGAGCATTAACAATACCTCGTAGTACTTTATTTTGGAACCTTTGTATGATTGCTTTGGCTGATACAACCCCAGAGTTGAATGCCATAACTTCACACTGGTTTCAAGACTTGATGATAAAGCAAGAGCTTATTATAAACTGATAGGACTGAATATCTACCCAATAACCAGTACATTTTTTTGTACTTCAACTTGAGTTTTTTCTTAACATGTGGTTTCCACCTGAGTTTAGCATCAAGGGTCATGCCAAGATATTTGGCTGTATTCTCGTACACTACTTGTTGATTTATGTATACTGGCTTGTGCTCAATTCGTTTGTTAGTGAAATCGATATGCACTGATTGGTTTCCATTCATTTTAATACGCCATTTTACTGTCCAGCGTTGTATTTCGGCAATAGCGGTTTGTAACTTTTCGGTTGAATCAGTGTTGTTGTCTCCAGTAGCTAGAATTGCAGTGTCATCTGCAAATGTAGCAACAACATTTTCGTTGAATGTAGGCAAGTCTCTAGTGTATAGTAGATAAAGGACTGGCCCTAATACACTTCCCTGCGGCACACCTGCTTGAATTTTCCTCAGATCAGAATAGGCATCCTTCTGTTTGACTCTGAAGTAACGTTCGAATATATAAGATTCTAAGATTTTTGAATATTGGACAGGGAGAAGCATTTTGAGCTTATGGTTCAAACCCTCACGCCAAACTTTATCGAAAGCCTGTACGACGTCCAGAAATATTGCTGAACATACTTTCTTTTCTTCTAATGATTTTTCGATGACATCGGTGATTCTGTGGACCTGATCAATCGTGGTTGGTTCCGGAAACCAAATTGATGATCCGGAATAAGAGATTTTTTCCAATGATTGATTTTATTCTTTTCAGTAGAAGTTTTTCAAACAATTTAGACATAATTGGTAGTAGTGATATTGGCCTGTATGATGTTGTTTCATGGGGTGGCTTTCCTGGTTTAGGAATCATAATTACTTCAGCCACTTTCCACAGTTGTGATACATATTGTAGTCTGAATGAAGCATTGTTTAGGTTGGTGATTTTAATTAAAGCTTTTCTCGAAAGTTCTCTTAAAATTTGACCAGTAATGAGGTCAAACCCAGGAGCTTCCAAAACCATGTTTTTGAGGTACCAACTTTAGAAAGGAAAAAAATGTTTCGAGAATTGGTTCGAACTCATGCAAAAGGGTATAAATCTTAAAAGCGAATATTTTGAGAAACAAAAAAACAATTTGTAACAATTTTTTATTTTTCATTCATTGTTTTTGTAAAAACTTAAAAGGTAGCCCTTGTATATATTTAATCGATTCGTTAGTAGTCGATCCAGTAAACCAGTTTTTAGGTTAGTTCAGGCCAGAAATGTGATTTAATGTAAATGTGCGGACTCATAATTATAATTTAAATTTTCAATTTTACGATGCTTAAATGTGTTGACTAATTTTCTATTGGCGTGCGAAAGTCGACAAAGAAAAAATAAATAACAAGGTGTTAGTTTACACAATTTTTTAGTTGTTTCCGTTCGTGTAAAAGATTTACACATTTTAGCATGCCAATAATAGTTTTCCATTACTGGTGAAAAGCCCTGTTTGTAACGTACACAAAATATCTGAATTTTAGAACACGAAAAGGACATTTGATACAAACGGCTGAAGCTTGCAGAGAGCAAAACAATTCAATTTAATTAAAATTAATTCCACATGGTAACTGAAACAAAAACGATAACAAAACCGGATACTGTTTAAATTTAAAATTACAACGTAAATTACTGAGCAAAATTACGGGATATTGAATTTTTTACAGTCGATCAAGTAAAAACGTGTCGCCTATAAAAGGATTCATTTCTAACCTACACTATCGTCAGAAAGTATTTGCCCACCTAGAAATTTCATGTAACTGCCAAAATTTAATACCTAATTAAACTCTTTTATTATATTAGGTGAATTTAATTATTCTTAACAAGTGTCCATCATAAAATTGTTTAGATAAGCCTTTTTGGTGAAATCACAAATTAAAAACCAATTAGAACAGATTTCCAGCTTTTGCATGATAATCATTTTCGAGATTTCTGAGAATTCCGGTTGAAGTAAGAACTCATTTCAAGATTCTAGGGATTATGCAAATTCCTAATGACATTTTATGATAAAAACTATGCTATAAATACGGTTACCCTTTTAGAAATTAACCATTTGCAAACAGTACTTTGTCATTAATAGTCTCAATTGTTTTGTGAAAATGCCAAAAATGAAAGAAGTTTCCGTTGAAAATCAGGCTCTGATAATTGCAAGACATCACTCGAGTCGACAAATTGCGAGTGATGCGGATGCCAAGGAGAACGGTGGGCTACAACGTAAAAATTTTTTCTGTGGAACATGGAATTCCCAACCAAAAACGTTATAGTTATAGCAATGTCCAGCAGACGTAATCGCCGCGTAACCGCACCAGAAATCATGGCTCAGCCCATCAGCTGACAACCGTGAAGAACAGGTTAGCAAAAGGTGGACTACCCGGGAGAGTTGCAGTGAGGAAACCACTTCTTAGGCAAGTGAATAAACATAAACGATTAGAATGGGCCCGAGAACATGAAAATTCTACATCAGAACAATGGAATTCCGTCCTTTGGTGCGACGAACCTAAATTCGAAATTTTCGGTTCAAATCGACGAGATTACATGGAGCGGTCGGCTGGAAAGAGGATGTTAGAAGCCTGTCAGTTGCCTACAGTAAAACATGGTGGAGGTTCAGTAATAGTTTTGGGGTTATTTTGGCAACGGTAAAGTTGAAAAAATCTTTAAGATACAAGGAATCATGCAAAAGTATCAAGAAATTTTGCTAACTCAAATGCTTCCTTCTGGAAGAGACATTTTTCAGGGGAACTTTATTTTTCAGCATGACAACGACCCTAAACATTCTGCTAAACAAATTAGCCAATGGAACCAATGGAACTCCGATGACGTACTGGAACTGATCACTCCTCTACAATCACCCGACTTGAACCTCATCGAATTGCTGTGGGACCATTTGGATAGGTGTGTTCGAAAACTCAATCCAACATCAGAAAATTACTTGTGGGAACTTTTACAAGCAGAATGGGTTAAAATAACCAAAGAAACTCTGAAGAAACTAGTAGACAGAATACTGAAACTCTATAAAGCGGTAATTAAAAACAAAGGAGGTCACATAGATGAGAAGAATCTTGGAAAATCATGAATATTTTTTCTGATTTTCTGGACTGTAAGTAATGTGAAAATAAATAATAATTCATTAAAATTAAAAAAAATATATATTATCTGGGTTTTTGTTATCTTGGGACTGAAATAACTAGGTGAGCAAATGCTTTCTGGCGGTAGTGTAGGTTAAATACGTAGGCAGCCTTTTAACTTTCAACACACGACCACTAGATAGCGCTAGTAAGATGTGACATTAGCATTGTTGTAAAACTTGACATTTACTAATGTTAAAACAGTGGCAGCTTAGAAATTGGCCCAGTAGTTTGTTTACAGTGAGCGTTTAAAAAAAACAGTTTTGTAAAGGCCTAATTCAACTACAATGCCTCGAATCGCCTCGTTCAATTTTGGATAATGTGTCACCAACAGAAAAAAACTGTTGATGAATTTCATGAAGGTCGACCAACATCGGTTATTGTTTCAAAAAGCATCGATGCTGTGCGCCACATGATTGAAGAAGATCGACATGTGGCTTACCATGGGATAGAGCCATCCTTAGGCATATCGAAAACTGCAGTATATTCGATTTTGCATGAACATTTAGTTGTGAAAAAGATCTGTTCCCGATGGATTTCACATAATTAGACCGAAACTTAAAAACAGGCTCGTGTCAGTTGATGTAAGAAAATTCAACCGAGAACTTGCAAAATCCTTATACAACATTGCAACAGTTGACTGTGTGGGTGTGCCAAGAATAATCGAATCCAAGAAAGGTGGTTCGTTCGCGAATAACTTCCAAGAAAATGATCGCTTCTTTCTTTGGTTATACTGGACGTGTTGCAACCATTGCTTTACAGAATCAAAGAATGGTATACAACAATTTTGTTTGCCAGAAGTCATCGATGAAATCAGGAAAAACAACCGGAAACGTCGCATCATTCTTCATCATGACAATGCCAGCTTTTACACAGCACATGAAACAGTTGATAATTTGATGAAGAAAAACAACTAATTAATGTCTCTTTATCCGTATTCATTATAAAATGTCAAGCCCCAGAAACAAATAAAGGGTCTTCCATTTGGGACTTGACAACTTTGAAATTTCACTGTGAACGCACCCTTAAGCCAATCACCGAACGTCAAAATATTCAGTAAAGTCAACATTTTCATCATGGTGAAGTACACGAACGAACAACGTTTACAAATAATTAAAATTTACTACCAAAATTTGGAGTTGGTGACTGCAACTTTAAGAGCGTTAACGCCAATTTTTGGTCGTAATTCTCGTCCCAGTAGACAAGCAATTCATAGTCTAGTGAAAAAATTTGAGTTAACATATTCGCTGCTGGATGTTCCCGTGCCAGTGAGACAACGGGTTGGTCGAAGTGGCCAGAATATGCTGCCGTTCAAGCGTCCATCTCAAACGAACCAAAACAGTCGATTTCACGGCGTTTTTCAAGAATTGGGCATCGCTCAGACCACACTATGGCGAATTTTGCGAAAGGATCTTGGCCTGCACTCTTATAAGTTAAAGTTAACTCAAGAGCTAAAGCCACTCGATCATATGAAGCGACGTACGTTCTCGAATTGGGCTCTAGAAATGTTGGAAGAAGATGACCAATTTCATCGCAAAATCATCTTTAGTGATGAAGCCCATTTTTTGGATAAACGGCTTCGTCAACAAACAGAATATGCGTTATTGGTCAGGTGAAAACCCCCATGTGCTTGAAGAAACATCACTTCATCCACAAAACATTACTGTTTGGTGCGGTTTTCATGCCGGTGGTGTCATTGGGCCGTTCTTTTTCGTTGATGAAAATAACCGTCACGTTACAGTCAATGGAGTTCGCTACAGAGGCATGTTGCAACGTTATTTCTTTGATCAGTTGCATGGGCTAGACATTAATGATATGTGGTTTCAACAAGACGGCGCCACAAGCCACACAGCGGGTGTAACAATCGACTTACTGCAATCTAAATTCGGTGAACGTGTTATATCGAGAAATGATCCCGTCGAATGGCCGCCTAGATCGTGTGATTTAAAACCTCTAGACTTCTTTTTATGGGGGTACGTTAAATCATTGGTCTATGCTAACAAGCCTGCGTCGTTAGAGGAGCTCAGAGCCAATATTGAAAGAGAGATAGCGGCCGTTTCCGTCGAAATGTGTGGCCGAGTCATCGAAAATTGGGTTCAACGAATCGACCGCTGCAAACGTGCCCGTGGTGGACATATGAATAAAGTCGAATTCCATACATAAATGTTTTGATTGTACTTCAAGCCGATAGTAAAATTTTCGAAATGTCTCAAATGGGTTGCGTTTTATTTCAAAAAAAAGTTGTCAAGTCCTTAATGGAAGACCCGATATTTACGCATTTTCCATAAATTTTCAACCACTCTATTTTTACAACCTATATTATATTGAAATTTTAAATTATATTTATGACTTATTTTACAAGACGACCTTATTCCAGTCCCAAGTAAAACGAAAGGATTTAAATCGGATTTACATTTTTCCGGGAAATATGGAGAAAATCACGAGCATGTTACCTGCTCACTTATTTTGTTTAAACCTGCATGAATATATATTTCATCATATAAGTCACTGAGATTGCATGTGTACACAATGTAGAAATGTCAACAAATTTGTTTTAGTGCAGGCAGACTCCCTTGTTAATATATTGTTGATTTTTACAGGAAGGTTCATGTTCTACAAGAAGTAAATATGGTGCCCAGATAAACTCAATGCAGAATAAAGTGTAAAATTTATTATTTTCCTTATATTCTGTTATGGCAGCATTATATCCTGTATACTTTGCAAATGACTTGGTCTTACACTAAGAAGAGTGGGTTGTAGCTATTTAGAACACTATCGAGTATATTTTTTTTCTTAAAAAAAGTTAGACATCACTTATTTTATGTCTATTAATTATTCCTGCCGAGTGTAAAATAGGAAACGATAGATCTCACAGATGTTGTTGAAATTATGGCAGCTTCTTTTTGCGGAAATTTACCTACGTAAAACAGTAACTCTTATGCCAGAGAGAGTGGATCCCAGTTATATAAAATACTGTTAAGTATGTTTTTTATTACCTGGGTACCACCTCGTTAAAATACAGCAGCTGATCTTTTCTAGAGAGAAAATAAGAAACTCTAAGTCTCATAAATATTGGTAAATAATACAAAATTGGTGTCTTATCAACTAGTCAATGAAACAAAACGGTCGTAGTTAAAATCAAGATATAACACAAATAACACAAAATATTCTTAACTTGGAGCTTGTAAAGAAATGTTCCAACCAACAAGAGAAAGCTGTTCTGTGTTCAATTTGAGGTAAGATAAATATAATAGGTCAGAAGAAATAACCCTCATCTTGGTAGATGTCTAGTTATAATGACCGATAGTATTGTACTCTTGAACGTTATTTCTTCAACAAATGCTTCTGCTCCTTTCTTAAAAATTTGATTATTTTTACTGTCAAACTTATCATTTAAAGAGAGAAAGTTACGTACCAAAATTCATACCAAGACAAATTCGCATCTGGATATTAAGTACTAAAAATGTCATTGTGTTTAGCTTTGCAAATAAAATGATTACTTAAAAAAATAGAACAGTTACTGGCCTTACCATCCACCTCGTTAGTTACCATAGAATAAGCCTCTGAAAATCCAAACGTACTGCACCACCCTGTCCCCTAGATGTTTACACATGCTCGGAGAAAACTCATACAGTAAAATGGTGTACGACAAAAATTGGTATAAAAAAAAATTCTGGTTACAGAGAAAGAAACCTGAAAATCCTGGTATCCTATGAATATCTGGGAGTATTAAAAAGTTTTAGCGTGGAAAACTCGCAACATAAAAATGGTGACGTAAAATTGCCGTGGTAAAACTGTTGGTGACGCAAAATTGCCAAGGTAAAACTGGTTTAGCAAAAGACTGGTTGAGTACAACTAGTATTTCAAAAATTACACATTCCAATGATGAAAAAACTTTTTAATAATTTTACCTGATCCCTATGTTTCCAATTATTCACATTTTAATATTCAAAATGTGTAAAGTTTATTTTTTATCATTCAAATGTTATTAGGTTGGCAATAGAAGTATAATTTTATAAGGTTAGCAGTAAAATCAAATGTTATTAGGTTGGCAGTTCCGATAAATGTCATAGCTGTTTATTTTCTTCCAGTTAATATAACCTCGCATTGCAGTGTTTAACCCATGTGCATTAATTCACACTCAAAGTATGGCTAATTGTGGTTGTAAAAACTCTGCCAACACTTTTTGTTACATATGTGGTGAGTTTGTAGTTAAAAAACATCAAAGAAACATTACTGACTTTGTAAAAGAAGTATACTTTGCATATTTTGGTGTAGAAATCGGTAATCAAGAAAAATGCTGGGCTCCTCACAAAGTATGTTATGTTTGTGTCGAGGATCTTAGAAAATAGTATAAGAAAGAGAAGAAAGCTTTTAGATTTGCAGTACCTATGGATGGAGAGAGCAAGAAAATGATTCAAATGATTGTTATTTTTGCAGCGTTGATGTTTCTGGATATAACTCCAAAAATACGAAAGTAATTGTCTATCCCAACTTTACTTCAACTAATCGGCCGGTAGGACATGATGGACCGGGACTTCCTGTCCCTGAGCCATCTCAGTCTATTGATGACGTTTTGCAGTCCAGTCCGGAATTTAGAAAATCTAAAACCACAGTTGGTTACACAAGCTGAGTTAAATGATTCAGTAAGAGATTTGGGTTTGATTAAGGAAAAAAGCAGAATTGCTTGATTCTGGGCCGAAAGAAAAACATTTTGGAATCTCGAACATATATTTACCATTATAGAACAAGAGATCAAAATTGTAGCCTAATCAAATAAAAGTATGGTTTAAGTTTTTATTTTTTATGTATCAAATTTTCCTTATTTTGAAATTTAATCGATGTCATATTGTGACAGAACTGTGGGTGATACAAAAAAACTGATATTAGATACGGTTTCAGTACCCAAAAATCTATAACTAAATATTGGTTTAAAAAGTTTTTACAAATATTTTTTGTTGGCCTGTGTTATTGCATAAAACTGGTTGCATAAAACACTGAAAAGAATATTGTACCACCTAAATATATCTTTAACTTTCCTATATTTTTTAACGTATCGACCTTACAACTTGGTTTTAAGGTGATTTCAAGGATTTATTGTGAACAGTAAGTCGTTTGGTTTCTCCTCCTCTTAACTAAAAATGAAGCGAGGAAAAAAAAAATCAGGGATTTACCCAAAGATTAGTTGTCTATCAAAAACTACAAAACACGTCTTAGGTTAACAAAAACAACTAGATATTGCTAACTACTTGAACACTGAACTTATCTCCCGCGTTAAAGTTGATATAAAAAAGACTCTTTCTACCTGAATTCGCTTTTTTGGGAATGAATAATAGTAAAAAGAGCATGTCCAGCATTCATTTTTTTTTTAAATCAATCAGAAATTATAATACCATGCTGTAAGCTATAAAATATACCACGTTTATTACGTTACCTTACCTAATTCAAAGCAAATTCTAAAGAGAAAATACGCTCGATGTAATAAAGCGAGGCGTTTTATTACTCGAATACTACATTGGAGATTGATTTACTTGTGTAATGTAATTACGAAACTGTAATATTATTCTGATGAAAATCCACATCTAAAAAACAACATAGACTAAAAAATGAACGCTACAAAATAAGCAAATTTGCACAACTAATAAAACAATAGTTATTTGAACTTGTTAAAATTTTATTAATCATGTCTGTCTTAATATGTTAAACATATATACAGGCGAATGTTCCGCTCCGGTTCGCCCTCCAGACAGTCCAAAACAAGGTCCCCCCGAATCATCGCTAAAGACCCATGGTTTATAAGCAACATCCAGCTTTATAGAAATCTCCAGATGCACACAATGCTGGAATTCATTCAAATTCCTGAACAAAGTCACACACCACCCCAACCCTGTAGTCAGGACCGCTCACCGCCCCCTCCTCCCAAGCTCGTCGCTGTCTTCCCAGACCCAGCAACCCACTACTTCTGGATTAACTTATCCATCAGGAATTTGAATACTTGCAAATACTCTTATAATACACCCTTGCGACATAAATAATTGTCCGCGGAGACGTATCTAGGGATGAGATATGTACGTTGGTAATAACTGTACTAAGAGTGATATTCCAAACGGCATAGAGAAACGAAGCAATAATAAATTGTAAGGTATGAAGTCATGTACAACTAACTTCATATTGAACACGTTTATTTGCTCGTGGACAAGGATGTTTAATTTCGACTATTGGCCAGTTTTGTAGATTGAAGAACTCCGCACCAATCTTATGGGAACAAGTTTTTCTGTGGATTTGGCTAATTTTTGGATATGTTGTAGTCCTCGTCGTTCTGAACAACTGTCTCCATGAATATAACAAGATTCTATGAATGGATATCCCGCTACGGGCCTTCCAGTCACAGAATCAGCATATGTTTTAAATACTAATATTTCTTTGTACTTATGAGTGATTGAATGGCCTGAGTGCGTGAATTTGTATCCGCAGGACCGAGAGTATTATTGTCATTACATTCAAAACATATGCTGATTCGATAATTGGAAGGCCCGTAGCGCGAAATCCATCCATATTATGTCCGTAGAGGCATTTGTTCAGAACGAAGAGGACTACAACATATCCAAAAATTAGCTAAATCCACAGAAAGACATATTCCCATAAGATTGGTGCGGTGTTCTTTGCCTTAGTACGGTGGTGGAAAGAA
Source organism: Pachyrhynchus sulphureomaculatus (assembly GCA_019049505.1). NCBI lineage: Eukaryota > Metazoa > Arthropoda > Insecta > Coleoptera > Curculionidae > Pachyrhynchus > Pachyrhynchus sulphureomaculatus. The sequence goes on from CM032449.1 coordinate 204,798,530, forward strand.
AATCCATTGATTTATTAACTTGTCGCATAAACTGATATTCTTATACCCAAAATGCCGTTATTTTGGTTTTATCCACTCCCACCTGTTTAAAAAAAAATGAGAACTACTGGAAATTGATTTATTACCTTTGTTGTGTTGATTCATCAACATTTATTTCACTAATTAAAAATTGTAAAAAGTGCAACGATCGGATATGTGAATATTGTCAAAACCCCAGACATAGAAAGGAAGAGGCAGAGTATGCCTGAACATCGTTTCCCGCCAAATTAACGATCAATTAGAAACTGCAATTAGTACGGTAAAGACAAGTAGAAAATGCTGGACAAAATTTCAATGCTGTCTTATGCAAAATAATTACCATATCCCGTATCCGTACAGCGCCTCTGAAAACCCGAAAAATCGCACGTGGTCTGGTGGTACAATTTGTAGGAAATGGGTGTCGGTGTTATCGCTTATATTTATTAATTTTAATAGCAGGTTATATGTGGTTATATATAATTTATTAATCAAATTTAGAAAATAGTCAGCTGTTTCTTCTAAACGTTATGTTATTTTCTTTGCATTTAATTAATCGTAACTCATCTTTTCCAGTAGCCTTTCCTTGAGTTTCTTCTTCTTAACGTTTGATTATGGTTAGATGTGAATAAGCGGAGCCTTGGTCAAAACCGTAGAAAATGTTCCATAAATGTTGAGAAATTATTGTCAGAATATGACATGTTTATCTTCCTAACGTTGCTTGTTATCTACTGATGCAAAATTAACAGTCTTACGAGAGTCATTCAATAATTAAAGAGACAAATAGCTCTAGCTCAAGAATGCTTTATCGGACTGCTACAAAATTTGGCCTACTTTTCGAGATAATCCTCCCTAACGTTAATACACTTGTCCCACCGTTCTGCTAGCTTCTTGATTCCTGTAGCAAAGAATTCTTTCGGTCGATGTCGAAGTGAAGGAAAAAGTGCTGCACTTTTTCCTTCACTTCTTTATTGTCGGTGAACCTCTTTCCACGTAGGGCATCTTATAGAGGTCCGAACAGGTACAAATCCCACGGAAACAGGTCTGGGCTGTATGCGGGATGAGGCAAGATCTCGCAAACTCAGTTCTTGAAGCTTTTTTTGGTATGCCCAGTCGTATGAGGGCGGGCATTGTCATGTTAAAGAATGACTCATTTTGCATTTGTAAACGTTCGCACGGTTCATGCAACTGTGTCCATACTGTAATAACATTCGAGAATGTATTTTACTTGGCTTAACATCTTCTGCTACTAAGAATCTAATGACAGAACGCTGCTCTTCTAACATGTAGTCTTCCAATGGACTTGCCATGGTAAACGGGATATTTTGAGGTTATGTATGATCAAACAGCTGATTAAAACTCACCAATTTGCACTCCTAGAAGTATGGAGCGGTTTCGTCGAATGGGTTTAAGCTGAGACTAATTGTCTCTTTACTTATTGAATGACCCTCATATTATGAATTACAGTCCATCTTTTTTATAGCATTATTGTTTTTACTTAACGATTTTAAATTCATCTCATTATTGGCCTAAAAATCATTGGAAAAAAATCCTAACGAAGACATATATCATGTCAAAGATTAAACAATATATCCTTAATTAATTTTCTAAACGACGTTTTAAATTAATCACGACAAGTGTAAATTGCTGATTTCAGCGCTGAGTTGAAGTTTTGTTAGAAATTAAATTTTGCTTTAGTCCGCATTCAACCTTCAGGGGTTTATAATTTCCATACGATATTTCCGTGTTGCGTTTGATTTCAATTACTAAAATCATAAACGCCAATGTACAAAGCTTATAATTTGTGATATTATTAAAAAATATTTTAATTCCTGCGGGGTCTGTTCTTGACATGCATACAAAAGCGCGCTGTTTATGTTTATTTCAACTATTTATATTTTAAAATACACCAGTAAAATGTGATTTTGAAAAGAAAGCATTTAGCATAAATGTATCACATTTTGAACAAACCAGACTTTTACGGGCACATTGAATACGTATCAGCAAATATTTTATCACTCTAAAGTATGAACTATGAACTAAATGAGTCACTTGTCTGCGCGTCGGTTCAGGTTAACACAGATTCCGAGGCCGCTAAATATGTTAAAAAGTCGGTATCGTTTGTAAAGAAGTGGGTAAATCGTTTTAACGAAACCAAAAATATCGACGACTTGCCAAAAAGTGGCTCGATAGGCAAAGTCACTTTGAAAGTCGAAAAACGAATCGTATCTTTGTTCTCGCGGTATCCGAAATTGACCCAGAGTCAAGGACCGGCAAAATTAGGAATTTCGGGTTTAAATGTATTCCATGAGACCATTCGACAACATCTTCGTGTTCATGATGTCAAATTCCGAAGCACGTCGGAGAAACCTTTGCTGGGCGAAAATCACGTCACGAAACGGCTCGCTTGAGCCCACAGTAAGATACTAGAGTGGTCCTCAGAATCGCTGGACGCCAACCCTATTGAAACAGTTTGGTTCCCTGTAAAAGAAAGTTCAGAGAAAAGACTCTGAGGACGTTGTCTCTCGATATTCGAAAAATTTGGAGGTCATTGCCGTAGGATGCAGAAAATCTCATCAACAGCATGCTTCGGAGATGCAAGGCGATTATTGATGCAGGAAGCGATTGGGATATATATATATATATATATATATATATATATATATATATATATATATATATATATATATATCCCAATAACATATGTATATATATTGTTAGCTTTGATTTATAAATTAAACACCTTTAGGCAATTTCAACAAAAATGACTTATTAACAATTCCCTTCAGACCTCTAACCAAGCTGGCCTATTACTTCGGCTCTTTAAACTATAATTCATAGTACATACCAAAATAACTCTGTTACCTGAATCTCATTACGGTTACTTAAATACTTTTATAAGATATGGTCATATCTGTCATAATAAATAAGGTAATGGTTTGGGAATTTTAGACATATCAGAGTAACGTAAGTATAATTTAATGTGCCTGATGTAAACAAGCCAGTCTGTCTGAAAACAATTATCAATAATTAATATTCCTCTTCTCATATTGCATCGTTCGGGCTATCCTATTTTTTTTCAACCAAGCCCGGAACGTGAATTACATATATATATATATATATATATATATATATATATATATATATATATATATATATATATATATATATATATATATATATATATATATATATATATATATATATATATATATATATATATATTTATATATATATATATATATATATATATATATATATATATATATATATATATATATATATTTATATATATATATATATATATATATATATATATATATATATATATATATTATATTATATATATATATATATATATATATATATATATATATAAAAATATATATATATATAAATATATATATATATATATATATATATATATATATATATATATATATATATATATATATATATATATTTTTATATATATATATATTTATATATATATATATGTATATATATATATATATATATATATATATTTATATATATATATATATTTATATATATATATATATATATATATATATATATATATATATATATTTATATATATATATATATTTATATATATATATATATATATATATATATATATATATATATATATATATATATATATATATATATATATTATAGCGTCCGCTGCGACGTCATTTTATAACGTCTCTTTTGCGGAGCTATTTTGCCCCTTATATATATATATCTTAATTTTTGAGAATGGATTGAGTGGATGTTGATACTGATAGAGCAAAAATTTAGATATAAGGTAGTTAGTTTTGTTTGGAGAGATTATGGATAAGAGATAATTTTTATACGTCTTTTGAAAATAGTCTCTATAGTTGTTTAAAATTTGGGTGTACAGATTTGGGCACCATTCATTTTAGAATAAAAAGATTCTAAGTTCATCTCTAAAAATGAAAAACTACTGAAGGGTTAATTGAATTGGGTACAACCGTCGCGTCCTGAAAGATAAAGTGGGTAGTTCAGTAGTTCAGATGGTATATATATTAACAGAATAAAAATTCCTGCCTTTACTACACTCTTAAAATTACTTCTACTAAATAAAAATCCCTTAGGCTAGAAGAGTGTATACTATCGCATAGAGTCTTTAAATTAGAATTATTAAGTTTTTAATAAAAGGCTTTATAAAACACGATATTAAAAGTTTATGAAATTAACTCCGCAGATTACTCGTGTTAAGTAGTCGTTGGAAACACACTTGTACACAGGAAGTGATATATTTAAACGGGTGTACTACTGACTTACTGATTGGTTTCTTCTCGTGGGTTTTCCATAAGCTATTTGGCCTCTCCTGGTGAGATTCTCATAAAAAAATTATCTCAGCCACTATCATCCTAGTCTCATTTGGGTATCTAAACACTTTTTGACACGAAATGCTTGAGGATCAGCAGGATATTTAAAGAACAGAAAAAGGCCTTAAACTTGAGGGCTAGAAACGACACCCACTTGGTGATAAAAAATGTTACTGCACTACTGCATCACTGAGAAAAAACCACTCTAGCGTGCTGGAGAAAAAAGATACTAGGGCCTACTGGCGGAAAAAGCCTTTAAAAATTTAATTTGGCCGTTTACATATCATTTTCCCTTCTTCAAAGTGAAATCTTTCAAATTGCTTACTTCCGGGATGCCAAATCAACGCGAACCAAATAAGTCAGGTCAGCAACACGTTATACACGGCCGAGCCACCCTGTTCAAAAATTCGAATCACTGTTTTAAGCTACACTGCTCGAAAATTGAAATCATAGCAATAAATATAAACATGTAATAAAATATAAATTACAGGAAGAAAAAACAGTGTCGTGACATGATCTTAAAATCTAAGAAAAAATGAATGTAACAATATATATATATATATACATATATATATATATATATATATATATATATATATATATATATATATATATATATATATATAATTTGTTGGGGAACTCGGCAAAGGGAGTGATAAAAGTTCACACAATGTTTATTAAGCCAATATTTCGATCCTTGGTTGGGACCTTCTTCAGGGCAAGAACTGGAAAGGAGGATTAGTCAACTAACTGAGAAAACTTGGGAAAAAATTAAATTATTCAAATTATTACTATTATTATTATTAATAAACTAATGTAGAAGTACAATGAAATATAAGATGTAATATAAAAGAAAAAACACTCACATGAATAGTGAGAAGTAGAGTTAACATGAATGGCCATAATTAGCTTGTGACATAGAAACGACTAACAATCCATTAAAGTAAACAAAGTTAAAAAGATCAAATTTATAACAGGGATGTGTTTTAAATCCCTGGATGCTGAAAACGCCATGCAGAAAATGATTGACATACCACTGACAAAAGACAGTTACTTTACAGAGAAAAGGAACTTTTTGGAAACCTAAAAACCGAAATTGTAAATAACCGGAAGGAGAACTGGTCTAATGAAAAATATATAAATGGTCAAATACAGAGAAGAAGACATTACCAATTGAACGACCTTAAAATCAATAAGGAAATTGGGATTGAAAACAACCATAAATTTTGTGTAGAAAGGGACAAGAGATCTAGCAAAAGAGAAATAGAGAAGGAAGGATGGAATGTTATTTATTTATATAATTTATATAATTTGTTGATTTAATCATTGAAAAATTAATTTGAGAAAGAAGGTTTATTCACCAAAGGGTGTATTGAAGCATAAAAATTACAAGAGGGAGGGAAGGGGAAATCACTAGACTTTTGTAATGACAGAGAAAATGACCATGTTGGAATGATCAATTAAAACACATCCCTGTTATAAATTTGATCTTTTTAACTTTGTGTATTAGTTTATACTGTTTATTTTAATGGATTGTTAGTCGTTACTATGTTACAAGCTAATTATGGCCATTCATGTTAACTCTACTTCTCACTATTCATTGTACTTCTACATTAGTTTATTAATAATAATAAACTCTTGGACAAAATTAACGCAACAATCTGAAAATTAATTTATCTTTTTCTTATGTCAGTTTTAAAGTTGATCGAGTATTTGAATAGTAGGCTATGCATATTTTGTTTCCTTATTCATGACAGAAATCAAAACAATTCGTTTAGATTTACAGTTTTAAAGAATTTTTTAGAAGATAAATAATTTTCTGTAATAATGCGATAGATTTTCTTTAAAAGTAAGCTTATAAATTGTTCCTTTTTTCAAAGTAATACGTTTTTGTGGTAGACTGTCTTATTTTTGACCCCGAAGAATTAGAAAAATGAATCGAACAAGGAATTTAACTGAACACGAGGTAGTGCGAACCTCAGTTTTATTGGACGAGGGATATTGTCAGAGTTATGTTGCCAATTTGTTAGGCAAACATCGTTCCACAATAAGTCGTATGGTAAGACGTTTGAATGAAGTAGGAACTTATTCTAGAAGGCTAGGGCAAGGGCGAAAACGATGCACTAGCGACCTAGATGCACGTTTATATAAGACAATATGCTTTAAGAAACAGGACTGTCACTAGTTCTATAATAAGAAACGAACTCGAAGCTGTTCGCAATGTCACAATTTCTTCTAAAACAGTTAGAAGACAGTTAAATGAAGCTGGATTAAACAGTAGGAGACCAGCCACTGCGCCCTTGCTTAGTAGAGAGAACAGAGTTGTCAGGTTACGTTTTGCTCGAAATCACGAAAACTGGTCTGTGGATGATTGGAAACAAGTTTTCTTCACAGATGAAACTAGGGTTAGTCTAAAACATCCAGATGGTCGTGAGCGAGTATGGCGAAGACCAGGAGAGAGGTTTGCTCCTTGCAATATCTCTGCAAGGATTCCATTCGGCGGTGGCTCTGTTATGTTCTGGGGTGGCATCTGCTTTGATGCTCGCACAGAGTTAGTTCCTGTCCGTACGAAATCCATGAATACTAACTACTATCTTGAGAATATTGTAATAGAACATGTGATGCCTTTCGGTCATTTTGTGGGGCCCAATTTCCTGTTTATGCAAGACAACGCTCGACCTCACGTGGCTAGGGAGGTACTGGATTATCTTAATCAAGTTGATATACCGATTATGCAATGGCCACCAAAAGCCCGGATCTGAATCCGATAGAACATGTATGGGATCACTTTAAGAAAAATGTGAAACGTCATATACCTGCACCTAGAAACCGGAGGGAACTTGAAAATGCAGTTATTACAGAATGGGAGCAAATTCCTCAAGATTTTATCCAAAATTTAATTAGAAGCACGCCTAGGCGCATAAACGCTATGATCCGAAGTAGAGGAGGCAACACACGCTACTAGTGTCCCAGTTACACCATTAATTTTGCTACTAGTGTCCCAGTTTATTTTTTTCATTATTACATACATTCAACGATTTTGTTATTAGGTCTTAAGAATAATTTTAATTCGAATCTTATAGAGAAATTTGGTAGCTAATTCACTTTTAAAGTATCCGAATAAGTTTTTTCTAACTTTTAGTGTAACCAAATTATTAAAATTAATTCATTATAGAGATTTGTATGATTTCATATATTGTTGCGTTAATTTTGTCCAGAACTGTAATAATAGTAATAATTTGAATAATCTAATTTTTGCCCAAGTTTTCTCAGTTAGTTGACTAATTCTCCTTTTCAGTTCTTGCCCTGAAGAAGGCCCCAACCAAGGACCAAAATATTGGCTTAAAGAACATTGTGTGAACTTTTATCACGTCCTTTGCCGAGTTCCCCAACAAATTTTATATTTAAGAATTTTGTTAGATACGGCAACTTTTGCCTTCTTTCTTTATTTATTTACATATATATATATATATATATATATATATATATATATATATATATATATATATATATATATATATGTATATATATATGTAATTCGATCTAGTACAACATATTTATTTGGTTAGCATTACGCTTCACTTTGATGCTTTGCTTGCTACCTGTATAGCTTATTTAAAATTTGTTGTTCTGAAATACCATATATATTTTTTGAAGTTTCGTCGACGTCATTTTTCATTTGCTTTAATAATACAAATCCTAAATTAAAATCAGTTAGAAATTTTAAGTCTAGACTTTACACAAGACTGATTATAACTGCCTTTATTGTATCAAAATATAGTACAACCTTTATTTTCGGTTTCTCATATTAAGCAATAAAACTTGGCAATTTTTCACCCTGGAATTTTCAAGGATTATTTTTCTTAGAAGAGAAACTGGGTCAGTTCCCTTCGCTAAAATGCTTCAATATATACTGAAATATTAGTTGATTAAAGTGGAAATATTACACTTGCATGCTTTTGAAAAATGAAAATTCATTTTCTGGAAATATATTTATTTATTATACAGCAAAAATATAAAATGTGACCTATTTCCCTCAAGGTATTGCAAAATATGTGCTTAGCGTTAAGGATTGGGAGATTGAAAAATCTGAAAAGAGTAAATTGAAAATTTAGGCCAAATTGAGTAATCTGATGTTTAAATTGGAACGTAAACGAACATTTTTGGTTAGTAACTAAATAAACAGGTAACATTCGGAATTAAATTTTAGGAAGAAATAAAAGTACTAATATTGCGCTGGTACTTAGGGCCTATTTGATCAAATATGAGAAGTATCACCGCGATATAAGTAAACCGCCCTCTGCAGAGGACTATTTAAGCTACATTCTGATAGAGAAATTATTTAAGGATACTGTATCAATCACTAATAATTACCGCTAGGCAGCATATTTATAACATACAGTTGTGGTCAAAATAATAGCAGTGGTTCAATAAAAATAATTAAAACTGTTGAAAGGTAACTGTAAAATTCCATTAAGGCAAAAAATATTTTATCGTTGAAAAACTTATCAACTGTGCTGAGGTTTCAACAAAAAATATGTATATAAAAATAAATATTTCATTTCAGTTTCCGTATTGGTTTTTAAGTAAGGTATAGCCTTTTACTTCTATTATTGACTGTTGTTGTTTTATTAGTTGAACACTTCAGGTTAATGGCAAATTAGATTCCTCCATTTGAGTTATGGTTTTAGAAACAAAGCTATAATTTGTTTTAAGAAAGGAAAGTTGTTGTTTTATCTCCTTGTTTTTGAATAATCGTTTAAGTTCTGTAAGGGATTGGGAAGATTCGTCTGATAATTCTGCAATTAGACCATCTAGTTGATAGAAGTTGTCGCAATAAAAAAAATGTTGCTTCCAGCCAAGTGCCCCATCTTGTAATAACAGCCTGAGGTGGAAGAGGAGTGTTTGGTAGTTTTTCTTTGTAGAACTGAATCCTTAAAGGCGCATTAAGGAAAATTTTCTTCATGTTAGAAATTAAGCTATTCACAAGCGGAAAATGATTCATAATTCCCTCGGCAACCCTATTTAAAGCATGAGTGAGACATGTTACATGTATTAAGTTTGGATAAAAAATTTTCAAATTTTGCCCGACCTTTATCATGTACGGTGCTGAATCTGACAAAATAAGCAAAAAATTATCTCCTGGAACAGGCGTAGAAAGAAAAACCTTCGATAGTTCCTCTTGAACAAATCTGGCCACTGTCAATGCATTTGTTTTTTCTAACTGTTTGGAAGCAATCAGATAAGATTTTGGCAAAATATCGCCGGTAAGAACTCCAACCAATAAATGCGCAATATACCGTCCTCTTGAATCGGTGGTTTCATCAATACATATGTAAAAATGTTCGTTGCGAATTTTACCTTTAATTTCCTCAATTACCTGTGAATACAGGGAGCTTACGTCATTTCTCCGTATTGTTGTTTCACCTGGGATATTAAATTTGCAATACTTCTGGAGGAAGGAAGTAACGTTTTGATTACGTAGCTTCGATAACGGAATGTTTGATGTCATCATTGCACGGCATGGATCTCGGTTAAAGATGTCTTGTTCATTTAGCTCTTTATTTTTGTACGTTGACCATAAAATAATAAAATTTATTTGGGGAAAACCACCGGCGCGGCGGCGGCGGCCTAAACATTGAACCTTATTCCGAAAGATGAATGAAAACGCCTGCCAAAGACCTACATTATTATAAATTCCTTCAAATATGCACATATATGCTATTTTTAAAGCATTTATGCAAATATTTAGAAAAATGCATATAATATGCAAAATATGCAATATATGCGCTTTGCATATTTGGGTGTCCTTAACGATGGTGCACCACCCCATTTTGCGCGTAATGTGAGAATTTTTTTGAATTAAAGTTACTCAGATAAATGGATCGGAAGAGGTGAAGGTGCGGACTTAAGTCCATACGATTTTGTCTTTTGGGGTGCACTGAAATCGAAAGTCTATCAATTTCAAATCGATAACATTGAGCAATTGTGGAATAGGATTCAAAATCCTGCTAACGCTTTACAAAATGAAGACATTTAAGAAGAGTACATTTGAATTTCCTGCGACGTATTAATTTATGCATTAACGAAGGTGGCGGCCATATTGAATATTTATTGTGAAACCAATACCTTCGCAGTTGAGCGATTAAACTTTTTTAGAATTTATCAATTTGTGGGTAATCTTTTATGTCCTTAGCCAATTGTTTTAACATTCTTACTGTTGTTGGCCCGTTGGTCTGTAAATTTATAATTGTTGTTAACCTGTTTGCCTTTAAGCATGCTCCAAATTTCAAAGACTATTCTTTTAGACCTGTCCTGTCTGGATGAAGCGTAAAGGAACGCATTTGAGAATTTGACAATGGAATTGAAAACAAACAACCCATTATCTCAGAAACTGTTGCTCGGAGTAACCTAGAGAGCTTTTTTAGATAGAAAAAGGCAAAAAATATGAATGTTTAATTAAAAATAGTATACAGGGTGGTGTAAAAAAGTTATGACAGTTTAAAAGTATACACAGTGCAATAAGTGACGTTCCCGACAATATAGAACAAAACTGTGAGCTGATTTCGATTTATCATCTCAGAAAACCCTTTAGCACCGAATCTCGCGCAAATAGTGCAATTATTAAGAAAGCTACAGGTATACAAGTATGAAATGTGGATTTTTTTTTCCAAAAAAACATATTAAATTCGGAGGAATGATAAACAGTGCTTTATTCAAAGTATGCTCCATCGCTTGTTATACATTTTTCTTATCTTTCGGGGAATTTGTGAATACCACGCCAGTACAAATCTTCTCCTTTTGCTCCGAACCATTCATCGAGCCATTTTTTCACATCTTCGTACGGACCAAAGCGCTGCTCAGCAAGTGCGTGACCCATCGATGCAAACAAGTGGTAATCAGAAGGAGCCAAGTCTGGTGAGTAAGCCGCATGGAGGAGAACTTCCCAGCTGAGTGCTTCCAACGTATAGCGAACTGGTTTTACCGTATGTGATGGCGTATTGTCATGAAGAAAAATGACTTCGTGTTGCCTTTTTCGGTATTCTGGCCTTTTTTCAAGCAGCGAACGGTTCAAATCGGTCAATTGTTGTTGGTAACGTTTAGTATTAACCGTTTTCCCAGGTTTTAACAGCTTATAATAGACCACGCCCCTCTGGTCCCACCAAACACAGAGCATCGTCTTTCTGCCAAAGCGATTCGGTCTTGCGGTCGATATGGATGGTGCGCCTGGGTCTACCCATGATTCTTTGCGCTTGGAACTCTCAAAATAAATCCACTTTTCATTCCCTGTAATTATATGATGCAAAAACGTCTTCCTTTTGTACCGAGCGAACAAAATGTAACACATGTTTTTGCGCTTTTCCATTCGCCTGTCGTTCAACTCAGGTGGTACCCATCTACCGGTCTTCTAAATCTTTCCCATCTTTCGTAGCCGATTGGAAACAGCTTGTTGAATAATGCCCAATTGCTCAGCGAGTTGTTTTTGTGTTTATGAATCATCTTCGCCCAACAATGCTGGCAATTGCACATCTTCGAAGTCACCACATTTGACACGCCGAAACCATCATTCACACGTATCTTGCGATCGACCATGCTTCTCGAAGTAATCGGTATGATTCAACAGCAGTTTTCTTCAAATGAAAACAAAAAATTAATGCTGTCCGCGAATGCTCTTTGTTCGGTATAAATTTCGACATATTGAACACAACAAACACAACACTATGCACACACTTTTCTAATTTATCACTCGTGCGCGTCTGACACTTGTTAATGACACAACAAAATGGCGCAGTGTCAAATCTTTATAGCACAAACTGCATTCGTGCACCATCTGTTGTCTGAAGTCCACATTTTATACTTGTACAGCTGGTACTTAAGTATAAAAGTATAACTTTGACACGCTGTATCTCAAAAATTACGAATTTTTGGATTAAAGTAAGTTGGGTTAAATGGTCATCATTCATCCTAGAAATCCACAGAAATTCTGTGTACACTGAATACTGGGACATCCTGTATATTTTTATTGTACTTCAAATTATCAGAATTTTTTTTTAAAATATGTTTTAAATGTTAATACTATTTTTTATTGAGCTAAATGAACCACCGATGAAAACTATGGCGCCACATGGTCTGTAGGATAACGTCACAAAAAAAATCCAATCTGCAAAAATTAAAATTAAAATAATGTAGTAGTTAAAAATTGTCAACCGGTTTTTTTCACAAAAATAAAAAAATGTAGGGTGTTTCAAGCTTTAGTACGCAATTTTCTACCCAAAAATATATGTTTACTTATTTATAAAAGATTATCTATTAGAACAATTTAAAAAACCTCTCGATATTTTGTAGAAAAAGTAATTATTAAGATTAAAAAAAAGTTAAAAAATATTAAAAATTGTTTGAGTAATATTGCAGACAGTGTCTGAAAACATAGTTTCGAGAAAAGAGAGAGTTCTCAGAGAGGCTAAAACGACCTCTTGGAGAAATCTAGTATCCTCACTTAACTACCCCATATCATCTGGGTCACTATGGAAGCTCATCAGAAAAATGAAAGGTGCTGACTCTAACTCAATCCCTACGCTTATAGTAAACAGTGAGTATATTTCCCTTTAGGCAACGCCATTGCAGATCATTACCAAAAGAAGTCGTCTTCAATCCAATCACATTCCCAACCTGAAACAATGCAAATAAATTTCGACCCAGATGAATCTCTCAACTACAATCAACCATTCACTTTCCAAGAACTTAATCAAGCAATCAGCAATTCTAGAAATTCAGCCCCCGGTCTCAATGATCCAGAACCTATCCAATAATTACAAGTCCATTCTACTACAATACTGTAATTACCTTTGAACTAATTCAAAATTTCCTAAAGCTTGGCTGAGATCAATCATCATTCCTATCCATAAACCGGGAAAGCCCAGAAGTTCTCCTGAAAACTATCGTCCAATTTCACTGACCAACCATTTAGGCAAAATCTTGGAGGGAATGGTCCACTCACGCCTATCATGGGTCCTTGAAACAAACGAAATGTTATCAGAACAACAATATGGATTCAGGAAACACAGATCAGCTATGGTTTATCTATCCTCCCTTGAGAATGACATCAGAAGATCAATTCATAGAAAACAACACATGTTCCTAATCTCGATGGACCTACAAAACGCATTTGATTCGATCAACAATAATCAAATCCTTAGTCAAATAAAAGATCTCGGATTTAAAGGTTACTTTCCTAAATTCATACAAAATTTCTTAACACCAAGAGTCTTCCAAACTAGAATAAATGGCCTCCTTTCCAATCCGCACTTTCTAAACAGAGGTGTCCCACAAGGGTTAGTATTAAGTCCTACCCTTTTTAACCTAGCAATTCTATCCTTAACAAAAGAGATCTCTCCCTCAATAAAGTTCAAGTTATTTTCTGATGACTTCATCATATATAAATCCGACGAATCTAACTCGTGACTTGCAATCCGTAATAATAAAAGTCAATGCATGGGCTTGTAACAATGAACTTTCCTTCTCCCCTCCCAAAAATATCTGCCAGCATACATTTCTGCAAGTTGCCCAAAAATAAACGCATTCACACTAAATAACCTTCCTATTCCCCCAGTGAACTCAGTCAAACTCCTTGGACTTATATTTGATAGCAAGCTCAATTGGGCTCCACACATTAAGAATCTGAAAATCCGAACCACTCAGGACCTAAACCTTTTGAAAACATTGTGTAGTACCAAATGGGACTCGGATCTTCCCACACTTATTAAATTATATAAATCATTAATATTACCCAAACTAAGATATGGAGATTTCCTATATGATTCAGCACCTCAAGGAATAAAGAGATCTCTAAACCCTATTCAAAATCAGGCCCTGAGACTGGCTACATGAGCATTCCGAACATCACCCATAGCAAGTTTACAATGTATAACATCAACTCCTCCGCTCTACCTAGACAGGCAATTCTCCGTGATGAAATTTTACGCATCCTCACTCCAGAAATCCTATGCAAAAAATACAATTAACTTCTCAAATTCTCATCGCCCCAACATGATAGCACCCAAAGATTCAATCCACAACAGAATAAACAAATTCATGCTACTGCATAACCTCTCACCACCAAAATTTGATTACCCTCTCTGGAAAAACTTCCCTCCTTGGATCTCCTCAACCCCAAAGGTAGACTTTCATCTCCATTCCAACAATATAAAAGATAATAACCCAACAGAAACTAAGTCAGCATTTCTTGAAAGAATCTATCCTAAATACTCGGATCACTCTATAATATGCACCGATGGCTCTAAATCAGATCAGGGAGTGGGTGCAGCTTACATCCATGACAGAATCATTAAACGCCTTAAACTACACCCATACAATCCCATCTTCACAGCAGACTTACTTGCAATCAAGGAAGCTCTCAAGTCTTTAATTACCTCAACCCAAGGGACAAAAAAACTTCTCATAGCTTCTGATTCCTTGAGTTCGCTAAACTACATTGTCTCCGACAAAGACAACAGTATTTACCTAAGTCAGATCAGCGGTCTCCTATACATAGCAAAATTGAGAGGAATTGAAATTTCATTCATGTGTATCCCTGGTCACATGAACATTAAAGGTAATGACAAAGCTGACAAAGAGGCTAAACGAGCGGTAACAAACGGAACACTCTTCACGGGAGAAAACAACAGTCATGATTATATTAAAATGCTAAGCTCAATAAAAAGAGACTTATTCCAGCTGGAGTGGGACCTGGAGCATAACGAAAATAAACTATGGTCAATAAACCTCAAGTATTCCCGCCTCTTCATAACCCAAATGATAAAAGACCAAAAAATGTTTTGCTGAGAAGATTGGCCATAGGCCATACATACCACACTCACTCACATCTCCTAAAAAAAGAAACAGCACCGAAGTGTGTGGTATGCAATTCCTCCTTGACGGTAAAACACATTTTTGAGGCAAATCACTCCTCTCACCTGAGAAATAAACACAACATCCCTCACTCTCTCAAACGGAATATTGACCAATTCTCATCAATCAAGGAAAAAATCCACAAATACTTAAAAGACCAAAAAATATCTATATAACAGTTAAACACATTCAATAAGGGGCGCTAAATGACTACAGAAGTCGATGCGCTCTGACCAACAAAAACAAACAAAACAAAATGTAGGGTGTTTCAAGCTTTAGTACGCAATTTTCTACCCAAAAATATATGTTTACTTATTTATAAAAAATTGTCTATTAGAACAATTTAAAAAACCTCTCGACATTTGGTAGAAAAAGTAATGATTAAGATTAAAAAAAAGTTAAAAAAATATTAAAAATTGTGTGAGTAATATTGCAGACAGTGTCTGAAAACATATTTTCGAGAAAAACGCGTTTATATATTCGATTAGGTAAAAAGTGAACTTAAGTCTCTCATTCAAGCTTCGTACTGTATGTCTTCTTCCTCTGGTATCTTAGTGTTATTTAATAAAAGATAAGAAACTTCGAGGTGTATGTAACCTCTTAATTTCTAATTAATAATCGACACCACATTTAAAATCGTTGAGTCCCGAAAGTTAACTGTGAATTATAAGTGTTTCTAAAGCAATAAAAAGAAAAATATTACCATCATAAACTCCCCATAAAATTAAAACCCTTAATTTGTTCCTGTGCATGATTGTGCCATTTTCCAGAAGCCGTCGTCCTTTTAAACCCCCTAAATAGGTCTATGAAAAATATACAAAGAATTATATTTATGTTGTATCTATGCTTTTGGATATCTACCGAATATATGTCTATCGAACATAATTCCTATTTGTTTTAACCCTATACTTTATTTTTTATTTATAGCCCATCGTGATAATAATTTACTACTAGTAAACGTCACATTTCTCAATATTTATGGCGCTTCCAACGTAGTAATCGAAAATATATTGGGTTAATTGTATGTTTTCTTTTAAAAAACTACCAGTATAATTATATAGTTTCCTTTATTGTATTTGCAGTAATTTTTGATAGTTAATGGATAAGAGAAAATTATGAATGTATATATATATATATATATATATATATATATATATATATATATATATATATATATATATATATATATATATATATTCACTACCGTCAGAAAGTATTTGCCCATCTAGAAATTTTCAATGTAACTACCAAAATTTAATACCTAATTAAACCCTTTTATTATATTAGGTAAATTTAATTGTTCTTAACAAGTGTCCATCATAAAATTGTTTAGATAAGTTTTTTTGGTGAAATCACAAATTAAATACCAATTAGAACAAATTTCCAAGTTTTGCATGATAATCGTTTTGAGGCGATTTTCTGAGAATTCCAGTTGAAGTAAGAACTTATTTCAAATTTCTAGGGATTATAGAAATCGCTAGTGACATTCTATGATAAAAACTATGCTTTAAATACCATTGCCCTTTTGCAAATTAACCATTCGCAAACAGTATTTTGTCATTGATACAGGCTCAACTGTTTTGTGAAAATGCCAAAAACGAAAGAAATATCCGTTGAAAATCGGGCTTTGATAATTGCGAGACATCAAAACGGTCACTCGAGTCTACAAATCGCGAGTGATATGCGGATGCCAAGGACAACGGTGGACTACATCGTAAAAAAATTTCTACGGGACATGGAATTCACAACCAAAAACGTTCAGGAAGGCCTCGAAAAACGACTCCCGCTGAAGACAGAGCTATAACAATGTCCAGCAAACCTAATCACCCCCTAACCGCACCAGAAATGACGGCTCAAGTAAACCTGGAGCGGCCCATCCCCATCAGCGTAACAATCGTGAAGAACAGATAGAAGGTAGACTACACGGGAGAGTTGCAGTGAGGAAACCACTTCTTAGGCAAGTGAATAAACGTAAACGATCAGAATGGGCCCGAGAATATGAAAATTGGACATCAGAACAATGGAATTCCGTCCTTTAGAGCGACGAATTTAAATTCGAAATTTTCGGTTCAAACCGACGAGTTTACGTGCGGAGGTCAGCTGGAGGGAGGATGTTAGAGCCTGTCAGTTACCTACAGTAAAACATGGTGGAGGTTCAGTAATGGTTTGGGGTTTTTTTGGCAACGGTAAAGCTGGAAAACTCTTTAGGATAGAAGGAATCATGGGAAAAAAATTCTATCAAGAAATTTTGCTAACTCAAATGCTTCCTTCTGGAAAAGATATTTTTCAGGGAAAATTTATTTTTCAGCATGACAACGACCCTAAACATTCTGCTAAACAAATTAGAGAACTTTCGGACCAATGAAAATCCGATGACGTCCTGGAAGTAATGACTTGGCCTCCACAATCACCCGACTCGAACCCCATCGAATTGCTGTGGGACCATTTGGACAGGTGTATTCGGAAACTCAATTCAACATCAGAAAATCACTTGTGGGAACTTTTACAAGCAGAATGGGTTAAAATAACCGAAGAAACTTTGAAGAAACTACTGGACACAATGCCGAAACTCTGTAAAGCGGTAATTAAAAACAAAGGAGGTTACATAGAAGAGAAAAATCCTGGAAAATCATGAATATTTTTCTGATTTACTAGACTGTAAATAATGTGAAAATAAATAATAATTCATTAAAGAATATTATCTAGGTTTTTCTTGTCTTGGGACTGAAATAACTAGGTGGGCAAATATTTTCTGACGGTAGTGTATATATATATAATATATATATATTTATATATATATATATATATATATATATATATATATATATATATATATATCATTGGTTATCATGTTAGCCACCATGTTGATTGTTTTATTAACAGCCGCTCGGAAGAATTGAACCGTAGACATTCCGTACCACTGCCTCGAATTTTTGAACCACGATGTTCTCCTTCTCCCTGGACGACGTCTGCCTGAAATGAAATATAATCAGATGCAAGATTTCGTATTTTTCTGGATGTCTCATAATGTACAGTATCGAGTAGTAGCAGCAGCAAGAGCACTTGAAAATGCCAAATGAGATTTTGGCGAAACATCGTGCAAATTCATTATTAGACGAACGGATTGAAACCCGGGATTTTAATGTATTATATATATATATATATATATATATATATATATATATATATATATATATATATATATATATATATATATACATATACATATATATATATGTATATATAAACTTTGTATACAAAATTCAAGATAAGAATTATTCAAACTGAATATCAAAGTAACGTTTTTTATCTCCGTTCTTTCTTATTTCTTTTTCTTCAGTCTACTACAGAAATACCGTGATTTAATTTCATAAAGAAAATTGCATGATAGCGCACCCTTATAACTTAAAAGTAACTTTTAATTTGCATGTAAATAGATCCTAGAACTTTAATTTATATTTAGGTTTCGTGTAAAATTACGTTTAGTTTTCTGTTGCGTCGACGGTTTTCTTTGACCTTATTTCTTTGTAAAATTAAATAATTATTTATATTTCTGTTACTTTCTCGACACTGTGAGATAATAAATTTTAATTGTTACCTTTTTATATAACAATGCCGTGTTCGGGACAATTCTTATTGTTATATTCGTTTTCTTTTAGGAATCATATATATATATATATATATATATATATATATATATATATATATATATATATATATATATATATATATATATTATATATTGAATTGTTGTAGCTATTACTTGAGATGAAAATTCATAACGAATGTAATGAAAGACTAATATTGTCAAATTTCCACTTTATTTAGTTTCACTGAAACTGTATGACGCGTTTCGCTATACTATAGCTTCTTCTGATACAAAATGATATTTGAGTATTAGTGTTGTTACATTTATCTAAATACCCCCAAGGTTGATAGGTAATAAAAATTAATACTATATACTGATGAATATTGCTGGGAAATCCATTCTGAATATTAATTGTATAAATTGAGTAAAGGGGAGTTACCATGGGCCAGACAGGTATCTTTTTGTTCGTTTAAGATGATGTCTGAATTTTTAATTCTATTTATTTCTAAATTTTCTAATAGGTTTAATTTTACGCCTTTGTTTTGTATGTGTAGAATTTTAAATTTATCGTCAAAAAGATGATTTGATTCTGTTAAATGATTACTGTACGCTGAGTCAGTTTTGTTTTTTAAATAGCTTCTTTTGTGTTCTAAAATCTGAGTTTTCCGTTTCCGTCGACCTGTCTGACCTATGTAACTTTTATGATAAGAACCACAATTTAACTGATTACACTCCAGATTTTTTTGATCTATTTTGTTTTCCCTTTGAGTTTTTAATCAATTATCCTGACGAGTTATTTGTTCTAAAAGCTATGTTGATATTATATTTGTTTAAGTGGTTTTTAATTTTCTCTGACGTGTTACCAAAATAGGTTAAAACATTAAATTTTTTCCCTGTGTTTTCTTTTTTGGGGTATACTAAAGAAATAGCTTTGTTTTTTAATTTTTTGTTTAGAATTGAGTCTATGGTGTCAGGAGAATATCCGTTGTTAACAGCAATTCTTTATGAAAAATCATCTACAGATAAGGGGACACTTACAAGTCTATGCAACATACTGTGGTAAGCTGCATCTTTGCTTGTTTTAATGGTACAGAGCGTCAACTTGACAATGTTTTTAACTATATAAACTCAATACATAAAAATATTAAATTCACTATGGAACTAGAAGTCGACAATAAAATTAATTTTCTTGACTTAACGATAACCAGACATTACAACAAACACAAATTCTCTATTTTTCACAAACCCTCACACACAGATACTACAATAAACATAAAATCAGCGCACCCCCGACAACACAAATTGGCAGCTTACCACAGTATGTTGCATAGACTTGTAAGTGTCCCCTTATCTGTAGATGATTTTAATAAAGAATTAAATCTAATAAAACAAATTGCTGTTAACAACGGATATTCTCCAGATGCCATAGACTCAATTCTAAACAAAAAATTAAAAAATAAAGCTATTTCTTAGTATTCCCCAAGAAAGAAAACACAGGGAAAAAATTTAATGTTTTAAACCTATTTTGGTAACACGTCAGAGAAAATTAAAAACCACTTAAACAAATATAAATATCAACATAGCTTTTAGAACAAATAACTCGTTAGGAAAATTCATTAAAAACGCAAAGGGAAAACAAAATAGATCAAAAAAATCGGGAGTGTATCAGTTAAATTGTGGTTCTTGTCATAAAAGTTACATAGGTCAGACAAGTCGCTCATTCGAAACTCGGATTTTAGAACACAAAAGAAGCTATTTAAAAAACAAAACTGACTCAGCGTACAGTAATCATTCAACAGAATCAAATCATCTTTTTGACAATAAATTTAAAATTCTACACATACAAAACAAAGGCGTAAAATTAAACCTATTAGAAAATTTAGAAATAAATAGAATTAAAAATTCAGACATCATCTTAAACGAACAAAAAGATACCTGTCTGGCGCATAGTAACTCCCCTTTACTCAATTTATACAATTAATATTCAGAATGGATTTCCCAGCAATATTCATTAGCATATAGTATTAATTTTATTACCTATCAACCTTAGGGTATTTATATAAATGTAACAACACTAATACTCAAATATCATTTTGTATCAGAAGCTATAGTATAGCGAAACGCGTCATACAGTTTCAGTGAAAGTAAATAAAGTGGAAATTGGACAATATTAGTCTTTCATTACATAAAAACCTTATTTATATAACGAATAGTTTCGCTAAAAAAATTCCTGAAAAAATGCTCTTTTTCGCTATGACTTGGTATATGCCGTTAAACTCTCGAAAATTCAAATGTTTTGTTGAACGACAAATGGTAACCCGAATTGCAAAATCATTTTTAGTGTTCCATATGGAACGCTTATAAGATCACTTCGGTGTCTGTCTATCCGTCTGTCACATCCCATTTTCTCCGACACTATTTTACATAGAAAGTTGAAATTTGGCACTAATATACGAATTGATGGTCTCATTAGAGCCGTGCCTTTTTAAAAGTAAAAGTTTGACTTAAGGGTTTTAGAGAGTGAAATCGGAAATGGAAAAAAAAAATTACCAGGTCTTCAAGTGAGGTGTCAAATAAAAGCTTGTAAAACACGAGTTATCTCGAAAAGTGCTGATCAAAAAATTTTTTTGGAAAAATTAAATATTCTCGATAAGGTGTAGATTGAACGAAAATTATTACGAGTGCATTACCTTTGATTATTTATCTGGTATAACAAAAACCAAAAATTTCAAAGATATCAGTTTTCAACAGAGATCGGGAACAAATTTTGTTGACAACTCATTTGGGTATGCTTTATGAAGTCGTTGACCATTTTATAACTCCATAACAAAATTTTTTATTTTTTGGAACAAGTCCGACTTGCACTACCGAATCTACCTATAACCTAACTTTTCTTCTAAATCTAATAATAAAGAAAAATCCCATATTTCATACACTTTCTGCCTGTCACTGTATAACCTACGCACACTACAATTTCCAAGCGAGTTTTTTATATGTATATTCGAACAACCGAAATAAAACTCCGAAAACGCGGCTGTCATCTATTTACATCCACTAAAAAAATGTTCGGGATGTTTTGCCTTTGGGGCGAATATCCATTAATCTTTCAGGGTAAATTCTACGAACATAACGCTGGTCGAATACGAATTATTTTGCTGCCAAAACTCGGAAATAAGCATACATCTTCACTCGAAACAGAGATGTATTAAGGCTCGCATCCGTAGTCATTCATAGTCAATTATATCAGTAGCTTGAGAAAAGGTTTTTTTTATGTATTAAGTTGTCCCTTGCTAACAAAAGTATTATATTTGTTAAAAGATACATTCCAAGAGATTTTCATTTCTTTACGGTCCAAAGTTTCTAGCTAACGAGAAACATAGTATTCAATTTCCGAACCAAATAAAATTGATTTATAATATACAATACTAGAAGTGAGCATAAAATCCTTAATTTTTGACCAATATTATATTAGACGAAAGAAATCAGAAGAGTAGATACGTGGGTCGCTATTTATATTTCTGGCCTTGGCAACAGTAAGTGTTGCCAGATGCCATCTGACGTTTCCATTAGAAACTTGACATTGTTGAACATAACCTTTGAACAAACATTTTGTCATTTGAGTGCAATTTGTGTTGCTTACAAAGTAACTTGAAAAATTCATCGGGCATTCGGGCAAAAAATTGAATTAAGTACTCGTGAACATTTTCGTGCGATTATTTTTCATAACTCTCGACGTGGATTATCAGGACAAGAGTGCATTGATGAACTTAATTCTTTATACGGCGATGAAGTACCATCCTACAGCACTGTAAAAAACCGGTATAATGAATTCAATCGTGGCCGACGTTCGTTCTAGGACGAATTCCGTGAAGGTCGTCCAAAATCGGTTGTTCTGCCAGAAAACATCGATGCTGTGCGTGAACTGATAGAGCAAGATGGTCATGTGACATACAGTGAGATTGAGGCATTTTTGGTCATTAGTATGACAAGCATCAATAAAATATTGCATGATGATTTGGCCGTAAAAAAGATTTGTTCGCGTTGGATCCCGCATAATTTGACAAACGCTCAAAAGAAGGCTCGTGATTGGTGCAAGGAAATGTTGAAAAAATAAGATCAAGGTGCATCAAAGGCTGTTTATAACATCTGCATAGGTGACGAATCACGGATCTATGCATATGAACCCGAAACAAAACAGCAATCGACTGTATGGGTCTTTCAAGACGAACTAAATCCAACAAAAGTTGTTCGCGGAAGAAGCACATCGAAACAAATTGTTGGCGACAGTGGCACTAGAACAACGACAATTCTGAATGGTACACGACCATTTGTTTGCCAAGAAGAAGAGAAATTCGGCAAAAGTCGAAGAAGAGGCGAATCATTCTTCAACATGACAATGCGAGCTCTCACACATCGGCTCAAACAAAGGAATTTTTGACCGGCCAAAACATCGAATTGATTGGTCATCCGCCGTACAGCCTTGATTTGGCACCCAATGACTTTTTTATTCCCGCACACGAAAAACAAATTACATGGTCAACGATTTTCGACACTCGAAGAAGTGGTTGATGCATTCAAAACGCATGTTTTGGAGTTATCTCATTCGGAGTAGAAAAAGTGCTTCGAAAATTGGTTCAAACGCATGCAAAAGTGTATTGATCTTCATGGAGAATATTTTGAAAAACAATAAAACCAATTTCGATCATAAATATTTGTTTTTTCATTATTAGGCCAGAAATATAAATAGCAACCCACGTATCAATAAATTTGGTGACGTTTCTATATTATTTGAATTTTTCCTGGTTTTTGATTAAGAGTAGAAATTAAACATTAGCTTAGCACATAAAAATCGCCAGTTTTGTTTTTGCATTAAAAATAAAGGAGGTGCAAGGCAATGAATATCTCGAGCAAGCAGTCCATTAATCCTGAAACTAGCATGTGACAAATTTTGCTCTATTTAAAGCTGCTCTTGCAGTACAATTGTGATAGCAGCATTATGGAACCATATTGTAAAACATTTTAATAATCAAGAGCTATCTGATGTAAAACTACTGACCCTTTTAATCGTAAAGCAGAACAAATAAGCAGGAAAACAAAGACACTTGACTACACTATAGGTACAATAGGTATGTATGTAATGCACTTTGACGCTCGGACATCGGCTACTCAAACGAATATCCGCAGACAGCAGGAAGTCATTCAACTTAACAAAGACCTGGAAGAAATTCTATCTTGGGGTGACAGTAACCAAGTGGAATTTAACGCTACAAAAACCCAGGCGGCAGTTTTTTCTAAAAAAGTTAACGTTGCTGAACCCGACATAGTTATGTCGGGGCACCCCATTCCTCTAACATCGTCACTCAATTTGTTGGGCGTTAATTTGAGAGCAAATATGTCCTGGCATGATCATGTTGCAGGCATAGCAAGGAGAGCTTCTCAAAAGTTGGGAATATTATTTCGAACCAGAAAGCTTTACACTCCACAACAACTGTTAATTCTTTACAAAGCTCAAATTCGACCAACTATGGAATACTGCTCCCATGTTTGGGGCTCCGCTCCCAAACATACACTGCATTTGTTGGATTCTATTCAGAGAAGAGCTGTTCGTCTGATTGGAGAACCGGAACTGACCGTCGGCCTTGATTCGCTGGAGCATCGAAGAACGGTTGGCGACTTGAGCCTATTCTACAAGTACTTTCATGGAAAGTGTTTGAAGGATGTGGCTCGCTTAATTCCTCCCAGAGCGGTGCATGTTAGAAGTACACGTCGCGCTAATTCTTCACATCCGTATGAGGTTCAGCTTGTTACTCTTCGTACAACGCTTTTCAAGCAGTCTTTTATATGGAGAACATCATCCCTTTGGAATAATTTGCCAGGACTGTGTTTCCCACCGAGTACAATCTACAGCGATTCAAGAACAACGTGAATCGCTTTTTCCGCACACGTGTCGCTCCTGTAGCGCTTTAGGGACTTCCCTGTAGCACGTGTGCTAGACCCCTAAAACAAAAAAAAATTAATTTTATGTAATCTGGCTTTCATAATTGTATGGAAATTTAAATAAAAGTGTAGAAGATAAGAAGTAATCCATGATTATAAGTACCATAAACCGAGGATTATCTAGGTAGTTAATTTTCCGAATATTTTATTGCATAGACATAGGGTTCATTTACAAAATAACAAGAAACCTCATTAGCAGAAAGAACAACAGAGGCAGCACTACATTAAAGGCTATCGATCGCTCATCTTAACAAACATTGACGATCAATTAAAAAGAGAGACTTCGTCGAAAATCTAAGCGCACTAATCCTCCTCAGACGGAGGAAACCACATCTGAGGTTGGCAAAGTTGTAATAATCTAGAGAAATCTATCAGATATTAACTAAATTAAGAAGGCAACCCAAAGATGCTAAAGCCGCAGAAATCGACAGCCTCCCTCCGGACTTCCTTAAAGTCTGCCCGAACGACGTAGCCAAATTACTTCATGTTCTGTTAGAATCTGCGTGGACACCAGTAGTAGTAGTAGTAGTAGTGGTAGTAGTATGAATCAGCATGCTTATACCCAAGCAAATAGATCAGAGGAATCATATTTACCAACCTTAATTAATATCTGGGTAATGTCAGCCCAACGAGACGTACAGTTTAACGTGGTATCCGAGCCACATGCTTTTTATGATATTGTCCTTTTTATCCTCCACCAGCTACGAAACATTTGCTACAGCTATGAACGTCTTCGTAGTTTGAACCTTCCAGGTCGCCCTCATCCTCCTTTTGGCTATGGACCATTCGCCAATAACATACCATTATATTTTTTTTTTCTATCGACCCACTTCAATTTTCTGCGTCAAGTAGAAATAGTAAATTAGAAAGCGAAAATAGGATCAGCTTGGTCATACATTGCACAAACCAAATGAGAACATCTCCAAAATTGCTCTAGATTGGGAACTTATAAGGCGATCATGGCAAAATCACCTAGCGTGGAACCCTATTAGAGGAAGCTCAAAATTTGCAAGAAATCTGGATAGAAATTAAACAACTAGGACACAGCAGAGTCTTTTTTTTTACAGGGAGAAATCCGCCTTATGGATTTCTGGAGCACTCTGCGTCACCGTAAAGGTGCCCCAAAGTGCTCCAGGTATGTGGGGCTCTCCTACCTGAAGGGTTGGCATACCTACTAAAACTCCTTGTGAGCTGGGAAAACCCTATACTCCTTTTACATTTCTGGTGTTTGTTAATGTCTAGGTGTGCCACGATTGAAGAATTTTGGAAGCGTATATATATTGCTCAGGCAAACATGATGTTACCAAAAAACTGTAAAAATATAAAAAAATTTAAACGAGATCACTGCTGACCCCATCTTCGCGATATTGCGAACTCAAAAAGGATCTAATTTACATTTCATCAGGAACTGGTGGGATGTGTGGTAGCCTGCGTATGGCATCCATGAATAATACGCAAAAAATATAATACAAGTGCCAAATTTACTGATAGTATACGTATTATCCACGGGAGCTATATACATATTTCATCTAAATAAAACATTTTCTGTCTCTTGCAAAAAAAAAATAAAAATGAAAAGAGAAATCATAAACAAAACCACGTTTATTAAAAGCAGATCGTGACTAGATTCGTACACGTAAATAAATATTTTTAGCTTGATTGATATCGTCACGTAGCTTGTATAACTTGTGATCGCTCTTCCCAACAGGTGGAGTGACATTAATTTAAAAGCTGCTTTGTCACGTTTTAAGAACCAGGATGAGTATGAAACGGAAAATATGGCTATTTTATTAAGATATTAGAGAGTTCTCGTATTTCATACAGCTTACCGTTGCAGAACCGCTATTAACTTAGTGAGTTTATTTAACGTGACGTGTTTTCATGTAATTTTTAACGGTAAATAACCTCTTTAAATACAATACTTTCCTCGCTCGACACAGTATTTTGTTTTTAAACAAATCGAAATTTCTTTCACGTTTTACGCTTACCAACCCGCCATTCATAGAAATTTACCAGGCTTATCGACCCACTCTCGTACGATAATTTTTAGTGTTCCGTACGGAACACTTATGGGATCACTTCGGGGTCCATCTCTCTGTCTGTCAGTCTGTCACATCCGATTTTCTCTCTGTTTGACATAGAAAGTTGCAATTGTCACAAATTTAGGAATTGATGGACCAATTAGAGCCGTGTAGTT
Source organism: Pachyrhynchus sulphureomaculatus (assembly GCA_019049505.1). Taxonomy (NCBI): domain Eukaryota; kingdom Metazoa; phylum Arthropoda; class Insecta; order Coleoptera; family Curculionidae; genus Pachyrhynchus; species Pachyrhynchus sulphureomaculatus. Next base: position 204,825,597 of record CM032449.1, read on the forward strand.
TTGAAAGTTAAATTTTGACTTAAGGCTAACCCCTTGGAGGATGAAATCGGAAGTGAAAAAAAAAAATTACCTAATAGTTGGGTGCGATGTCAATTGAAAGCCAATGAAAATAAAAAAATATATGTGATGTAATAATCGCTCGCGATAGAAACTTTCGTAATAACAGATTATATGATATAAACTTGCGACATTGTAGTCATGAATAGTGTATGAAGAGAAGAATTATTTTTGTAAAAGAGGTTACATATACCTGGGCGTTGCAAAGAGTATATATATTTAAAAAAATCTTTTAAAGGTTATTAAGTGAATAATACAAAAGAATGGCGATTATATATTTTTATTGTACTTTAAATTATAAAAGAATTTTGTTCTAAGTTGGGAATGTGGAATCTTTGGCTCAATGATACTACTCGTATATATCACCACTACACCAAACACTTTATTTTTTCACTCGACGCGCGTTTCGCTAACCATGTTAAATTCATCAGGAGCGATGATTGAGAGTCAACCATCGCTCCTGATGAAGCTAACATGGTTAGCGAAACGCGCGTTGAGTGCAAAAATAAAGTGTTTGGTGTAATGGTGATATATACTGAGTAGACAATTTTGTTGTTTTGTTGAATGTTAACATTATTTTTTCCTGACATTTTATGTCCTGGCATGGCATATTATGTCCTAGCATGAACATGTTGCAGGCATAGCAAGGAGAGCTTCTCAAAAGTTGGGAATATTATTTCGAACCAGAAAGCTTTACACTCCACAACAACTGTTACTTCTTTACAAAGCTCAAATTCGACCAACTACGGAATACTGCTCCCATGTTTAAGGCTCCGTTCCCAAACATACACTGCATTTGTTGGATTCTGTTTAGAGAAGGGCTGTTCGTCTGATTGGAGACCCGGAACTAACCGGCGGCCTTGATTCTCTGGAACATCGAAGATCGGTTGGCGACTTGAGTCTGTTCTAGAAGTATTTTCATGGAAAGGGCTCGAAGGATGTAGCCCGCTTAATTCCTCCCAAAGCGGTGCATCTTAGAAATACACGTCGCGCTGGTGCTTTATATCCGTATGAGGTTCAGCTTGTTACTCCGCGTACAACGCTTTTCAAGCAGTCTTTTATATGGAGAACATCATCCCTTCGGAATAATTTGCCCAGCGCTGTGTTTCCCACCGAGTACAACCTACAGCGATTCAAGAACAACGTGAGTCGCTTTTTCTGCACACATGCCGCTCCTGGAGCGCTTTAGGGAGTTCCCTGCAGCACGTGGGCTAGACCCGTAAAAAAGAAATTATTGGGTTAAATGGACCACTGATGAAAACTATGGCTCATCATTGTCTGCAGGATAACTTCATAAAAAAATAATTCAATCTGCAAAAATAAAAATTAATCTTGGAAAATAATGTAGTATTTAGAAATTGTCGAAGGGTTTTTTTCAAAAATAAAAAAATTACGGTGTTTCAAACTTTAGTATGCAATTTTTAACCAAAAAATTTATGTTTAATCATACATAAAAAATTTTCTATTAGAAAAATTAAAAAAAAAAACCATTTTGTAGAAAGAACAGTTATTTGCTTTAAAAAAATGTTAGAAAATATTAAAAATTGATTGGATAATATTGCAGGTAGCGGTCTCAAATCCAAATGGAATTTTCTTAAAAAAAATGTTTGCATAATTCTTAGAAGTATAGAGAATAAAACTCCGTAAAAAACGAATTTTTGGAAATTCGAGGTGGGGGTAACCCCACAAACTTAAACGTTTTTATTTACCGGAATGTAATGAAAAATGTACTAAATATACAGTCCCTGGCCAAATTATTAGACGCACTGTATTTTTTTAGTAATTTTATGTTTCTTAAGAGTTTTTATGCAATAATGGTATATTTAAACTACAATATTATTGATTTTTATTTAAAAGAATTGTTGTAGACTACATATTTGTATTTATTTTTAACATATGGCAACACTGTGTTGAGAAAGTGATACATGAACGTAAATAAGTACAAAACTGTATCAGACGCGATCGGAATCGAGTCAAGTACGGACGTGTTTCTGTGGCTTTATGGACTGTGATTGTTTGTTTAACAGTTTTATACTACTCAGTTATTAGTTTATTTTGTATGCAGTGTTTTAAAAAAGTAATTGGACTATTTTCATTATGGGTAGAAAAGGCGATCTTTCACCACGTAAAAAAGCTGAAGTGAAGGCCCTTGTGATTGCGAAAACATTTACAAACTGAGAAATATCACGAAGATTGGAGGTTTCTAAAGCTAGTGTACGACGCATTAAAAAGGAAAATTGAGTCAGGGAAGGAATTAAGCCCGAAAAGAAAGAAAAGATGCGGTAGAAAACCAATTTTCACTCCACGGTCAGAGAGATGTTTGAAGAAAATTTGTGTAGAAAACAGATTTGCTACCACAAAGGTAATAAAATCACAACTCCAGGATGCTAGCGTAAATGCTTCCGAGCGCACTGTTCGAAGAAAATTGAAAGAATTAGATTTTAAGGCCTGTCGCCCCGCCAGTAAGCCCAAGTTAACAGCTGCAATGAAAGCAAAGCGCCTGAAGTGGGCCAAACAATGGCAAGACAAAGATGTGGACTTCTGGAGATCGGTAAGATACAGCAATTTAATCAATAATTGATACATTATTATCATTTTCAGTTAAATAAAGCAAATAAACATGGAAGTTTATATATTTTTTTCCTATTTTTGACAGGTCTGCTTCAGTGACGAAAGCACATTCGAAATTTTGCAGAATAAAGCTCAGTATGTGCGTCGTCGTCATGGAGAAAAGTTTCATCCTGATTGTGTCGTCCCGACGGTTAAACATCCCACCAAAGTGATGATTTGGTCCGTCATCAGCAGCAAGGGCACTGGACGTCTGTACGTCGTCACAGGAATAATGAGGCAAGATCAGTACAAAGAAGTATAACAAAATCGGTTGATTCCGCAGCTCAGAGAATGGTTTCCAAATGGGGAACCATTCACTTTCATGCAAGATGGAGCTCCCTGCCACACTGCTCGGTCTGTTAAAGCTTTTTTGGCAGAAAAAAAATATCCCTCTGTTGGATTGGCCGGGTATGAACCCCATTGAAAATGTGTGGGAGCTGATGAAAAGAGAAGTGGCTAAAGATGTGATTACCAACAAAACCCAGCTCCTAGAAAAGATTATTCATGTGTGGAATCATCATCCTCAAATGCAGGAGACAGTACAATCTTGCGTTGATAGCATGCCGCGCAGAATTAAAGCTTTGATAGCGGCTAAAGGTGGCTCAACTAAATATTGACTTTTACTAACATTAATTTCACTTTTCTTTAAAACTTAATAAACTTATGCTTTTTTAAATTAATGCTGTTTTATTTATGTCAAATAAATAGGTAATTGATTGGATAATATAAAAATAAAAAACAAATCAATTTAAAATAATAAAACGGCACAATATCACTCGGTAATTAATATTTTACATGAAATCTTGCAGTGCGTCTAATAATTTGGCCAGGGACTGTATATTAAAAACATTGAGTCCACTGGATACAGTATTATAAAAATGATTCTAATTATCTAGTTGCTTTTGCAGGAATTAATTGCCAAAGATTGATTATGGAATATTCTACTTCGGGAGTAGATGGAATATGTCACAACTTATCGATAGAAAACCTCGAATGTACTTAAATTATTAATTCATTATGTATTTTTTAAAACATAATTCTTAACTGTATGTTTTTGAAAAAATCTGTTCGGTTTCTATTTTCTTATTATATCTATTAAATGTTTTACGTTTATTGTTATACAATGTGATTAAATATTAGTAAATATTAAATATCTTTTAAGGAAATAAGTTTCTTTTCAGTTTTTAAATTTTTACCAAAGTTACTTGTATTATGATTATTTGTAATAACTACACTTAGCTTTATATAATGAATAGGTTTATGAGCAAAGTATATAAGAAATTATATTTTCAAATCAAATAGACTATTGCGGTTCAAGGATACTCCGGGGGGCACTCCATTCTCCTAGCATCGTCACTCAATTTATTGGGCGTTAATTTGGGCGCAAATATGTCCTGGCATGAACATGTTGCAGGCATAGCAAGGAGAGCTTCTCAAAAGTTGGGAATATTATTTCGAACCAGAAAGCTTCACACCACACAAACAACTGTTAATTCTTTATAAAGCTCAAATTCGACCAACTATGGAATACTGCTCCTACCGCTCCGCTCCCAAACATACACTGCATTTGTTGGATTCTGTTCAGAGAAGAGCTGTTCGGCTGATTGAAGACCCGGAACTAACCAGCGGCCTTGATTCGCTGAACAGATAGCGACTTGAATCTGTTCTAAAAGTATTTTCATGGAAAGTGTTCGAAGGATGTAGCCCGCTTAATTCTTCCCAGAGCGGTGCATGTTAGAAATACACGTCGCGCTAATACTTCACATCTGTAGTAGGTTCAGCTTGTTACTCCTCGTACAACGCTTTTCAAGTAGTCTTTTATATGGAGAACATCATCCCTTTGGAATAATTTGCCCAGGGCTGTGTTTCCCACCACACAATTTACAGCGATTCAAGAACAACGTAAATCGCTTTTTCCGCACACATGCCGCTCCTGGAGCGCTTTAGGGACTTCTCTGTAGCACGTGTGCTAAAGCCATAAAAAAAACAGCGCACGCGCAAAACGTTCTCAATTGCTATATGACCACCCTATAAACCTATAAAGACAGATTAGTTTTTTCATTACACATGATGAAGTATTATTGTTAGAAATTGAATAGAAACGAATGAAATTTGGTGTGTAGTTTCTAAAGACATTGTTATATGTTATGTAAAATTTTTATTATTCTTTTAATTTTGTTAAAATTATATATTATTCAAATGAGTTCTCCATTACAACTCATATATGAGGCGTTGCGGATAGTAAGGGCGAACTCAACAAAATGAAGTTTCGAAAAAATTGAATTTATAGAAAAATCTAAATGGCGAACTCAACAAAATATTGGCAAAATTAAGTTTTTATTATTTATTTATAATTTATTAGCTTTTTATTATTTACTTAAGTAGAATAGTGTATTCCGTGAATTTTTAAATGTTTTTTAAATATTTATTTGTGTATTTTTTTTTCATATTTTACTGTTCGTTTCTGATGCTACACTATCACCTAAAATTGGCAATACCTGGGAAAAAATTAGACCGGTATTAAAAATTTTGAACACATTTTATTTAATTTTAAGGTTATTGTTTTAATTAAAGGTTTTGTTATTACAAAATAGTTACTTGATACAACATACAAAACAGTGGAAATATGGTATTGAAACTAACATAAAAAAAACTAAAGAAAAGAAACAAATAATTAGCCGAGTTCAGTTGTAATCTATTTGGTCATCGTCCATAACATCTTCATTTTCGGTGCTCTTATTCGTTGCTGCGTCTTAAGAGGCTATAATGTTAGTAAAGTACCGACTCCAAGGTAGGGGAACATACGGTAACAAGTCCTGAATGTCCTTTAATTTGGGGGCTGGTATTTTAATGGGAGCACTGTAAAGTCTCGTCAGTGTTTCACTGGCCAAATGAAAATGATCAGGATCATAGTTTTTCACCTTGCCTTTTTGTAGTTTGACTGCCGTTTTGACATCCAAATTGTAAGCAGAATGAATGTAGAAACCTTGCTTAAAGTTATTTGTAAATTCAAAGATCTTTCCATCTTTAAACTTAGCACCAGCCATCTGCATTTTAGTAATTTTCTTTTGAAAATTAGAGAAATTGAAAATCATGTCCTGTCTAAGTTGGACAACGCAAAACTGGTTTTTTCGGCGACAGCTTTCAATCATTAACTTATAGTGATCCATGGTATACACAGTGCTATTCCGTATTTCTCTCTCAATGTTCCCAAAATCCCTATCACAGGGAAGGTATGAGTGCCCAGGTATCATAAAATAGTGTTTAATTTCAGTGAACTGGTCTTTGTGTATAAAGTATAGATTTGCCAAAACAAGATTTAAATTCTTGTTCTGTCCAGAACAGTTATCACTGAACATAATAACTTTTTTTAACATTAACATCAACTTTACACAAATAATCGTACAAGCAACTTGCAATCTCACATGATCCACGCCTCCCTGTACTTTCATCCCAAAGGTACATCGTTGAAGAACCGGTTTTTACATTATGGATACAAAAGTTATAGGTCCATAGCTTCCTTTTGTAATACTGAATCCTAGTAGTCAGCTTTGGGGTTGGCAAAGCCTGCTGCAGATCAAAAGCTATGACCAGAAAAGAGTCATCGGCATTACTCCTTAATCCCTTAAGAAGAGACTAAGCAGCTTTTGCACGGGTCAGATGTAACTCCTTCTCTTGTTTAAGATTCTCGATTTCAGCAACATTTTCGGAATCGTGCATTTGACTACTTTTAATTTTTATGTCTACTTTATCGCAATAATTACAGGTGTCACTTTTTGGGGGCTCAAAACCAATATTGAACTGCATATTAAACGTATCACGATAATAGTGCTGATTTACCGGGCTGTAACCAGGGTAATTTTCCGTAAGCCATTCATTGTAAAGAGAATAGAGCTTTTTAATATTAAGTCCAACAGGTAAGTATTTTCGATGAGGGCTTTTGGCGCGACTGTAATGACTGGTGACAGTAGGTAGTGACATGATGTGTTCTTTTACTTTAGAAAGATCGTCATTTCCTATTTTCTTCGCGGGTTCACACCTCCCCCTTTGATCCGTTGTAACAGTTCCAGTTCTGCTGGTTTTGTCAAGTACGACTCGAACGCGTTTTTCAGAGATGCTATGAATGTTATAAAACGCAGTACGACAAATTTCACAATTAGCGTGATCAACAGTCACATTATATTGAATGCGTCTCAGGGTACGACTTGGACGCCCCTTTACGTAAGATCTTTTTACATCATTGCAGATCAACAATTTTGATAAGTAAGCATTCTGTAGATCATAGTTTCCAATTTGCCAAAAAAAGTTAAAAATATTGGTGACCAGTTCAGCGCCTATTTTCTCAAAACATCCACACTTGCAAGGAGGTCCAATTTTGCGGGCAACAACGTGCCTTTTGTTATTTCTTGAAATGTAAGCACTTCCTGAATTTCGTTTCAACTTACACTCGTTTTTTTGCCAATCATTCATCTTAGCAGGTCTCTTTCGCGAATAACCCGACACAGCACTACCATCTAAATGTTGTACACTTACTTCACTACTAGAAGGTCCAGGTTGCGCCATACTTTTCTTAAAAAAAGAAGCAACAAAACCAAACAAAACATAAACGTATTAACTTCAAAATTAACTTGAACTAACACGCAGAAAGCGTAAAATTTCAAGTAAACCTCATTTAGTGACGCAATACCGGCGGTTGCTCCGCGCAAAATTGTTGAGTTCGCCCTTACTACCCGCCCGGCTATCGCCTGTTCGAAATTTTTCATTTATTTGATACTGAAATTTGAAGGCGAAGCAAGGGCAAACTCAACAATTAGACCGGTATGTGATGTAGGAAAAGTACTATAAAATAGAATTATATATAAAAAAATTGACCCAATGTTGAGTTCGCCCTTACTATCCGCAACGCCTCATATACTCAGCAACTTTCACCATTTCTTGTCTCGTAAACCAGCAAGTGGAAATTCGCAAATATTTTTTGATTTTATTTTTCTAATAGATGTTTCGGTTAATAATGTTGATTTTTTCGCGATATTTAAGCGTCAGCTATGACTTTTTTCCATCTTTCTGTCAAAGAATGGACTCCGTACCAGAAAAACTTTTCATCTTTTGAGGCCAACCATTCATCAAGCCAAATTTTAACTTCTTCGTAAGAATGTAAGTGTTGTGCTGCATTGATCGAAATAAGTCTGAAGGAGCTAAGTCCGGTGAATACGGCGGGTGGGGTAGAACGTATTTAACACATTTTGCAACATGGGGCCGAGCATTGTCATGTTGAAAAATGACTTTATCTTGTCTTTGGGCGTATTCTGGTCTTTTTTCCTTCAATTTTCGGTTCAACTTTATCAATTGTTGTCGATATCGATCGCCAGAAATCGTTTCACCACGTTCAGCAATTCGTAATACACAGCTCCTCTACTATCCCACCAAATATACAGCAAAGCTTTCTTTCTCTCTATATTGCGCACTGGTTGTAATGTTGAAGGCTGGCCTGAGTCTACCCCAGTTTTTTGGGTTCATGTTCACCATAAGCTTCAAGCAACAATCGATGACTTTCAGCAGCCGTTTTCTTCATATGAACAGCTTTCAGGTTCTACAAAAGCTCATGATAAACGTTCGATTATTAGTCAACACTATGATTCAGAAGTGAACATCAAGAAAACCAAATATATAGTTATAATAAGCAAGAACATAATCGCTCCTGAACCTTTAATAGTGATCTCTCAACCAATTAAAAAACTGACCTCAATTCAATATTTGGGTACGTCACTTAATGATAATTGGGATCACGCCAAAGGGATCAAATGTAAAAAGAGCCAGAGCAATGTTTATTAAAATGCTAGAACTGTTCAAAATACAAAAATCTGACTGTTGAGCTGTTATCTGTTTTCTGTCTTAGTGTATGGAGTGGAAACGAGGACGCAGACTGAAGCATCATTGAAAAACAAACGCATGATAAGAATATCTTGGGTTGACCACGTGACAAATGCTAATGGTCTGAGAAAGTTGAATAAAACAGCCGAAATCCTTAATACCATAACAATCAGGAAACTGCAATATCTGAGGCACATCATGAGGAATGAACAGCGATACAGATTATTACAGTTGATATTGCAGGGTATGGTACTAGGAAAAAGGGGTTCTGGACGAAGTTCTCCGCAAAACGTCTGTTTCTGGTACGAAACACGACATATTCATGGAAAAGGTTATCAATGAGCATCTTCTAAATTATCTTGAACGATTCAATATTATTAGCGATCGCCAATACGGTTTTCGTAAACATAGATCAACAGGAGATCTTCTGACTTATGTAACACATGTTTGGAACAACGCAATTGAACACTTTGGAGAATCTCGAGCGGTTGCTCTTGAGATATCCAAGGCATTCGACCGTGTTTGGTACGATGGACTCTTGGCTAAGTTACGCTCTTATGGTATGTCTGAAAGGTTCTGTTTGTGGCTCTCATGTTTCCTCAGAGAGCGTTCTTTACGAGTGGCGGTCGACGGATTTCTTTCTAACACCCTCACTATCAACGCGGGTGTGCCCCAGGGCTCCATACTGTCTCCTACTCTCTTTCTCATTTACATTAACGATCTGCTGGAAAAGACCGGGAATCCAATCTACAGCTTTGCAGATGACAGTACGCTTGTCTCTTCATTCACCTTGAACGCTCGGACATCGGCTGCTCAGGCGAATAACCGCAGACAACAGGAGGTCGTTCAACTTAACAAAGACCTGGAAGAAATTCTATCTTGGGGTGACAGTAACCAAGTGGAATTTAACGCTACAAAAACCCAGGCGGCAGTTTTTTCTAAAAAAGTTAACGTTGCTGAACCCGACATAGTTATGTCGGGGCACTCCATTCCCCTAGCATCGTCGCTCAATTTGTTGGGCGTTAGTTTGGGAGCAAATATGTCCTGGCATGAACATGTTGCAGGCATAGCAAGGAGAGCTTCTCAAAAGTTGGGAATATTATTTAGAACCAGAAAGCTTTACACCCCACAACTACTGTTAATTCTTTACAAAGCTCAAATTCGACCAACTATGGAATACTGCTTCCACGTTTGGGGCTCCGCTCCCAAACATACACTACATTTGTTGGATTCTGTTCAGAGAAGAGCGGTCCGTCTGATTGGGGACCCGGAATTGACCGGCGGCCTTGATTCGCTAGAACATCGAAGAACGGTTGGCGACTTGAGTCTTGAGTTCTACAAGTATTTTCATGGAGAGTGTTCGAAGGATGTAGCCCGCTTAATTCCTCCCAAAGCGGTGCATTTTAGAAATATATGTCGCGCTGGTGCTACACACCCGTATGAGGTTCAGCTTGTTACTCCGCGTACAACGCTTTTCAAGCAATCTTTTATATGGAGAACGTCATCCCTTGTAATTTGCCCACCGAGTACAATTTACAGCGAGTCAAGAACAACGTGAATCGCTTTTTCCGCACTCATGCTGCTCCTGAAGCGCTTTAGTGACTTCCTTGCAGCACGTGTGCTAGACCCATAAAAAAAAAAAAAAAAACTTCAAAGAATTATGTTTTGCGCACAATGACAATTAATAATGAACTGCCTTTTAATGGCGTATGTTTACCTTTCAAAACGCCATAGATGTCACTAGTCTATACTAACAAGTGTATTAGTAACGCCATCTCTTAGAAAAATCGACATTATTAACCGAAACACATATTACAAAGCAAATTTTTTGAGAACTTTCTTATAGTAACCAATACAATGCCTTAACCTCCTTAAAGAAATACTTCTAAATAAACGTATAAAGCTAAATCGTTTTCATATGGATGCAGAAGAGTCAGTAACCTAAAGTTTTTTTTCTCAAGAAAAGGCAGATATGATGACAAGGTTTTATGAATTGATAAAACATGTTTATTTTTTTTTACAGCAAAATGTTCCTTTTACTACCTAAAAGTATAATAAAGTGTTATATGAAATATCTAATTATCTTCAGACCGTAACCGTTTATTCTCCCTCAAATATGTAAAAGTGAACAACTTTGTAATATAAAGGCATAAAGAACCCGACATAAAATATCATTAAGATAAAATTTATGAAATATAAAAGGGCCTTATTATGTAAAACATACTTTATATTAATTAGATTTTAAAGGTGTGCTATTAACTATAACGCCTATATTTGTCTTATGAATGTTTACAATATTTATTCTGGTCAAAAGGAGGAAACCCTAATAATCTAGCAGAAGATCGCCTCCAGAATGCACAAAGTTACAAACATTATAAGTTCACCACTTATAGAATATCTGATAGATTGAGAAATTTCCTAGGGTAATAGGTACAGGGAGAAAGGTTGAATAATATTCGGTATGCGGATGATACCATCATGTTCGCGGACAGCTTTCGGAGTCTACAAGAGCTCATGGTAAACGTTCGGTTATTAGTCAACAGTATGGTCTAGAACTAAACATCAAGAAAACCAAATAAATAGTCATAATAAACAAGAACTTAATCGCTTCTGAACTTTTAACAGTGATCTCTCAGCCAATCGAGGGGGAGAGGAACCTCAATTCAATATTTGGGTACTTTAATTAATGTTAATTGGGATCACGCCAAGGAGATCAAATGTAGAAAGAGCAATGTTGATTAAAATGCTAAAACTGTTCAGAAGTCGCGATCTACATATTAATACAAAAATCAGACTTTTCGTTGTTCTCTGTCTTATTGTACGGAGTGGAAACATATACGCTGACTGAAGCATCATTGACAAAACTGGAAGCTTTCGAGATGTGGCTGTAGAGACGCGTGTTATAAATATCTTGGGTTGACCACGTGACAAATGCTAATGGCCTGAGAAAGTTGAATAAAACAACCGAAATCCTTAATACCATAAAAATCGGGAAACTGCAATATCTGAGGCACATCACGAGGAATGAACAGCGATACAGATTAATAATAATAATAATAATCATTTATTAGTTCCAAGAATAATAATAGTTATAAACACAAAATGGTATGAAACATTGTACAAAGAACAAAAAGATAAAAGGACATTCACAAAACACATACATATGTTTATGACAAAAAAACAAAAGGCTCAGAAGACATCATTAAAGGCAGTCAACGGAAGATGAAAACCATCCTTAACAAGTAACAATAAAATTAACATTTTTATTCATAAGTTAAGTCTGTCTGAATTACTAAAGATAAGTATAATAAGCTTTTGATAATGAAAACTTCCGTATCTTTGTTTTGGCTCTTAGTTGCGGTAATTTTCGAACACTCTCTTGAAAACTATTAAATATCTTAACGAAAGAATATTGTACACCTCTTTGGATATAACTAAAATTACACTTCTCAATTACAAGATCTGTTTTATATCTAGTTTCATAATTATATCTGTTTTGCGCATTTCCAAAGAGATCCTTGTTAATACGAACAAACATAAAGGAGTCCAATATATACATACTAGTTAAAGTTAAAAGGAATTTACTGACAAAGACATTCCTACAGCTTTCACGATAATGCATCTTAAAAGTAGCTCTGATACATTTTTTTTGTAATTTAAAAATTTTGTCTACTTGGGGAGAATTTCCCCAAAAAATCAAACCATACCTGAACCTGGACTGCACGTAAGCATAATAGGCCGTTAAGGCAGCATCAACGCCCACATTATTTGATAAGATTCTCAGTGCATAACAATATTTGGAGAGATCAGCCGCGACATTCTCTACATGCTGTCTCCAATCAAGTTTAGCATCAATATTAACGCCCAGCAGAGACAGATGCTGAGATGTTTGAATATTGCTACCCTTGTAAGGAAACGTGAGAAAATGATCAACTTTTCTGCCAAAAACCAGACACTGTGTTTTTGAAACATTCAGTAGAAGGTCATGGGTTGTAAAATAACGATCTAGATTTTCACAGGCTCTCCCCACATCAGCGACTATCTCCTGTGCGATTATTACAGTTGATATTGCAGGGTAAGGTGCTAGGAAAAAGAGGTTCTGGAAGAAGGCGCATTTCATGGCTCAAGAATTTACGATCTTGGTTCTCGATGACAACAGGTCTTTTCCGAGCGGCTATAAACAAGATCCAAATTGCCTTAATGATCGCGAACATCCAGAACGCACCAAAAGAAGAAGATAGGTACAACATATATTTGGACTAAAAATAAAAAATCAGTATATTACTACAATAAAATAAAACTTTCTAAGAATTAAGATCTGGGCCTCTTGGTCTCGGTCCTTAATATCTGACATTCGACTTCGTAATTTTCATTTACTCCTACTGCCAACTTCAAGTCTGTTTTCCACCTCTTGTCCTCTGCTTTTCACAAAGGCAGCAATATGTATTATCTCATTATTTTCAAGTGAAAATTCCAAGCTATCGTAATATCTTTGAGATTAAAGCACCGCGAAATTATATATTCTGGCACTGACAGATAAGTGACTCCCTTATTTATTATCTATAGGGCACTTCCTTTAAACACAGAAGCTAAAATTTAACTCAACTATAATAAAAAGAAAAATATAAAGAAATAATAATTTTCCCGTTTTGAGGAAATATTGGAACCAGTAACTATATTATCTATAATATATATAAAATGCAACGTCTCTCTGTCTGTCTGTCTGTCCGTTAGTGCGCCTATCACTGAAGAACCACTTATCCGATTTACGTACTTTTTTTTTTAAAACATACATATGTTCTCTGGCCAGGTTATAGGTTATATTTTATTACGATAGGTAGCATAAGGAATGAGCAGTGACGTAAAATAATGAATGATGTCGGAAATAAGTTTGCCGCTAGCGCGTGCCTTTGGAATACCCAGCCTAAACCATTAAATATGGAACAATATTATGTAGCAAAGAATATCTGTAATGTATAATCTATAATATATATAAAACGCAATGTCTCTCTGTCTGTCTGTCTGTCCACTAGTGCGTTTATCACGGGGGAACCACTTATCCGATTTACCTGTCTTTTTTAAATTCATACATATATTCTTTGGCCAGGTTATATAAAAATAATAATCTATATCTATAATATATATATATATATATATATATATATATATATATATATATATAAAAATGCAATGTTTCTCTTTCTGTCTGTCCGTTAATGCGCTTATCCCTTGAGAACCACTTATCCGATTTACGTAATTTTTTAAATTCATACATATGTTCTCTGACCAGGTTATAGGTATATATTTTATTACATCTATAATATATATAAAATGCAACGTATCTCTGTCTGTCTGTCTGTCCGTTAGTGTGCTTATCACTGCAGAACCACTTATCCGATTTTCGTACCTTTTTTTTTTAAAAACGTACATATGTTCTCTGGCCAGGTTATAGGCTATATTTTATTACGATAGGTAGCATAAGGAATGAGCAGTGACAATAATAGTAAATGAAGTCGGACAAGGTTTACCGCTAGCGCGTTCTCTTGCAATACAGAGTCCAAACCATTAAATATGGAACAATATTATGTAGCAGAGAATATCTATAATATATATAAAATGCAATGTCTCTCTGTCCGTCTATCTGTCTGTCCGTCTGTTAGTGTGCTTATCACTGGAGAACCACTTATCCGATTTACGTGCTTTTTTTAAACATACGTATGTTCTCTGGCCAGGTTACAGGATATATTTTATTAGGTGACATAAGGAATAAGCAGTGACGATAATAGTAAATCAAGTCGGAGAAAAGTTTGCCGCTAGCGCGTTCTCTTGCAATACACTCCCTAAAGCATTAAATATGGAACAATATCATGTAGCAAAGAATACAATATATATATAAAATGCAACGTCTCTCTGTCTGTCTGTCTGTCCGTTAGTGCGCTTATCACTCGAGAACCACTTATCCCGATTTACGTGTTTTTATAAATTTATACATCTGTTCTATATAATTTGATATAAGCCTAGATAATGGGAGATAAGGTGAGATAATGAGAGATAAGGAGAAATAATGGGAGATAAGGAGAAATAATGGGAGATAAGTCGAGATAAGCCTAGATAATGGGAAATAAGGTGAAATAATGGGAGATAAGGAGAAATAATGGGCGATGAGCAGAGATAAGCCTAGATAATGGAAATTATGTAGAGATAATGGGAAATAAGGATAAATATTGGGAGATAAGGAGAATTAATGGGAGATATTTTATTACGTTGGGTAACATAAGGAATAAGTAGTGACGATAGTAGTGAATCAAGTCCACGCGAGCGGAGCCGCGGGCCGGCTAGTGTAATAATATAATAAATATTTTAATTTACAATCAGAAACGTAATAAAGGGCCTTTCAAATTGTGTTTTTTTTTAATTCATGAATAAGACACAGATGGCGATGATTTCAAAAAACTTTTTATTGGTAATCGAAGTACATAATGCATGACATTTAAACAGGAAAAACATTATCTGCCAAACGTCCACTTCTTGCAGCTTCACAGATGTCCACTCGTTTGTCAAAATTTTCGTTTACATTTTGGCATAATTGCGGTTTTAACTCACCAATAACGCAAGTAATTTCGTCCTTCAGCCCAGTAATCGATTGTGGGGGACATGTAATTCCCAACCAAAACATTCAGGAAGACTTCGAAAAACATCTCCCGCTGCAGCAGACGTAATCGCCGCCTAACCGCACCAGAAATCACAGCTCAAGTAAACCTGGAGTGGCCCATCCCCATCAGCGCGACAACCATGAAGAACAGGGTTGCAGAAGGTGGACTACACGGGAGAGTTGCAGTGAGGAAACCACTTCTTAGACAAGTGAATAAACGTAAACCATTAGAATGAACCCGAGAACGTAAAAAGTGGACATCAGAACAATGGAATTCCGTCCTATGGAGCGACGATTCTAAATTGGAAATTTTCGGTTCAGCTGAAGAGAGGCTGTAGGTTCAGCAATGGTTTTGGCAACGGTAAAGTTGGAAAAATCTTTAGGATAGGAGGAATCGTGCGAAAAAAACAGTATCAAGAAATTTTGCTAAATCAAATGCTCCTTTTTGGAAGATATATTTTTCAGGGGAAATTTATTTTTCAGCATGACAACGACCCTAAACATTCTGCTAAACAAATTAGAGAACTTTTGGACCAACGGAAATCCGATGACGTCTTGGAGGTGATGACTTGGCCTCCACAATCACCCCATCGAATTGCTGTGGGACCATTTGGACAGGTGTGTTCAAAAACTTAACCCAACATCAGAAAATCACTCGTGGGAACTTTTACAAGCAGAATGGGTTAAAATAACCGAAGAAACTCTGAAGAAACTACTGGACAGAGTGCCGAAAAATGTAAAGAGGTAATTAAAAACAAAGGAGGACACATGGATGAGAAAAATCCTGGAAAATCATGAATATTTTTCTGGTTTTCTAGACTGTAAATAATGTGGAAATAAATAATAATTCATTAAAATTTAAAAAAATATATTATCTGGATTTTTGTTGTCTTGGGGCTTAAATAACTAAGTGGGAAAAAACTTTCTCACGGTAGTGTAGGTCCACAGATTCTTTAGAAATCCATATATGAATTAGAAGTACCCTTAGGGAAGCATATGAAAATACCACAACATGACTTATAAGTGACAAGAAAGTGAATATCTAAAATACAAATACTACTTAAAATAATGGAGCTGAAGTAATTTAACTGTTCTTCAAATATTTTATAGATCTATCCTTTTATCATCTCTAATGTATTGCAACTCATCTTTAGTTCTAAAATTATCAAAAGATTTTTTATCACCAAGTGGGTATAGTTTCTAGATCTCAAGTTTGATGCCTTTTTCCGTTCTTAAAATATTCTGCTCATCCTAAGGCATTTCGGGTCAAAAAGTGATTAGCTACCCAAATGAAAATAGGAGAGTAGGGGCTGAGACAATATTTTTTATGAAAATCTCACCAGGAGAGACCAAGTAGCTTATGGAAACCTCACGAGGAGAAGCCAATCAGTAAGTCAGTAGTACACCAGTTCCTGTCTACAACGTATGTTTCCATCGACTACTCAACACGTGTAATCCGCGAAATCGATTTTACAAACTTTTATATCGTGTGTTTTAAAGCCATTTATTAAAAACATAATAATTCTAATTTAAAGAAATTTCAAACAGTAGATAGTAACGAAATAATTGAAATAGTTAAAAAATTTAAAAATAAAATTGACGGTAAGAATATTTTATCTGAAGGTGTAATTAAACATTCTATAACGTACACGGCTCTTTTTTACGCCAATATCATTAATAATAGCATGCTGCAAGGAAAAGTGCCTAACGAATGGAAAATTTCCAAAATTGTGCCAATTGAAAAAATAAAATATACTATAAAACCTGAAGAGATGCGGCCAATAATTACGCTTCCAAGTGACGAAAAAATCCTTGAAACAGTGATAAAAAATCAGTTACTGCAATATTTGAATGATAACAATATTATTATTCCAGAGCAATCGGGTTTTAGAAGCAAACACTCATGTGAAACTGCAATTAATTATGTTATAAGTGAATGGCGTGAAGATTTGATGAATAAAAAATACATTGTATCAACTTTCATAGATTTAAAAAGAGCATTTGAAACTATAGACAGAAAATTATTGCTTATGAAACTGCACAAAATTGGAGTGCGTGATATGGAATTAAAATGGTTTGAAAATTATCTATCGAATAGAAAGCAACAAACAAAAATTGGAAACACGACATCATCAGCGATACCAGTGAATATTGGTCTACCGCAAGGCTCTGTCCTTGCGCCGGTACTGTTTCTCATATACATAAATGACATTAAAGACGGTTTAAAGTACGGGGATGTTAGACTATTTGCAGACGATGCACTGATTGCAATTAGTGATGTTAGTTTGGATGTGGCTATTAATAAAATGCAGTCTGATATGAATATTCTCTACAAGTGGATGTGTATAAATATGTTAAAACTAAATACAGATAAAACTAAATATATGATAATATCACACAATAACTATAATCATAATCATAAATTATACATAAATAATCGTGAAATAGAAAAAGTAAACGAAATTAAATACTTGGATATAATGATAGATTGTAAACTTAAATTTGATGTACACTTTCAATATTTAGTGAATAAAATAAACCAAAAACTTTATCTCATGTATAGAACTTGCCACATCATAAGTGAATACCATAAAATATTAATATATAGAAGCATAATTGAGCCACATTTTATTTATTGTCCTTCGGTATTATTTCTTGCTAAGGATACACAAATAGAACTACTGCAAAAACTTCAATACAAGGCAATGAGATTTATATTGCGGAAGTCTAGAGATACGCACATAAAAGATATGTTAGATCGATTAAATTGGCTGAGTGTAAAACAGAGCTTATTTTATTACCCAATGAAATTCAATACGTCAATCAGATACACAACTACAACACCAGAGGACGAAATGACTTCCGAGTAGTGGGAATTACAAATGAAGCTGATCGAGCAAATCTTTATTATAAAGGACTTAAACATTTTAATGACCTACCAAATAATATTAAAAATTGTGAAACCATAAATAAGTTTAAGCAACTATTATATCGACATTGTAAGAATATGCCTATCCGATAGTTAAATTAGGTTCTAATGAACCGTAAATAAATAAATAAATAAATAAATAATAATTTTAATTTAGAGACTATGCAATAGGGTGCACTCTCATAGTATACAAGGTTATTTATTTAGTAGATGTAATTTTAAGGGTGTAATAAAAGTAAGAATTTTTATTTGGCTCATCTTTAGTTCTAAAATTATCAAGAGATTGTCTAATTAGTTAGTTACTCTAGTCGTATCCAATAAGTCCCAGCTACCTAACGGGTAGCACTAGGTGGTATTATCGATCTTTGGTTGCCGCTTGTGTTCTAATTTGTTCGTTTTCTAGCGTGGTATAGATTTGCTGCTCTACTGTACTTATGAGTATGCTTAACTTAATTTTTCAGTATAATTAGCAAAACCACTACATTTAATTATTTTAAAGATGAAAGTCTTCCACTTACTACACTTAAAGTCTTAAATATTGAAACCACATTTTCCTTTAAGCCTTATAATGCTACTGCATCATACTTTGGAAATTAATTCTCTCATCATAAGAGCTTGTACTTTAAAAGCTCCTCTATTCTGATAAATAAGAGGTTAATCCATATAAATTTCTATTTGATGAGTTTTTAATAAGCTTGTTACGTACTTTGTAAGGCTTAATATCCGAAGAGGAAAATGAAATTAATTTAAGTTCAAGCATGTATAGACAGAGGGTGTTACGTTTATTTATTCTAAGAAATACATAAGCTTCATTTAATATCGAAATATACACGATATACAGGTTGTATCAAAACTCAAAAATATTTTCCACTGATTTATTGTTGTTACTCAATTGAAAATATACTAGAAATGTCAATAATCACATCAGTAATGGAACTATTCTACACCAAAATAATACGCTTCTCACTTTTAATAATAATAATATTATAATTATTGTCTAACAGATATACCATTTACAAGACAATTAAGCATAAATAACATAATACAAAGGAGAAAGAGATAAAAAAGAAAAGTAAAGTACTAGTATAGAACAAAAGAGACAGATAACATAAAAATCACATAGAAATTAAATAAAACTGGAAAATCAAAATTAAAATGATACACTTGGAATAAATACGTATACATGCAACAATTTATTTTTTAAGCATTTGGCAAATTGCGCAAATGACAGGGTGTTCGCGTCAATGTCGCTACAATTACTGTTGAAAACGCTCATAGCTTGAAACAAGGGCGTTTTGATGAGAAAATTAGTTGATGCAGTAGGTAAATAGAAAACAGGAGAGGTTCTGACCAATCTATTAGGAACGTGAAAGTTTACTTGAAATAGTAAGTCAGGAGAGTCAATAAGAGATTTACATAATTTTATAAGAAAACAGACCAGATGGTAATTTCTTCGATTCGTCAATAAAGGTAACTGAAAACGTTCAGTTATAATGACCTCATCGACACCCCTAACAGGGTACATACCATCATATTTTAATATAAGAAATTTGGCAAACTTTCTTTGAACATTCTCTACCTGTTTAATATACTTAGCGTATATTGGATTCCAAACAGTTGCACCATATTCAAGCCGTGAAAGCACATAGCTGGAATATAAAGTTTGTAATGTTTTACTGTTATGAAAACCACTCGAATTACGTATTATGAAACCTAACGTCCTCATCGCAGTAGTGCAGATCAAATTAATATTTGTATAATGGGCAAATAAAAGTTTAGGATCAAAAATAATTCCAAGGTCCTTGAAGGTGTTACAACGTGTAATATCTTCCTTACCTAACTTATACTGGAAGTCAGTGGTACTAAATTTATTCGAGTAAGTCAAAAAGAAGCACTTACCGAATCTAAATCGACTTTTAATTTAAGATGGTTTATGTCATTAAAAGGTATGTTCGGAGACTATTAAGTCACCATCCGTATTGACAATCATCATTTATCCTATGATTGTCTATAAATCCGACAAAAAGGACTTCAACAACAATCGGAAATATTATTATCCAGACTAGCTAAATTTAAAAAGAAAAGAAACACTTAGAACAGTCAAAATAGTTTTAGAAGAATTATGGGGACAGTTTTACTTAACAGGGGGAGTTTCCGTATCCAATTTAAGAATATATATAACATATACCGAATCGTTGCATCATTTTTCATCATGACAATGCCAGCTATCACGATTGATTATTTGACGGAGAAAAACATAGAATTAATGTCTCATTGCCCGTATTCACCACCTAACGACTTCTTTTTGTTCCCGAATGTCAAGAAAAATGCTTGGACAGCGATTTTCATCACCTTGAAACTTCTAAAATCATCTGTTTGAGGTCTCCGATGTTATTTTGGCTGGTATGGAAGCTTACATCCCTTTGCGTTGCTGAACCCGACATAGTTATGTTGGGGCACTCCATTCTCTTAGCATCGTCGCTCAATTTGTTGGGCGTTAGTTTGGGAGCAAATATGTCCTGGCATGAACATGTTGCAGGCATAGCAAGAAAAGCTTCTCAAAAGTTAGGAATATTATTTCGATCCAGAAAGCTTTACACTCCACAACAACTGTTAATTCTTTACAAAGCTCAAATTTGACCAACTATGGAATACTGCTCCCATGTTTGGGGCTCCGCTCCCAAATATACGCTGCATTTGTTGGATTCTGTTCAGAGAAGAGCTGTTCGTCTGACTGGAGACCCAGAACTTGATTCGCTGGAACATCGAAGAGCGGTTGGCGACTTGAGTCTGTTCTACAAGTATTTTCATGGAAAGTGTTCGAAGGATGCAGCCCGCTTAATTCCTCCAAAGCGGCGCATGTTATAAATACACGTCGCGCTGGTGCTTCACATCCGTATGAGGTTCAACTTGTTACTCCGCGTACAATGCTTTTCAAGCAGTCTGGAGAACATCATCCCTTTGGAATAATTTGCCCAGCGTTGTGTTTCCCACCGAGTACAATTTACAGCACGTGTGCTAAACCCATAAAAAAAAAACATCAGAGTGGAAAATAAATATAATAAATCTTAAAGGCGAGTATTTTGAGAAACAATAAAACAATTTGTACTAAAATTTTTTTTCAGAACTTAAAAGGTAGCCCTCGTATATATTTTGTGGGCAGGGGAAAGGAGAGAAGAAAAATAATCAGTGCTAGATTCGACATAGTTTTTTTTTACTAGAAAAAATAGTTTTTTTTAGCGTTGTGGTGTTAATAAGGAACCCAGTACACAAAAAACCTTTAGAAACCGATCAGCGATCATTAAGAGCCAGTTTCTCCTTTAAAACTAATACTAAAATTTTCAGATTATACTGAGCTTAAATATAATTCTCAAGGATTAAACTGGACTAATATTTTCAATGTTAAATTCAGTTGGTTTTTTTTTCTTCAATTTTTAAACTTTAGCTCAAATTTTATAATTTTTTCTGAAAGATAATAGTGCATGTTTCCAGTAATTTACATTTTTTTGTGGGCCTACTACAGGTGCGTCAGGAAAATCCTTAAAGCACTACAGGAATGAGGCGTGTGTTGAAAACCCAATTCACGTTGGTCTTGAATAGCTGTAAATTGGATTCGGTGAAAAACACACTCTCGGGCAATTCATTCCAAAAGGATAAGGATCTCCATATAACAGACTACTTAAAAAGGGTTATACGAGGAGTGACAAGCTGAACCTCATACGGATGTGATGTATTAGCGCGACGTACCGCCAAAAGTATCAGGCACCCCTAATAAACACGTGAAACTCATAAAATATTTAATTGTTTTAACAATACTATAGTCGGCGCTGTCAAAAGCTAACTTAAACAATAGACAATCTCTTTTACAGGTCCATAAAACACCTGGCCCACAAAATTGCGATAATGAGGTTTTTTTTGAAAAATATTTTTAATGTTTTATCAGTCTCTTTTTACTACTTGTAGTGTCAAGAAGCTTCCGTGTTTGTTTTATTTGTGAACTGGACATTCTTATATTTGAGAAATGCCTAAGAAAAGTAAGCTTGGTATCGAAAAACGAATTAAAATTCAAACCCAACATGAACAGGGCAAGTCCCAAGTAGAAATAGCCAAGTTAGTGAAATGTTCTCGGTGCGCAGTGCAATGTGCTATTAAAAGATTTGTGGAGACTGGCTTCTATGCCAACAAAGTGAGAACGGGCAGACAACGTAAGACTAATGAGCGACAGAACAGAAAACTCATCCGTGAGTCTATTAAAAATCGAAAAAAAACATCACCTGAGCTCGCTGCAACTCTGTCGGAAGAGATTGGGATGCCGATTAGTTCTCGAACGGCAAGGAGAAGACTGCAAAGCTAGTAAGAAGCCTTGGCTTTCAGAGACCAATAGGAAGAAACGCTTAGAGTGGGCTCTGAAGCACCAACATTTTATCGAAGAGGATTGGTCTAATGTTGTATGGCCGACGAATCCAACTTTGAGGTAAGTTAAATAACTACATAAAATTACTCTTGATTTAATCCGTTTTTGTCAAAATAATAACTAATTTTTTGATTGATTATTAGTGTTCCGTACGGAACACTTATAAGATCACTTCGGTGTCTGTCTGTCTGTCTGTCTGTCTGTCTGTATGTCTGTCTGTCTGTCTGTCTGTCTGTCTGTCTGTCTGTCTGTCTGTCTGTCTGTCACACCCGATTTTCTCCGAAACTATTTGACATAGAAAGGTGAAATTTGGTAATAATATAGGAATTGATGGCCTCATCAGAGCCATGTAGTTTTGAGAATTAAATTTTGACTTAAGGGGTTAGTTTTGGGGGGTAAAGTCGGAAGTGAAAAAAAAATTTTTTTACTAGGTCATTGAGTGTGGTGTCAAATGAAAGCTTGTGAAAACACGAGTAAAAAATATATATATAATATTATACTTGCGCGCACTTTTCTTTGTATTATTTTTAAAAATTCGCGAAAAATCGCTGTCCCGGGCCTTATCTCGAAAAGTACTTATCAAAAAATTTCGAAAAAAATTCTGGAATATTCTCCACGGGGTGTAGATTGAACGAAAATTATCACAAGTGCATTACCTTTAATAATTTATATGGTATATAAAAAAAAAAAAAAATTTCAAGGTCATCAGATTTCAGTGAAGATTGGAAACAAACTTTGTTGAAAACTCATTTGGGGTGTGTTTTGTGAAGTCACTAATCATTTTATACCACCGTAACATAAATTTTGAATTAAGGGGTTCGTTTTGAGGGGTGAAATTGGAAGTGAAAAAAAAAAAATTTTTTACTAGGTCATCGAGTGTGGTGTCAAATGAAAGCTTGTGAAAACACGAGTAAAATATATATATATATATATATATATATATATATATATATATATATATATATATATATATATATATAATGTAATGTAATACTTGCGCACACTTTTCTTCGTATTACTTTTAAAAAATCGCTGTCCCCTACCTTATCTCGAAAAGTACTGATCAAAAAATTTTGAAAAAATTCTGGAATATTCTCCACGGGGTATAGATTGAACGAAAATTATCACGAGTGCATTACCTATAATAATTTATGTGGTATACAAAAAAAAAAAAAAAATTCAAGGTCACCAGTTTTCAGTAAAAATTGGAAACAAATTTTATTGAAAACTCATTTGGGGTGTGTTTTGTGAACTCGCTGATCATTTTATACCACCCTAACAAAAATTTTTATTTTAAAAACAATCAACGTACGGAACACTAATTGTGCAAGTTCAACTTGCACTTGACCGGTTTTTTTTTTCTATTCTCACAGCTATTCGGAACGTCAGGAGTAACATTCGTGAGGGGGCTTGTCGGCGAGGAATACCATCCAGATTGCGTGGTAACTACTATAAAACACGGAGGAAGCAGCATTATGATCTGGGACTGCATGGCTGCTAAAGCTGTCGGCGCAATGTTCGTTTGTGAAGGCCGCATGAACAGCCAAAAGTACATAAATGTACTAGAAACTGTACTGATACCTTCCCTAACGCGTATTTTTGGCGACACTAATTTAGACGACATCAAATTCCAGCAAGGTAATGCACCCTGTCATAAATCAGCGGCTACGATGCTCTGGTTTAGAGACAATAACATTGTCTTGTTGGATTGGCCGGCGCAGTCTCCAGATCTAAACCCTATCGAGCATCTTTGGGGTATTTTGAAGGGCAAGATATGGGAGCATAGTATAACATCAAAAGCAGCGCTAAAAAGCGTGTTGATGGATGAGTGAGATGCCATAAGTACAGCTGAATGTACTAGGCTTGTACGCAGCATGCCCCAAAGAATTGCTGCTGTAATTAAAGCTAAGGGCGGACACACCAAATATTAATTTATTTCATAATTTTACGTCAATATACGATTTTACAAAACATATGAATTTAATTTTTTACCCTGAAACACAAAAAATGAAGTAAATTGTAAGGTGCCTAATACTTTTGGCCAAGGCTGTATATTCCTCGTGGACGGGTCTGGGAGGAATCAAGTGGGTTACATGAAAAAATAATGGTCCAGTTTGATGCTACAAGTTCAAACTTAATTTACCATCGTGAGCGAAACAAAAGCCGGAACAACCTGTAAAAAGATTTCGAAGGAACCGGAATAGATATTTAATTTCGAATTGATGTTTGGTCCCTAAATCTTGAATATAATTTAGTCGGCAAGACGACGCTTCTGCAATTTTAAATGAAACCCAATGAAAGTTGACACGATATTTGTGGAAACCAACTTATTTTGCATACAATAAAATATATTTACAAATACATGCAAAAACCCCTATCGTTGTTACCCGTTACTGCAGAAAGAAAAAACTGAATGTTATCCAAAACCGAAATTGTATCATTTAATAGATAAATGAGCAATAAAAACTGCTAAATATCGTGTAACATTGATGTAATAAATAGATTATTACTCACCTCAGATCCCCGCCTTTTTTAGTTAGGACCAACCAGCAATTAAGAAAAACAGAATGCCGTTTTCTTAAAAAGGTTTGAAAATTCTTTTAACGAGAGAAAAGCTTTCCAATGTGATGGCGATTGGACTTTAAATGATGATAATTATCAACAAATAATATTGATTTCTTGAAATCACTGAATATATTTTATTTACCTTATAATTTAAGCTAACATTCATCAAAACTTACTCACTAAGTAATAACCAGACTTGCTACAAATTAGTAAATAAAACACATTTGACCGTAAGCAACCCAGATTGTTTAGAACAAAATCAAATAACTAATCATTTTAAATTAAATTTGATAAAAAACATTTTTAGTTATGTTATTATCTTAAATATCTTTTTGTACTATGTACATGTGAATTTTGGAAATAAAATTCAATAGCCCTCAATTTTGTTCGGCTTTTTTGTTACGGTCTGTCAAGTAAGAACGTGACCGATCGTATTTGCTTGAAAAAATGTGTTTCGAGAACATTTTTTGCCATTAATGTATTCTCTGGTGTACTAACAACTGTGCAATTACCTTAGTAATTAGTCCAATTGTCTCCTGCATCAAAAATCGCCTGGCATCTTCGAGACGCTAGATTTTTTGTATACTCTGCAAATTTTTCGAATCTCGCGAGACAACTGAGTCAAAGTCCTCAGAGTCTTTTCTCTGAGCTTTCTCTTTACAAGGAACCAAACGTTTTCAATAGGGTTGGCGTCCGGCGATTGTATGGGCCACTCTAGTATCTTATCATGGCGAACCTCTTCACGACGTGATTTTCGCCTAGCAAACGTGCTTCGGAATTTAACATCATAAGCACGAAGATGCTGTCGACTAGTCTCATGGGACACATTCAAACCAGATTTTCTTAATTTTGCCGCTCCTTGACGCAGCGTCAATTTCGGGTCCCGTTAAAACAAAGACCCAATTCGTTTTTCGACTTTCCAAGTGACTTTGCTTACCAAACCACGTTTTGACAAGTCGTCGAAGTTTTTCGTCTCGTTAAAATGATTTACCCACTTCTTCACAAACGATACCGACTTTTTAATATAATTAGCAGCCGCGGAATGTGTCATTTTAGATCCCTTTGGATGGGAACAAAGAAAGGCTGCCTCGAATTGACGCGCAAACAAGTGACTCATTTTGGATTTTACGTGATTTCGACGAAAGTTCGGAATCGACTGATACTTTTACTGAAATACGTCATAGACCAAGGTTTCCTCTACCGATTTTTTGTTAAATCGCTAGAATCGCATCTACCAAAAATAAATTATCGTGGACACGTTCTTACGTGACAGACTGTATACTCCTACATTTAAGAAAAAGATAAATTTTCCGAATATAATTTGATGTTTACTTTAAATTAAAATATTTTAGTTAATCCAACAACATGAAGCTCTATGGTATATACAGCACATATAACGCAGACAATGTTAGAAAGCGGAAGTACTTACACATAGACAGCTTTGCAAAATTCCATAGCTGTTATTTCAGCTTGCAGAATTTGATCAAAATGTATGCAGGATTAACTGCGACTAATCTGTGCTTAACTGAATTTCGTAGCGCCATTAAAATTCCTGTAATCAGTAAGAGGAGCGTTGAGCAATTTTAATTATAATGTTTTTGTTACTTAGAGTGAGTCCCAGGAAATAGCTGTAATAAAAGAAATAGGTTTTGGAATGTCACATTCTTTGAATGATATTTTTCTCTAGGTTCATATAACGAGAAAATAATATTTTAAATAGTACGACACAATACTACTGCTTTTCATATACGAATACTTTATCCTTGAATTAAAGGTTTCATTTGCTTAGGTACGCATAGTATCTTTTTCACTTCTAATTTGCAAAAGCGTGTGAGTGAATACTATTATTAAACAGACCACCATAAAATATCTCTGTTGTTAAACCAACATTGTAACGATCATGTTACAACACTGTTTTTCTATCAATAATTCATGTAATACTTGCTAACTTCAGTTAAGCAGTGAGTTTAAACTTTAGAGCAGTGTGGAACGCATGTTGCCGACTTAACTTGTTTAGTTTGCATTGAATGCGTCTGATTTTGCTTCCCGGAAGTGAACCATTTTAAGGACTTCACTTTGAAGATGGGACAAAAGATATATAAACAGCCATTTCGGATTTTTCAAGGCGTTTTCCTCTAGCATGCTGTAGTGGCTTTTTCCATCGTGATGCAGTAACGGCTTAGTCCTTCGTTAGGCCGTAGTAGGCTTTTTCTTCTTCCATCATGCCGTAGTGCAGTAACGGCTTTTTTTTTTATTACCAAGTGGGTGTAGTTTCTAGATCTCAAGTTTTTTCCATTCTTAAAATATTCTTCCCATCCTAAGGCATTTCGGGTCAAAAAGTGATTAGCTACCCAAATGAAAATAGGAGAGCAGTGGCTAAGACAATATTTTTTATGAGAATCTCACCAGGAGAGGCCAAGCATCTTATGGAAAACCCACGAGGAGAAGCCAATTAGTAAGTCAGTAATATATCAGTTTAGATATCTCACTTCCTGTCTACAATGTATGTTCGACTACTCAACACGCGTAATCCTCGAAGTCGATTTTACAAACTTTTATATCGTGTGTTTTAAAGTCATTTATTAAAAACATAATAATTCTAATTTAGAGGCTCTATGCAATAGGGTGCACTCTTAAAGTATACAAGGTTATTTATTTAGTAGATGTAATTTTAAGAGTGTAATAAAAGTAAGAATTTATACCCTTCTTTATTTAAATGTAGCGTTTCACTAAACTCCTGCTCTTTCTTTCAGGACTTAACGGTTGTACCATATTAAAATTTCTTTCAACAACCACATAACTCTTCAGTATTTTTTCATTTTTTGAGCTGAAGTTAGATTCTTATTATTCAAAAATGAATGGTGCCCAAAACTGTACAACCAAGTTTTAAATAACTATAGAGACTCCTGCAAATATCTATTTCTTACATAACTTTGTGTTGAGGGTGCATTGTTGAAAACGTTTTGATTTAATTGTTTAAATATGAAAAAATTAGTTCAACACCTAACGGTTTTTTTGGAACACTTTTCAATCCTTCCATTAACAAAACTGGTTTGTCCCCAGGCTCCATACTCTATTCTACTCTCTGCTTTATATTAACAATCTACTGGAAATGAGTGCAAATCGAATCTACAGCTTTTCAGATGATAGTATGCTTTTTTTTTCTTTATTTACCTTTAATTATTTACCTTCAAAGCTCCAATATCTACCGAATATTCGTTAAGTTATTCAAAAGAATAAAAGTCTAACAGAAATTCTGTCTAGGGATTAGAATAACCAAATAGAATTAACCTCTAGACAAATCCAGGCAGCAGTTTTTCCTAAAAAAGTTAAAGATCTAAAACCCGACATAATTTTGTAGGGATACATACACCCTTCATTCTAGTCAACGACCCATCTGACTGCGGTAACGAGGTCTCCGATGTTATTTTAGCTGGTATGGACACTTACATCCCTTTTTCGAAGAAATGCCCTTCCAACGGCAAGCCTTGGTTTGATCGAAAATGCAAAGAAACTGTTGCTTCTAAACATCTTGCCTACCGACAACGGCGGTGCGTCCCAGGGCTCCACACTGTCTCCTACTCTCTTTCTCATTTAAACTGACGATCTGCTGAAAAACCAGGAATCCAGTCTAGAGCTTTGCAGATGACAGTACACTTATCTCGTCATTCACTTTGAACGCTCGAACATTAGCTAGCCATGCAAATATCCGCAGACAGCAGTAGGTCGTAAAAAAGATCTGGAAGAAATTCTATTTTGAGGTGACAGTACTAAGTAGAATTTAATGCTACAAAAACCCAGGCGGCAGATTTTTCTAAAAAAGTTAACGTTGCTGAACCCGACATAGTTATGACGGGGTAACCTGAACTAACATCGTCACTCAATTTGTTGGGCGTTAATTTGGGAGCAAATATGTCCTGGCATGTAGCAGGCATAGCAAGGAGAGCTTCTAAAAAGTTGAGAATATTATTTCGAACCAGAAAGCTTTACACTCCACAACAACTGTTAATTCGTTACAAAGCTCAAATTCCATCAACTATGAAATACTGCTTCCATGTTTGGGGCTCCGCTATCAAACATACATTGCATTTGTTGGATTCTATTCAGAGAAGAGCTGTTCGTCTGATTGGAGATCCGGAACTGACCAGCGGCCTTGATTCGCTGGAACATCGAGGAACGGTTGGCGACTTGAGCCTATTCTACAAGTATTTTCATGGAAAGTGTTCGAAGGATGTAGCCCGCTTAATTCCTCCCAGAGCGATGCATGTTAGAAATACACGTCGCGCTAATGCTTCACGTCCGTATGAGGTTCAGCTTGTTACTCCTCGTACAACGCTTTTCAAGCAGTCTTTTATATGGAGAACATGATCCCTTTGGAATAATTTGCCCAGTACTGTGTTTCCCACTTTGTACAATTTACAGCGATTCAAAAACAACGTGTCGCTCTTGTAGCGTTTTAGAGACTTCCTTGCAGCACATGTACTAGACCCATAAAAAATAACCGGTCCAGCGCAAGTTGAACTTGCGCAATTAGTGTTCCGTACGTTGATTGCTTTTAAAATAAAAAAAATTGTTACATAGGTATAAAATGATCAGTGACTTCACAAAATACACCCCAAATGAGTTTTCAACAAAGTTCGTTTCCAATCTTTACTGAAATGTGATGACCTTGAAATTTTTGTTTTTTTTTTTATATACCAGATAAATTATTAGAGGTAATGCACTCGTGATAATTTTCGTTCAATCTACACCCCGTGGAGAATATTACAGAATTTTTTCGAAATTTTTTGATAAGTACTTTTCGAGATAAGGTGCGGGACAGCGATTTTTCGCGAATTTTTAAAAATAATACAAAGAAAAGTGCGCGCAAGTATAACATTATATATATATTTTTTACTCGTGTTTTCACAAGCTTTCATTTGACACCACACTCGATGACCTAGTAAAATTTTTTTTTTTCACTTCCGACTTCACCCCCCAAAACTAACCCCTTAAGTCAAAATTTAACTGTCAAAACAACATGGCTCTGATGAGGCCATCAATTCCTATATTATTACCAAATTTCACCTTTGTATATCAAATAGTTTCGGAGAAAATCGGGTGTGACAGATAGACAGACAGACACCGAAGTGATGTTATAAGTGTTCCGTACGGAACACTAAAAAACAGAATAATTTTGATGTTGTTTCAGGATTAATACGTCGTCCTGCTGGGAACCATTGATTTCAACGTTTAACATCTTGTGGCACATTTAAAAATATTTTTTTCGGGAGGTGTTTTTGTAGTATTCGTACAAAATGGTACGAAACAGGCACGATAACTTTTTAGATTAGACATTTCCAATAAATTTATCAATACACTGATGTTAATAATAAGAATAAATTGATTGAAAACTAAAACATTCGTATCAGCTGTCTGTGATGTTGAGGGAAAATAAACATTGTGACATTACACGCGCTCGAGATTTTTCGGGAAATGTCGGCGCGTCATCGGTCTTCTTCTTCTTCTTCTTCTAACAGCCCTTCACAGCCCACTCCTGGACATACGCCTCCCCCATACTCTTCCATAGTCTTTTGTCCTGTGCTATCTGATGCCATTTATTCCCTACATTGTTTTTGATGTCATCTAGCCAGCGTAATTGAGGTCTGCCAACACTGCGCTTATGAAGGCGAGGTCTCCACTGTACAGTACACCTTGTCCATCTTGAATCGTCCTGTCGTGCAACATGGCCCACCCAGTTTCACTTCAATTGAACAATGCGTTCTATAACATCTTCAACTTTTGTTCTGTTAATAATATTCTCATTTGTGATATGATCTCTGAGACTTATTCCTAACATCATCCGTTCAATAGCCCTTTGTGTTGTCCTGAGTTTGTTGGCTGATCTAATGGTGAGCGTCATGGTTTCCATCCCGTATGTCATTACTGGTATTAAGTTTAAAAATTTATTTTCAACTTTTTAACTATAACGAAAAAAATAAAAATAGTTTTGTTATCAAAGTTATATATGATCTTTCCATTTATGACAATTTTTTTAACACCCCAATTGCCCAATATATATAATATTTTCCACCGAGTACAACTTACTGTTACTCGAGACCAACGTGAATCGCCTTTCCTTTAGAGTTTCAGGAATTTCTCTGTAGCACCTTTGACGGGTCTATAAAAAAAGAATTTATAACTATGTATTGATTTTACCTGGAAAAACCGAAACGTATCTATCAAAGGACGGCGCAGCAGTAATTTAATTCCTGTCTATAACTATTAGCGCCTTCTATTTCCAAACTTTAGATAGGTAAGTTTGTGTATTTAGGTCATGTCCTTAGAAAGAAGATCTTATTACTCCATTACTCCTTTTTTGAAATTATGTCGTCTCAAGGGCCTATTGTTCTAGACGTCTGGAGAAATATATTCTCATTGAGAAGAATACAAGATTTTTCATTTGATTAATTTGGTAATTGACCCAATATTATCATTTTTATTGAACAATATTCATCAAATTTATTGACATTTGAAACTGACATAAACTAAATTAATTCGCACAATTCCCATGACTATAACCATTTCATTTAAATGACATGTTAAATGCAACGATGTATTGACCAATGATTTTCATTATACTTGTTAATTATTCAATACCATAATTAGCACCATATAAATGGTAATATTAATAAACAGCAAATGTGATTGACAAATCAATTGAATTTTGTATAAAGGGTAGGGAATTACTAAAAATATTCTTGGTTAATTATACCAAAGAAAAAATAAATTTAACTATATATTATCGTACGGAGTTTGCTTATAATCAGACAAATGATTTAATGCAGTTTACGGTTTCCTCACTTTTTGCTTACGATAAACTTCACGAAGGACGACTTGCCATCTATTATCATAAATATATAATAAAAGACTGTTTTTAGTCAATTTCCACTGGTTTATTTAAATTGAGATGACACGTTTCGCGGATGATGCAGCTTCTTCAGAAGTCGAAGGGAAAATCAACTTCCTAGACTTAACAATCAGTAAAACAATGAAAAAACATGAATTTGCAATATATCGCAAACCTTGTCATACAGATACCACAATTCACAATAGTTCTCACTACTCTAATCATCATAAACTCGCGGCGTATCATAGCTTTATACATAGACTAACTAATATCCCCTTATCACAGGACAATTTTACTAAATAATTAAACTACATAAAACAAGTAGCCGTTAACAACGGTTATTCGGTTACTTTAATCGATAACATCGTTAGGAAAAAACAAGGCAATCTCAGAAATATACCCACGTTTTAAGGACAGAAAAATCACATTTAAATGCTTAACCTATTTCGGCAAACCAACAGAAAAAAAATGGGAAAATTTTTAAATCAAAAAGACAAAGACTAACAATACTCTAGGGAAATATCTCAAAAACTACAAACCACAAATCAATAAAGACAATAAATCAGAGGTTTATCAATTAACATGTGGGTCATGTCCTAAAACATACATAGGACAAACTGGACGTACATTTATACAAAGAATTAGAGAACACGAAATAAATTTCATCCATAGAAAGACTAATTCAACATATGCTAATCACCTTTTAACAGAAAATCACACGTTTAACAAGAATTTCAAAATTTTACATACTCAACAAAAAGGTTTAAAACTAAACCTTTTAGAGACAATGCAAATAAATCGATTAAGGAGTACAGGTACTTTACTCAACGACCAGGTAGATTTAAGCAATTCACCATTATTGAATTTATTCTCCTAATTCCATGTCTGTGTCGGTTTTCCGATTAGGTGTAATATTATAATTAAGAAATTATTTAAAATTGTGAACATTAAACCTAACTTGACAGTGTAAAATGTAGATGTGAAGAAGCTGCATCGACAGCGAAACGCGTCATCTCAATTTAAATAAACCAGTGGAAATTGACTAAAAACAGTCTTTTATTATATATTTATAATGAATTTTCATCAAGTAGAAGCTACAACCATCTAAAATATTATAAAGTATTTTTTTGTCGGTGGACACCTCCAATATATCTAGTTCAACTTCAGACTTCTTTGAGAAGAAGAAATATCCATGACAACATGAAATAATTTTGCGGTTTATTGCTCGGACCTTGAAAAATTAATTTTTGAATTATACTCTGCACTTGATCTTTTTAAAAAAGGTGTCTCTACGGACATAATTTGTAAATATTATATTTTGGCCTAAATTCTCAGGTAAAATGATTTTATATTACAACATCATTTTTGCAATAAAATATCAAGTTTTTTTTTATTGTTTGTGATATATGTATATGATTATACCACAATCTATATCCACACATCTGAGACCTCAAGATTGGTTGAATTACTTTAAAGCTATGCCTATTATGTAAACATATACCGCAGAACACTAATAGATATGCCAATATTACGGCCTGCATAGACAAGATTGTTTACAAATTGGCTAATAGTACATTTCTGTGGTCAGTTAATGTAATTTCCAAATCAATGGATCACAAAACTAGCACACACTAATATTGACATGTGCTAGTTGCAAACGTCAACATTTGCTATTATTCTTATATTAATACAGCCGGTCAAGTAAGAACATGTTGCGCATTATTCATTAAAAAATATATTTAAAAGTTTTTTACATCATTCAATAGTAAAGAATTGCCATTAAAATGCTAATGATTCAGAATTTCGTCTAGTCCCCATCAGTGTCGATGATCGCCTGGTATCATCGGGGCATACTTTCGACGAGATTTTTCGCATATTGCCTGAATTTGCGTGACAGCTTTTTGCTATGAAGCTTCTGCTGGATATATAACAACAGGGACTCGATTGGGTTGGCATCGAGCGACTGGGATGGCCAATCTAATATGAAGATACCGGATTTCCCTTTCTACTGGCTACAAGTTTTACTCTGATGTTTGGGGTCGTTATCCTCTTGAAGAATCCGCTCCTCATTTTTATCGACAAACTACCGTGTAGTAGTCGGTACTAATACCTTCTTCTAAATCAGTAGCATTTTTCCAATGTTCAAATTGTAGGTAAAGATGAGGAGCTCCTAATACTTTTTTCGAAAGACGTCCTTAAACATGGATCTTTACAAAGGCTTCAGAGTACGCTGAACCAATTGGTTCAGTCTCGACTTATGTTTTTCTCTGTCCACGTAAGTCGTTTCTCTCAGTGTTTTTCGCTCAGCATTGGTTTCCTGATTGCACTCAGCCACTTTAAATCGTTAGCCTGGAGAGAAGTGCGAATCGTTTCATACGATTTATCTAAACGTTTCTACTTTAGTTGGTAATACAAAGTTAATTGAGAATTTCGAGAAAACATGTTAATGATTTTTTCGGTATTATCCGACTTTTCCTTTCGAACCACGTTTTAACAAATCATCAACATTTTCTAACTGAGAGTATAGTTTCATTCACGTGTTACCGATTGGCCTGGACTTACCCATGTATATACACTACCGTCAGAAAGTATTTACCCACCTAGTTATTTCAGTCCGAAGACAACAAAAACCCAGAAAATATACATTTTTTTAAATTTTAATGAATTATTATTTATTTTCACATTATTTACAGTCTAGAAAATCAGAAAAATATTTATGATTTTCCAGGATTTTTCTCATCTATGTGACCTCCTTTGTTTTTAATTACCACTTTACAGAGTTTCGGCATTATGTCCAGTAGTTTCTTCAGAGTATCTTCGGTTATTTTAACCTATTCTGCTTATAAAAGTTCCCACAAGTGACTTTCTGTTGTAAGATTGAGTTTTCGAACACATGTCCAAATGGTCCCAGAGCAATTCGATGGGGTTCAAGTCGGGTGATTGTGGAGGCCAAGTCATCACTTCCAGGACGTCATCGAATTTCCATTGGTCCAAAAGTTCTCTAATTTATTTAGGGTCGTTGTCATGCTAAAAAATAAATTTTCTCTGAAAATATCTCTTCCAGAAGGAAGCATTTGAGTTAGCAAAATTTCTTGATACTGTTCTTTTCGCATGATTCCTTCTTTCCTCAAGATTTTTCCAACTTTACCGTTGCCAGAACAACCCCAAACTATTACTGAACCTCCACCATGTTTTACTGTAGGCAACTGACAGGCTTCCAATATCCTCTCTCCAACTGCCCGCGGCACGTAAACTCGTCGATTTGAACCGAAAATTTCGAATTGAGATTCTTCGCTCCAAAGGACGGAATTCCATTGTTCTGATGTTCAATTTTCTTGTTTCACTTGCCTAAGAAGAGATTTCCTCACTGCAACTCTCCCGTTTAGTCCACCGTCTGCTAACCTGTTCTTCACGGTTGTCACGGTGACTGGGATGGGTTGCTCCAGGTTTACTTGAGCCGTGATTTCTGTTGCGGTTAGGCGGCGATTACGTTACTGTTGGACATTGTTATAGCTCTGTCTTCAGCGGGAGTAGTTTTTCGAGACCTTCCTGAACGTTTTTGGTTGGGAATTCCATGTCCCGCAGAAAAATTTTTTACGGTGTAGTCCACCGTTCTCCTTGGCATACGCATATCACTCGCAATTTGTCGACTCGAGTTACCATTTTGATGTCAGAGCCCGATTTTCAACGGAAACTTCTTTCGTTTTTGGCATTTTCACAAAATAATTGAGCCTGTTTCAATGACAAAGTACTGTTTGCGAATGGTTAATTTCCAAAAGGGTATTTGTGGTATTTGTAGCATAGTTTTTATCATAAAATGTCACTAGGAATTTCCATAATCCCTAGAGGCTTGAAATGAGTTCGTACTTCAACTAGAATCCTCAGAAATCGCCTCAAAACGATTATCATGCAAAACTTGGAAATTTGCTCTAATTGGTTTTTAATTTGTGATTTCACCAAAAAGGCTTATCTAAACAATTTTATGATGGACACTTGTTAAGAACAATTAAATTTACCTAATATA
The DNA here is from genome assembly GCA_019049505.1 of Pachyrhynchus sulphureomaculatus. Classification (NCBI taxonomy): domain Eukaryota; kingdom Metazoa; phylum Arthropoda; class Insecta; order Coleoptera; family Curculionidae; genus Pachyrhynchus; species Pachyrhynchus sulphureomaculatus. The sequence continues at coordinate 204,861,608 of CM032449.1, forward strand.
CCTAATAGGTTTAATTAGGTGTTAAATTTTGGCAGTTACGCACACGCTGTAGGCGACATTTTCAGACCTTCTGGATGATTACATAGGAACACATACTCGAAGCGTGAAATATATGCAGCATTCATGTTCGCTAATGTACTATTTAACTGTAAATGAGGTTAGGAATGAGTCTCTTTCCACAGAGGATTGTTTGCAGGAGTGCCAAAAATAACCTAAAAAAAAAAGAATTTCTATAACCGACCGCAAGTTCGGGTGACACGTCCTTTTTTGACGACTGTAGGTACATAGAACAACCCAAAACGCTAAGAAAATAATAATGCAAAGAAAAATAACCGGCCAAGTGCAAGTCGAACTTGCACAATTAGTGTTATTGTGGAAGTATAAAATGAACAATGACTTCACAAAACACACCTTAAATGAGTTTCAACAAAGTTTTTTTTCGATCTTTACTGAAAACCGATGACCTTGAAATTTTAGTTTTTTTTTATATACCGGGTAAATTATTAAAGGTAATGCATTCGTGATAATTTTCGTTCAATCTACACCCTATGAAGAATACACCAGAATTTTTTCAAATATTTTTCATTAGTACTTTTTTAGATAAGGGGATACAGCGATTTTACGCAATTTTTTAAAAATAATACAAAGAAAAGGGTGCGCAAGTATTACATTATATATATTTTGGAACTCGTGTTTTTACAAACTTTCATTTGACACCCCAGTCGACGACCTGGTAATTTTTTTTTTTCACTACCGATTTCATCCCTCAAAACTAACCCTTTAAGTCAAAATTTAACTTTCAATACTACACAGGTCCAATGAGGCCATCAATTGCTATACTGGTGCCAAATTTCAACGTTCTATGTCAAATAGCTTCGGAGAAAATCGGGTATGACAGACAGACAGACGGATAGACGGACAGACACCGAAGTGATCTTATAAGTGTTCCGTACGTAACGCTAAAAAGTCAGATACTGCTATTTAAAGAATCATGATATTTAATATTTACGATTCCAATTTATTAAACGTCCTGCAATTTCATAATATGGGGTAGTTTTTTAATGTCAAACTAAGGTCCTGGCATTTTGTTTCTAAATCGATTCGTATAACCTATCACATTTATGTTAGTTATCTAGTTTTAAAATTGTACTAAGAGAAAAGAATACAAATTATTTCATAGTTTAACATTAGTAGTTTTGATTTCGTCTCCACAAAATAAAATAAAAATTATTGAAACTATTTTTATTATCGTATTGTGTTCTTGAAAAAAATCACCCTCTTCAAGTTTTATGGTCTCCAGATCACGAAAACCATAACTTTCCATTTCTGTCAGTTTGTCGATCTGTAGTTCTGTTGGCTGGATAACTCTCGGATGAAATGAGATATCGATTTAAAATTTGGTACATATATAGTATTTGTAGTGGGGATAAAAGCTTTAGGCTAAGAGAATGAATAGGGTAAGGGTAATTAAATTTCATACAATTTTAATAGCAATACAAGAAGCTTTCTTAGTATTGGGTTTAATTTTTATTTTATTATATATATATATATATATATATATATATATATATATATATATATATATATATATATATATATATATATATATATAATGTTTTTATTTCTTATTTATTCCTTGTAAATTACAAAGCTCCATATAGGAGCGTGGAACAATGTCAAAAGTTCTTAAACTAAGAAATATTGCATTTTATCAAATATTCTAGTTACACACATAAAAATAGCCGAAATTCATCAGCAAAGAACTCTCCAAACTATAAAATGCTTTACGGACTAAATAATTCTTAATTACTAGTTTCAGCAAGTTCGTTCTTAAAATTCTAACATGATTAGGAAAACTATTGTACAATCTTAGAATACAAAAATGTACATTCTTTTGTATATAGGAATATTTACTTTTGTTTGGTTTTAAATCATTTTTTAACCTAGTGTTATGTTCATGCACTCTTATGCTTTCTTGAAATAGGTCTTTATTACTATGAACAAATAACACTGCTTCATATATATATAAACTTATTACAGTAAAAATCCGTTTTGAAATGAATACGTTTTTACAACTATCTCTTGCCTTTATTCTGTACACTACTCTTAGACACTTTTTCTGCAAGACCAAAATTCTGTTTATTTCACAGGAATTTCCCCAAAAGATGATTCCATATATCATACGCGAATGAATGTAGGCGTAATAAGAAGACAGTGCTGCGTCTTCACCAACATAATCTAAAATGACTCTTAGCGCGTAACAATACTTAGCCATATTATTGGCCAAAGCACTGACATGACACTTCCAGTCAAGTCTCCTATCCACAATCACTCCAAGAAATAAAATCTCATCTCCCGAAACTACATCAATGTTGTCATATGTTACTGTTACACGTTCATTACTTCTATTAGAAAATAGAATCATCTGTGTTTTTGAGATATTTAAAAGTAGATCATTCGAAGTAAAATATTGCCTTAATAGGTTTAGAGTATTAACCATTTTTTGAAGTAAGAGATGTTTATTATCCTCTTTAAAGATCAGAGTAGTATCATCGGCATACAGCACTATATAGTCATGCGACACTTTAGGCAATTCATTAGTATACAGTACAGTAATACCCCGCTTTACGCGAGGGATACGTTCCGAAAAAAATCGCGTTAACTGAAATTCGCGTATATCGAGGTTTATGATTAAACATAGTCAAAATTTAATACAAAAAAATACAAATCATTTTAATCAATCACTTTAATTCTAAGAACACTTTATGCAATACATACTCTTATTTTTTACGGAAAAATACATCTATTGTCTTTTGGGTAACGTTTTGTTTACGTTCTTGTAAAATACGTTCATAACACCCAACACTGTTTTTAATTGTTTGACACACGGTCAAGACACGGTCATCATTATTGTCTATACTCTGCAATATGTCCAAACCTGAATAAATTTTTGAAAGTGCATTTTGTATTTCCCCTGAAGATAAAACTTTCTCTTCTACTTGTTCTTCCTCATCGTAGATAGGATTATTCTGTAACTCGATCAGATCTTCATTGCTAATAGGATCGTCGTGCGTTGCTACAAGTTCTACGAGATCTTCTACCGTGACATCTTCAAGTTCAGACCCCTCAATCATTGCAGCAATGTCTTCAAGCACTTGTCTCTGCATCTGGACAATTCTTCTAGGTGCTTCCACTACATCTGGCCAAAGATTACGCCACACCCCATTCATACAACTCATTTTAACTTCCTTCCAAGCCTCTTCTATGTTGTGAATAGACTTCATAATGTTGTATGACTTCCACCACTCTCGCATAGACTGTCTTCCTTCCCCGTCAGTTTCATGAATTAGTTGGCTAAAAGTGCGGCGATGGTAATAAGCTTTGAAGTTTGCTATTGCTCCCTGGTCCATAGGTTGTAATATTGACGTAGTGTTTGGTGGAAGGAACTTTACGTACACTTTTAAGTCTCTGGGCGTATCAAGTGAGGTTGGATGTCCTGGGGCATTGTCTAAGAGTAATATAACTTTAGGTTCAAGCCCATTTCTGTCACAGTATGATTTGACTGATGGGCAAAAACTATTAGAATACCATTCTTGAAAAATTTCCCGTGTAACCCACGCCTTTCTGTTTGATCGCCACACAACTGGTAGACTTGTCTTGTCTGTGCCTCGCATTGCACGGGGTGTTTCTGAATGGTACACTAGTAAAGGTTTCAGTTTGAAATCACCAGTGGCATTACCACCCAGCAGAAGTGTTAGTCGATCTTTCGCAGCTTTGAAACCACTGGCTTGACGTTCTTCCTTAGAAATGAATGTTCGAGATGGCATTTTTTTCCAGTAAAGTGCGGTCTCATCAACATTGAAGATGAGACAAGCAGGAATTTTCTCTCGTCTAACGAAGTCTTGAAACTTGTCTGGAAACTCAGCTGCAGCTTGAATGTCCGCGCTGGCCGCCTCGCCTGTTATGTGGATATTGTGAAGATTAGAACGCTGCTTGAACCGATAGAACCAGCCTCTGCTGGCAGCAAAAGTCGGAGTGGCACTCCCTTCTCCTTCTTTTGTTTTCAGCATCTCATACAAAGATTTTGCTTTTGTGCATATGAGATCTTGACTTAGTGGTGTGTTCTTCTTATTCAAATCTTCGATCCAGACTGACAGTAATTTCTCCATTCTTTCTAAGATAGATGATCTCGAACGAGAAAGTTTTGTTGCACTTATAGGTGTTGAACCTTCGCTGGAGATTTTAATTTTTTCCCGATTTTTATAAATCGTTCTCACAGTCGATTCTGAGAGTCCAAAATCTCTCCCAACAATTGTTGCTTTGCCTCCATTTTCCATTCTTCTTAACACTTTCATCTTCAATTCCAAAGTGACGCTTTTACGCTCTTTTTTCTTTACAGGCGGCATTTTTAACGTAGGGTTAAATTATGTATGTATGTATCTCCAATAAATATTAAAACAAAACTGCCAGCCGACCGAACTAACATTACGGAACAAATGAACACACGAAACGAACGAGGAAATCCCCATAGAACAAAGTCGAAGGACAGGGAATTCCCAATTCTTCAAAGAGAATATTCAGAGAAAGCGGGGATCCCCCCGCGACCATAGAGAAGTTAATGACTACATGAGCGCGAAATTTGAAATTCGCGTTATAGTGAAACCGCGCGTAACGGGGTCGCGCTAAGCGGGGTATTACTGTATATATAACAGGGGTCCTAAAATTGAACCTTGAGGTACACCCCTTTTTATTATGACCTTCTCAGAGCAAGCAAGCTTTCCACAAGGGTCTGTTTCAATAACACATTGTGTTCTGTTTTTTAAATATGATTTTATGAGCTGAAATTTGGGTCATAATTATATATATATATATATATATATATATATATATATATATATATATATATATATATATATATATATATATATTATATAATTATGACCCAAATTTACACACCTGTAGTAGTCGTCAACATGTAAGACGTTAAAATGGTAGAATAGATGGTAGAGGCATTGCTTCAATAATATTGCATTATAAGTTCTTGGAGTAAAGTAGTATGAAAACTGTTATCTTAATTATTTTCAATTGGTTAAATATGTAAGGGGTTGGTTCACATGAATTTCGTTAAATATTTTTTTCGGCGTTCTCAGGGCTGAGAAATTCCAAAATTCTATTCTCTTTTAATAATTACCATATATATATATATATATATATATATATATATATATATATATATATATAATTATATATATGTTATATGGTAAGATATAACGCCTACCTTTGCCGTCAGTACTGGCTTAAGTACCGAAAATTCTCTTCTCTCGTTTGTCGATCCTAGCCCGGCTGATGAGTCGTAATACGTCGAAACGGTTCTCGGGATGGATTCGACAAATAAGAGAACCGTGGGTAGACTGCTGAGATATGGACTTTCGTCCATTTTCAGTTGTTCTTACTTTAAACTATATATATATATATATATATATATATATATATATATATATATATATATATATATATATTTGTATGTATATAATTTGTCAGCATCACAAGCAAAAACCAGAATAAATTCTTTTATTGCTGTTGAAGGAATACAAAATTCAAACATCTCCCCTCCATTCACTTTCTTCTTCTAAACCAATATCGGTTAAAAACTATAGGTTCCTGCCCCACTTCAAGTAACACAAGTGTACCAATTTTATAAACGATTTCTTATTTGGTTTAAGAAGCATCGTGCTAACAGACTGACAGACAGATGTACAAGCGGATAGAAACTGGAAACTCTGAATTTTCTAAATCTAGTAATCCTAAAAAATTAAGAATAGGACTTCTCTTAGCGAATGCCTACATACAGTTCTTCCCCTAGCGAAGCAAGTAAAGATATAACATATATATATATATATATATATATATATATATATATATATATATATATATATATATATATATATATATAATTTAAGCTGTTTTTTTCTAACTTGTCTATTCATCGCCTTAATATTTAACTGGTAGTTGATTTTACAGACTCAGTTAGCAAAAACATTGCTTATTGGGTTTAGTAAACCTAATCAGCCCAGATTCATATTTTCACATAATAAAGCAAAAAAAAAAAAAAAGAAATTGTGTTCCGATGCGAATTTGTAATGTCAATCAACCGGCCAGAGAACAGTTGCAAATCAATTTGTTCCTAAGGATATTACAGAATAATTTTCATGATTGCACTAATTTTCCAATCTAGATATGGAAGTCAAATGTTTTGTGAATGAGGAAATCAGTTTATTTCAAAATTTTACGCTGGTAATGGAATAATCTGTTTTAATTCAATAATTGCTGGATTTTTTTTTAAAGTAAATATTTGTTGCATTATATTTTGACCCTAAAATCTTATCATCATCATTAGCTTATTTCATCCATAGTCGGATGTAGCCTCCCCAAGTCTTCAATCAGCTCTGTTGTTTGCTTTTTACATCCAATAGTGTCCCGCTAGTCTTTTTATGTCGTCCGTCTATTTGTCTGTGGTCTACATCTGCATCTTTTATGTCCTCTGGGCCTCCATTCAACCATACGGCGTGTCTATCTGTTATCATTCATCCTTGTGATATGCCCTGCTCAGTTCCACCTTAATATACATATTCTTTCCATTACATCTGTCTCTTTTGATCTTCTTCGTTTCTCGATGTTAGAAATACGATCTTGGAATCTAATATTTCGCATTTTCCTCTCCATTACTTTTTCGGTTACCTGGAGTTTGTATATTATACTTTTATTTAAATTCCAGGTTTCAGTGCCATATGTTAATACCGGCAGTACAGTGTGAGTCAACAATAGAGTAAAGTTCAATATCTCATTTGTTTTGGGAATGACGAAAACAGGTTAAATACAATACGTTTAGGGAATGTTAAGGTGCATAGTTTAAAATAAACCAAATAAAATTGATTTATAATATACAACACTTGTAGTGAGCATAAAATCCTTAATTTTGACCAATATTATATCAGGCGAAAAAAATGAGAGGAGTAGATATCAATAAATTTGGTGACATTTCTATATTATTTGAATAATTTTTCCTGGCTTTTGATTAAGAGTAGAAATTAAACATTGGCTTGGCACATAAAAATCGTCAGTTTCACCTCTGCATTAAAAGTAAAAGAAGTGCAAGGCAATGAATATCTCGAGCAAGCAATCCATTAATCCTAAAAATAGCATGTGACAAATTTTGCTCTATTTAAAGCTGCTTTTGCAATATAATAGCGATAGTTGTATTATGGAATCATATTGTAAAACATCTTAATAATCAAAAGCTATCTGATGTAAAACTACTGACTCTTTTAATCGTAAAGCAGAGCAAATGAGCAGGGAAACAAAGACACTTGACTACTCTATATGTACAGGGTGAGTCAACGATAGAGTAAAGTTCATTATCTCATTTGTTTCGGGAATGACGAAAAAATGTTAAATACAATAGTTTTAGGAAACGTTAAGGAGCACAGCTTAAAATTATTTTTGAGTATACAGGGACCTTCAAAAAAGTGTGGCCGATATAACATGTTTTTTTGAATGGAACATCCTATTTTCTAATTTATTCTTATATTCTGCGTAAAATTTTATAAATTTTTTTTATCAATAATGTTATATAGCTAAACTTAGTAGTTTTTCTAATATTTAAATTTTTAAAAAAAAAAATAGTAGTTTTCAGTTGTGTAAAAAATTGTCAGTAGCGCCATTGTTTCTGAAGGTGGAATACTCATAATTGGTACGAGCGTTCTATAGAGGTAGAAAGGATATATGTAAGGAAATTTGAGTTAGACGCTATAGGGTGTTCAAAATAAATTTATACATTTCGACTATTTTAAATTGAAAAATCTCAATTTTTTTAAATGGCACACTCTGTATATTATTATATTTTCTGATAGATTTTATAAAACCCTCCAACTTTTATTAAGTATGTCATATACCTATTTCTAATACTTTTCGATTTATTTTGAATTTTTACCTTTGTTTTTAATACACTTACACTATTATGAAAACATAAAAAAATAGTTAATAATGATTCTAATATAGTTTAACTTATCTAATGATTAATTATTATGACGTAATAAAGTTCAAAAATATGCCCGTCTACTTGAATACACATATTTAGTAGTTTTGCTATATTTTCCTTCACTTTCCTTAAAATAAAGGGCGTTATTATCCTGCTCGCATCCCGTATTCTGTTTTCCATATCTACTAGGGGTTCACATAAACACGATCTTTAATGTAGCCCCACAAAAAGAAGTCTAAAGGTGTTAAGTCACATGATCGAGGGGCCACTGTATGAATCCATCCCTACCGATCCATTTTTGTGGGTAACGATCGTCTAAAAATTCCCGAACTTCCGGGTGGTAATGAACAGGAGCTCCGTCTTGTTGAATCTACATTTGTTCCCTTTCAAAGTTATTAACTTCATCAACTTCTTCAAGAAGCTGGGGTAATTCGTTCTTCAAAAAATTTAGATATCTAGGCCCGTTAAGTAGTTCGCGGAAAAAGTATGGACCAATAATTCGAAAATTTACATATATACATTAAACGACCAATGGTTTTGTTTTTGAACTTCTCAGACCCAAAATAGATTAACTGTTGAATAATAATGCATGTTATGGCTGTTAACTGCTCCACTACTGCGAAAAGTAGCTTCATCAGAAACAATATTTTGGATAAAAAATTTGGATCGGCCTCTATTGCACCATTCATGATAGTACAAAAGTTTACTAGTCGTTCAAAATCACGGTCTTGAAGTTCTTGCTGTAGTTCTATATGAAAGGGATGATACTTGTATTAGAAATATAACTAAAGTTAATGGTTATGACGATGACTTAGTAAATAAGCTAATAAATAGACATAAGTTTAGGTTTAATATTCAGAATTCCACCTTTTTTACATGCGAAGAAAATAACACCAAGTATGTCTCCATACCATATAATTCGAAATATAGCAAGGGACTCAATAAGGTATTTAATAAGGTAGGCCTCACCTTAGTCTATAAGTCATCAGACAATCTGTGGAATATCTTAGGAAATTCCAAAGATAAGATTCCTAATTGTGAGAGAAGTGGAATTTATGAAATTAGTTGTAATGATTGTGACAAAAAGTATGTTGGGCAAACTAAAAGGTCAATTAAAACACAATTTAAAGAACATTTAGCACACTTAAAATACAGTAGAACAGAAAAGTCTGGCATTGCCGAACATGCCCTTGAAGCTGATCATACTGTAACATTAGATAATCTAAGATTAATAAAAAATGTATCTGACAGGAGATTGTTGAACGCATACGAAAGTATGGAATTCATAAAATGTAAAAGTAGTTTAAATAAAGACAGAGGGCCTAATCCTTATAGTCCCCTCTACTGGTTATTTGACCGGAATTGATGTCATTAGTTTCGCTTGAGTAATTCAAGGGTTAGGCTAAGTATAAATAGGGTAGATTTATAGTTTAGCTTTAGTCAATTATCACTCCTGATGAAGCTAACATGGTTAACGAAACGCGCGTCGAATGCAAAAATAAAGTGTTTGGTGTAGTGGTGATATATACTGAGTAGTATCATTGTGCCAAAGATTCCACATTCCCAACTTAGTTGTACCTAGGAGATGCAAAGAAGGCGTCTATAAATGTACAGTGTGGTCCAAATTGGACACTTTTACAAGGTAAACCCCTTTATCTAAAGGAGATAGACGAAAACCGATGTCGGTGTCTGAGGCTCAATTTTTATGATAAACTCAATGGTGAAAACCACATATCGATATCTAGTACCGTTTCAGATATACAGGATGTTTTTCAAAAATCTGCATTTTGGAAAAATGTTTGTAATTCCTTTCCTATAGAAAATTTTTGATTTCTGTAAAAACATTCTTAAAGCACTTTTTCATATAGATTTCAACAGTGTAAGTTACATTTTTTTACAACTAATATTTTAATAGTTATTAACGCAAAAATATATTTTTTAAATGGGATACCCTGTATATTTTTCCTTATACGAATAGAGCTTTAAATTACCATTCTAAAAATATACCACACTTTATATTTTGCTTAAATCTACTTCAAAATATAAAGGTTTTTAGTTTTTACGCGAGTTTTAAATGCGCATTTTGTGAAGTAGGTTTTGGACGGAGTGGCCATATGGTTTAATTCAATTGTTTGCTCGTAGTTATCAAATTTTACTTCAGGATCAGTTATTGAGTTATCAAATAAATAGCAATGAATAAATAGATAAAAGGAAATAAAGGAGGCGTATGTCCACTCATGGACGATAAACGGTAGATAGAAAAAACTGAAGAGAAAAGGAGTACCAGTATGAACCGTTAATATTTAAGTTTATTTAGGTATAATGTCTCCTATGTATTTAAAATGTACAAATATGGTAATTTAGCTATACAGGCAGTAAACAATAGACGTCATACCAGTAGGTAGCTTTTAGAACTAATTTAGTAGCTAGGGTTTATATAAATACTGTAATTGATCGCTCGCCAGCCCAGCTTAACGTTTCTATTTTTACTATTGTGCGTTCAGTGGCTATATATAGAAGCAAATTTGTTCAAATTGTATATTTTTCGCTAAAAATATTAAGTTATGATTAAATGGTGATACCCGAATAATCACATACACCGTCAATAACAGAAAAAAATAATTTTATATTTTTATGTGCTATATTTGATTTTAATACGAAAAATGATGGATTTTTGGACGGAATTTTTTTATCACATAAATATAGTTACAAATAATATATTTAATAATAATAATATTTTCGTAATTTAACAAAAAAAAAAAAACAAAACAAAGTTGACTAGTTTGATTACCCACCTTTGTCTTAGTATATAGAAATCTGGTGTAAAGAGGAGTTTGACGACTCAGCGAAACAATCGGAGATTCAACTGACAGACATTATGTCAAGTATCGTTTGTGCTAATAATGATGACGAATCAGAATCATCAAATTTCCTTGATTTCGAATCAGCCTTGCTTAAACACAAAATGTACGGCTTCAAAAGAGTACTTCTTAGTTTTTATACAATACGCAAGTGTAAATTAAACCTAATTCTCAAACTCATTTACTGGACAATTTTTAAATATATATATATATATATATATATATATATATATATATATATATATATATATATATATATATATATATAATACATTAAAATTCCGGGTTTCAATCCGTTCGTCTAACAATGAATTTGCACGACGTTTCGCCCAAATCTCATTTGGCATTTTCAAGTGCTCCTGCTAGCGATAGCCTAAATACCTGGAACATGAAATTAGCATAGGACGAGATAACCAAACACATGAAATTCAGCGGAGAATAGGTGCCTCCTGGACTGTATATGGCAAACTGATCTATGTATTCAAATTTAACCTTCCTATGTGTTTAAAAAGAAAAGTATTTGACAGATGCGTACTCTCCGTTCTTATGTACGGAGCCGATACTCTCACAATGGCGAAGAAAAACATCAATAAAATATGTATCATGCAACGAAAAATGGAGAGCTCAATGTTAGGGGTTACTCTTAGAGATCACATCCCAAATCACATTATCAGGAAGAGAATAGGGGTACAAGACGCAATCAGATTCATTCTACACCTGAAATGGAACTGGGCTGGGCATGTTGCTAGGTTTAAAGATGGACGATGGACAAGGAGAATTATAGAGTGGCGACCAAGATCCGAAGCCTATCGGAGTAGAAGTAGACCGCCAAGTCGGTGGACTGATGAGTTGAAAAGAGTGGAAATTCGGTACAAGCGATTTGGAACAGAAAAAGGTGGCAAGACTTCAGGGAGGCTTTCGTCCAGCAGTGGACAGTATAAGCTCATGATGATGATGATACATACATATATATATATATATATATATATATATATATATATATATATATATATATATATATACTTTTCATCCTTTTTTTTTGGTTTCTTGAACATGTAACAACTATACTTCTTTCACAATTTTCTTTGGTTTAATATTTTATACAATGGCCTGTTTTATATCATAGTATATATCTTTGTCAAAACGTTTCAACCATGCACTCTAATCTTCATCAGTGGTTTACTCTAATAAAAATATTTTTTTTTGCTTTTTTTCCTCCTCCTTTAGTTATGTTGTATGGTCTCTATTTATATTGTATCTATCCTATATACTACAGGTAAGCTGAAAATTAATAATAGTAGTAATAAATGAAGGTCTATTTTGTTGAAGTCATGCTTGTGTTGTTTTAGCTTTGTGTCTTGGTGCAGAATCTTGCTGGAAGACCCAATGTTTATTTTTTAAGAGAGTATGGTTTAGGAGTTTCACAACGTTCTCTAAAATAGTGTTTTGATTATTTTAGCCGAAATTTTCGCAACTTTTTTACAAAAATGGATACTGGTAATTCCATCAAAGCTAACTCCCACCAAACCATAACTGCTTATTAAATGATTGTTCCACAGTGAAAATTTTTTCGCCGGAAAACAAAATTCTTCTGTGTTTGTCATTAGCGTATTCCTTCAATAAACTTTTAAATTTTTGTCACCGTTTTCGCTTTAAATCTTCCGTTAGCAAATGACCAGTCTTTTATAAACGCCAAGTCTTAGGTCCCCTTTATTAATACGAGACGTAGAATTTTTCGAAATTTTTACCTCACGAGATAAAATTGTTTGCGGAGAAGATTTCTGTCAATTCGCGCTATTACAGCCTTAACACCTTGTGGCGTTCGAACTATACGTGCTCTTCCTATACGTTCCCTATCTTTTATGTCTCCCGTCTCTGTAAATAATTTTATCGCCCGGTAAACAAACATATGACTTATTTTAAGAGGTTTTAAGGTCTTAAAAATGTCGCTTTTTTCCATACTGCACTTAAGTAAAGCTATAATAGCTGTCCTATTTTCTCGATCACCCCACTGTTTTGCGTGAAGGATTCAAATTGTAAATATATATATATATATATATATATATATATATATATATATATATATATATATATATATATATATTTTCTTTACCACCACCACCAATTATAAAAAACCGAATAAATAAAGTATACAATAATCATGAAAAATCTAAACAAAGTAACAATGAAATTAAGAAAAATTATATTTCCATACCATACACTCCTGAATTAAGTAATAAGATCAAAAAAGTCCTTAAACCACATAACATCAACATAGCAGAAAAACCGGCTAACAACTCAAAAAATATCTTCACCAAACTTAAACCAACAATACCAACGGCAGAACACACAAACTTAATCTACAAAATAGACTGCATGAACTGTCCAAAAACATACATTGGACAATCAAAACAATATTTAAGGAGACGAATAACAGAACATAAGAATAGCATAAGAAACACAAACCAAAACCATACTGCCCTATCAAAACATGCCCTAGATGAATTGCATAATTTCAATTTTAATAATGTTCAAATCCTAGACTTTGAAAATAATCACAAAAAACGAAACAAAAAAGAAATGATACATATACGAAGAACAAATAACACCTTAAATTATCGAAATGACACGGAAAGCCTGAGTATTGTATACAATGATTTAATAACCTAATAAAACCTAATTACTAAACTAACGACAATTAAAGTAACAACAATATAAAAGCAATAAATAAATTTTGGATTTACCCATTTTACCTGTACAAATAGTGAAATAAAATATGTGAACCTTTTAAATTTAATATTACGAAAACTGTGAAACTGTTAACATGCAAATCAAAAGATCCAACTAGATAAAAGGTAGGAAAACTATAATTAAACACTAATATTTATTCTTTATATATATTTCTGTATAAAAACAACACTAATCATCAATTTTACATCTTAAACATTTTTTTTTCTTTCTTGTATTTCTGAAGATGGTTTAAATAAAATAAACCGAAACGTTAACCAAAAGTAAACTTGTTTCATTAAAAATTGACCGCAAGACCAAGAACAAAAAACTGTCCTAAATTTATATATATATATATATATATATATATATATATATATATATATATATATATATATATATATATATATATATATATAATACGTATATAATATACGATGTAATCTCTTTTACCCTTACGTGACTGATTAGAATAGTTGCTTACAGTTAGCCTGTTAATTCTCTGTAAGAAAGGCAGCTTTGATGGGAGTCTGCTCTGATCAAGCAAAGATGATGATGAAGGCGCGACCCTTCCATACGGTTGAGGATAGATACATGCAGTTAGCCTTCAAGGAATGGGGGTAGACTCCAACAAAAAAACCGCCTGCGACATGCTGTTGAGGAAGGCGACGAGGTAGCTAAAGCACTTGAATCACAAGCCTATAGTGAAGCTGGAAGGATCTAAGGCTGTCATCAACGACTACATTTCTCCGCAATGTCATGAAGGCGTTCATAGGTACCAAGGTTGGCAGCCCGTCGGGGTTCATGGCCTGCGGGAAAGAGAAAGCAAAAGATGGCGAAAACACCGTGCTAAGGTGAATGGCGTTAACATAGAGTTAGCAGAAAGGATCTCTCTGATCCGTTTGCTTTGCTATTAGCAATATAGGTGAGGACCCTACTAATACTACCGCCAGCCTATTAAACCCAAAACAAGGAAAAGTGAAACGATATAATTTTGTTGATTATATCCCAGTCATGTATAATACTAGTTCCGATACGATTGGAAATAATAATAAAAAAAATATTTCTAGATCTGTCGTTTCTAACCACTCTGAAAATGGTATATAAATTCTAACATCCTGCTTGGTTGCTTATAAATATTCAGGCTAAATTTCTTTTAATATCCTCACCAATAAAAAGGAAAAGGAACATCTAATGCTACTGAAACCCTACCAAATTTATTTCAGTGTTTCTTGTGAAGTGTCGATCTGGTGAATAACAATTACAATATTAAATAAACAAATCATGCTCACTGGACAATACTTTTAACGTTATATATATATATATATATATATATATATATATATATATATATATATATATATAACCAAAACGGGTTTAACTTAGGGATAGTCCCTAGAATTACAGAGTGAACAAAAAAGGTCTTAAAGTTCTTAGTAACTGTAGTTTTATTCTAATATCGAGCTTTCGATCCCGAATTGTACATCATCTTCAGATCCTATAAGATACAGAAAAGAACTTTCATAAGTCATAGCACCCCCTGGAAAACTTTATTGTAATCTCAGTAAAAAAATTAGTGGGAATCACTACCATATTTTTAATTTTAAAAATCTGAATTGTTAGCTTAAAAGAATACTTACTGAATATTTACAGGTAGTTCTCTGTTGAATGAGAATCCGATCTATACGAGTTGCAGAAAATGAAGTGTTACACATGAGTTAATGCAGAACCTATTTTTATACATATACTCGTAGGTTACACACTATAGGTTACAACCTTATTTCTTTAATGGTTAGAATATAAGAGAATTATAATTAGCAATTATCTCAACCTTAAAATTATTAAAAATAGTGAAGAAAACGTGTTCCGCCCATTTTGAAATCCAACAAAAATGATTATTTTTTTAACAATTTTAGTGATTTTCTGTAATATATATAAAATGCAACGTCGATCTGTCTGTCTGTCCGTTAGTGTGCTTATCACTGGAGAACCACTTATCCGATTTACGTACTTTTTTTTTTAAAACATACATATGTTCTCTGGCCAGGTTATAGGCTATATTTTATTACGATAGGTAGCATAAGGAATGAATAGTGACGTAAAATAGTGAATGAAGTCAGAAAAAAGTTTGCCTCTAGGACGTTCCTTTGCAATACATAGCCTAAACCATTAAATACGGAACAATATTACGTAACAGAGAATATCTATAACCTATAATCTATAATATATATAAAATGAATTGTCTCTCTGTCTGTCTGTCCATTAGTGCGTTTATCACGCGAGAACCACTTATCCGATATACCTGTCTTTTTTAAATTCATACATATATTCTTTGGCCAGGTTATTTAATAATAATAATAATAATCTATATTTATAATATATATACATGCAACGTCTCTCTGTCTGTCTGTCTGTCTGTCCGTTAGTGCGCTTATCCCTCGAGAACCGCTTATCCGATTTACGTGATTTTTTAAATTCATACATGTATTCTCTGACCAGGTTATAGATATATATTTTATTACATCTATAATATATATAAAATGCAACGTATCTCTGTCTGTCTGTCTGTCCGTTAGTGCGCTGGAGAACCACTTAACCGATTTTCGTACTTTTTTTTTTTTAAACATACATATGTTCTCCGGCCAGGTTATAGGCTATATTTTATTACGATAGGTAGCATATGGAATGATCAGTAACGAAAATAGTGAATGGAGTCGGAAAAAAGTTTGCCGCTAGCGCGTTCTCTTGCAATGCTCAGTCTAAACCATTAGATATGGAACAATATTATGTAGCAGAGAATATCTATAATCTATAATATATATATAAAATGCAATGTATTTCTGTCTGTTTGTCCATTAGTGCGTTTATCACGCGAGAACCACTTATCCGATTTACGTGTCTTTTTTTAAATTCATACATACATTCTTTGGCCAGGTTATATAATAATAATAATCTATATCTATAATATATAAAATGCAACGTCTCTCTGTCCATCTGTCTGTCCGTCCGTTAGTGCGCTTATCCCTCGAGAACCACTTATCCGATTTACCTCTGACCAGGTTATAGATATATATTTTATTACATCTATAATATATATAAAATGCAACGTATCTCTGTCTGTCTGTCTGTCCGTTTGTGCGCTGGAGAACCACTTAACCGATTTTCCTACTTTTTTTTTTAAACATACATATGTTCTCCGGCCAGGTTATAGGCTATATTTTATTACGATAGATAGCATATGGAATGATCAGTAACGAAAATAGTGAATGGAGTCGGAAAAAAGTTTGCCGCTAGCGCGTTCTCTTGCAATGCTCAGTCTAAACCATTAGATATGGAACAATATTATGTAGCAGAGAATATCTATAATCTATAATATATATATAAAATGCCATGTATCTCTGTCTGTTTGTCCATTAGTGCGTTTATCACGCGAGAACCATTTATCCGATTTACGTGTCTTTTTTTAAATTCATACATACATTCTTTGGCCAGGCTATATAATAATAATAATCTATATCTATAATATATATAAAATGCAACGTCTCTCTGTCCATCTGTCTGTCCGTCCGGTAGTGCGCTTATTGCTGGAGAACCACTTATCCGATTTACATGCTTTTTTTAAAACATATACATATTCTCTGGCCAGGTTATAGTGAATCAAATCAAAAAAAGTTTGCCGCTAGCGTGTTCTCTTACAATACACTGCCTAAACCACTAAATATGCAACAATATCATGTAGCAAAGGATATCTATAATATATATAAAATGCAACGTCTCTCTGTCTGTTTGTCCGTTTGTGCGCTTATCACTGCAGAACCACTTATCCGATTTACGTGCTTTTTTTTTAAACATGCTAAACCATTAAATATGGAACAATATCATGGAGGAAAGAATATCTACAATATATATAAAATACAACATCTCTCTGTCTGTCTGTCCGTTAGTGCGCTTATCACTGAAGAATCACTTATCTGATTTACGTGCTTTTTTTTTAAACATGCTAAACCATTAAATATGAAACAATATCATGGAGCAAAGAATATCTATAATATATATAAAATGCAACTTCTTTCTGTCTGTCTGTCTGTCCGTTAGTGTGCTTATCACTCGAGAACCCCTTATCCGATTTACGTGTTTTTTTTTTTAATTTATACATATGTTCTATATAATTTGATATAAGCCTAGATAATAGGAGATAATGGGAGATAAGGAGAAATAATGGGAGATAAGTCGAGATAAGCCTCGATAATGGGAGATAAGATGAGATAATGGGAGATAAGTATGAATAAGGGGAGATAAGGAGAAATAATGGGAGATAAGCAGAGATAAGACTAGATAATGGGAGTTATGGTGAGATAATGGGAGGTAAGAAGAAATAATAGGAGATAAGGAGAAATATTGCGAGGTAAGTCGAGACAAGCCTAGATAATGGGAAATAAGGTGAGTTAATTTGAGATAAGGAGAAATAATGGGAGATAAGGAGAAATAATGGGAGATGAGCAGAGATAAGCCTAGATAATGGAAATTATGTAGAGATAATGGGAGATAAGGAGAAATATTTGGAGATAACGGGAAAAAATAGGAGATATTTTATTACGTTGGGTAACATATGGAATAAGCAGTGACGATAGTAGTGAATCAAGTCCACGTGAGCGGAGCCGCTGGCCCCGGCTAGTTAATTTATATAAAACGCCACTGCTGTTAGAAATAAGACATGCGTATTGAGAAAAAAAATTTTAAAACCGTCTTAAGGTCGTTTATTATGATGAAAGTAAACCAACAGATATAAATAACAAAATTCAAAGAAACTCTGTTGTAAGCATAATTGGTTCTTATCTTTTTAGTATGTTCTTGAGACAATAAATATGTGTATATGTAGTTTAAGCCTTCGAGGTCTTTTTTGTGGTTAAGACTGTTAAGGCAATTTTTAATGTAGCACATCGCCAGAAAATTCCGTCTGAAACATGTTATTGTTACGATCATATTTGTTGACATGTTGCTTCAGACTGGTCGAATCCAGTTTATGCCTATAATCGCTTTTGTGTAAAGCAATTCTTTTTGATAATTTTTGTGATCTCTGGCCGATGTTGATTGATCCACATTTACATTTAATTCCATAGACAACGTTATATATATATATATATATATATATATATATATATATATATATATATATATATATATATATATATATATGTCTATATATCTATATGTCTATATATCTATATAAATATATATCTGTATATAAATATTTATATATATATATATATATATATATATATATATATATATATATATATATATATATATATATATATATATATATATATATATATATATATGTGCAGAAGATACAGCAGAAATAAAATACATTTACAATAACAGCACAGATAAAATATGTATGTATAAATATGGAAATAAAGCAATAAAAAAAGAAAGCAGCCACAAACGTTTAAAGCCTTTAAATCCAGGTTTGCCCTAGAATTGAATTAGCGCTATAATTGGATATGGAGATTTGATAGCTATGTAATCGCGTTTTGATCGGCTTGGTGCAAGTTCTGGATAGTGCTGTTGAATTTTCTTAACAAGAATTCCAACACAGTATGTTGGATCGTCTGGGCAGAGTGACTGGATTCATAATCAGGTTTTCCACAAATTCTCCACTTGTGTTTCATATACGCGCACCTACCATTGTTAATACGGACTCAATTTAATGGGTAATCTTCTCGGCAAGTTGTAGGGTCTATTATTAGATTTAGAGAATCAGGATTTGATTCTGCCTACTCGTGTTTCCATGCTGCTTCTAACTTAAAATTCTCTTGTATGAAGGATTTTTCTATCTTCCAAGAGGGTTTTTGGGGATTTCAGTCTCTGGGTAGATTGGTTGGTGAAATCTTGATATACTGGTAGTCGTGGATCATTACAATGCTTCTGCCATTCCCTCTTTAAGGCAGCAGTCTGTATATATTTTTAACTTGTCACCATAAATATGGTTATTTTAAGAACGATCTGTAATTATATCTTCGGGTCAATTTATGTTAGTCTGAGAGAAAGACAAGCAAGGGCAGATCTAAAATTAAAAAAAAAAAAAAAAACAGAATATTTTAGACAAATGTTAGAAAAAGCGTACGTCAAAGAAATAATGTTCTAATTTTCCGTATGGATAACTAACTATATTATAATACTGTGCTAATAACTACTGAGGAATTATTTCATTCTTTTTGGTGTTCCATGAGGAACACTTATAAGATCACTTCGGTGTCTGTCTGTCGGTCTGTCACACCCAATTTTCTCTCCGAATCTATTTGACATAGAAAGTTGAAATTTGGCACTAATATAGGAATTGATGGCTTGATCAGAGCCGTGTAATTTTAAAAATTAAATTTTGACTTAAGAGGATTGTTTTGGAAGGTGAAATTGGAAGTGAAAAAAAAAATATTTATCAGATCATCGAAAGCTTGTAAATACAGTTCATAAATATATATAATGTAATACTTGCGCACACTTTTCTTCGTATTATTTTTTTAAAAAATGCTAAAAATTGCTGTCTCCCCTTTTCTCGAAAAGTACTGATCATATAATTTTGACAAAATTCTGGAATATTCTCCACAGGGTGTAGATAAAACGAAAATTATCTCGAGTATATTACCTTTAATAATTTATCTGGTATATAAAAAAAAAAAATCAGTCATCAGTTTTCAGTAAAGATCGGAAAAAAAGCTTTCTTGAAAACTCATTTGGGATGTGTTTTGTGAAGTCATGTTATTCCTCGGTAACAAAAATTTTTATTTTAAAAGCAATCAACCTACAAAACACTAATTGTGCAAGTCCGACTTGCATTTGGCAGGTCATTTTGATTTCAGATTCTTTTCTGAAGAAGTGTACGTTGTGCGAAAATGACATTGAGCCGGACTGGGCCTGTTGACAATCTCAGTAATTGTTGTTACATTATTTTCGATTCGTGGGTTCTCGGATTCTTAAATCTTCCAATACATGAATGCAGTAGTGAAATAAAGTTACCCAGAAAGCTGCGATTTATTTTAGCATATATATTTTAATATTTATTTCAATTATTAGTATCAATTTTTCTCATTTAACTAACAAATCTGCTTTTAATAACAGCTAAGCCGTTTATAATACTACATAAATATGATTTAACTTTCTCATCAGGAATCAGGAAATTATTTTACTTAAGATTCCATATCCTGTGAAATAAATTAATTTTCTCATTCCCCTATGAAGACTGATTTTCTAGAATTTAATCTACATACAATTTCCTCCCTATTAAATTCCTTCTACATATTTTTCCAAATAGGAAACTGGAGAAATCCTTAAACTAAAACGGTGCTTTCTTGGACTAAGTAAAAAGTACAAAAATGATATTTTTTAACAATTTTAGTGATTTTTAATTTCTATAAAATGCTGCTGTTGGAAATAAGACATGCGTATTGAGTAAAAAAATTTTTAAAACCGACTTAAAGTCGTTTCTTGTGATGAAAGTAAACTAACAGACATGGAGCAAAAAAATTCAAAGAAACTCTGTTATGAGCATCATTGGTTCTTATTTTTTTAGTTCTTGAGACAGTATAAGTGTGTATATGTAGCTTGAGCCTTCGACGTCTTTTTAGTGTTCCGTACGGAACACTTATAAGATCACTTCGGTGTCTGTCTGTCTGTCTGTCTGTCACACCCGATTTTCTCCGAAACTATTTGACATAGAAAGTTGAAATTTGGTAATAATATAGGAACTGATGGCCTCATCAGTTTTGAGAGTTAAATTTTGACTTAAGGGGTTAGTATTGGGGGGGGTGAAATCGGAAGAAAAAAAAAAAATTTACTAGATCATCGAGTGTGGTGTCAAATGAAAGCTTGTGAAAACACGAGTAAAAAATGTATATATAATGTGATACTTGCGCGCACTTTTCTTTGTATTATTTTTAAAAAATCGCGAAAAATCGCTGTCCCGCACCTTATCTCGAAAATTACTTATCAAAAAATTTTGAAAAAATTCCGGAATATTCTGCACGGGTGTAGATTGAACGAAAATTATCACGAGTGAATTACCTTTAATAATTTTTTCTGGTATTTAAAAAAAAAACAAAAATTTCAAGGTCATCAGATTTCAGTAAAGATTGGAAACAAACTTTGTTGAAAACTGATTTGGGGTGTGTTTTGTGAAGTCACTGGTCATTTTATACATCTGCAACAAAATTTTTTATTTTAAAAGCAATCAACGTACGGAACACTAATTGCGCAAGTTCAACTTGCACTTGACCGGTTATTTTTCGGGTTAAGAGTATTATGGCAGTTTTTTATGTAGCACATCGCCAGAAAATTCCATCTGAACATGTTGTTTTCAGTGTCCAAAATGAAAGTTTCGTTGTATAGTACTTTATAATCATATTTGTTGACATCTTGCTTCAGACTGGTCGAATCCAGTTTATGCCTACGATCGCTTTTGTGTAAAGCAATTCTTTTTGATTACACAGGAGAACAGCTGTTTTGGTGTCGAGGTTTTTTGAGCTGATTCTATATCAATTTGATGTCCTGAATTCAAATAACGTATTCATTTGTACCTAGGAGCTCAAATTTTTAAGATATACAATTTTAGAGAAATATAAGTTACATTATTGTAACTCAAATCCGTAAGTGTAGTAAACAAAAGTAGATACGAAATTTTTATTTTAGTTATACAAAATACAATATTATGTCGTACTTACAAACAAAAAAAAAAACATTGAAGAAATGAAATAGTCACTCAACACTTGGAAAGCATAGTTTTGAGCTTTATGTTTGCCTAGAAAATTTTCTACAACTGCAACAAATGATGTCCAAGTTTCTCGTTCAACTTGATTCATTGAATTTATGAAGGCAGGATCCTTAATTAATTGTCTTATTTGTGGGCCGTCAAATATCCCTGCTTTGAGTTTTTCTGTGCTCAACTGATGCATTTTTACCCCTATATATGCAAAACAAGACCCATTCTTATCAAGAGCCTTTACAAATTGCTTCATTAAGCCCAACTTTATATGTAACGGAGGAAGTATGATTTTTTCTCTTTCAACCAAAGCGTCGTTAATGACATTCTTTTCCCCAACGTTCATGTTTTCTCTCTGAGGCCAATCTTTTCTAACCCAGTGGTGTGTTTTGTCCCTACTATCCCAGAGGCACAAGAAACACGGATATTTCTTGTAACCACTTTGCTGCCCAAGAAGAAAGTTTACCATTTTTAAGTCTACACAAATCATCCATTGATGTTCGTAATACTTTATCTTCTGCAAGACCAAAGCTATGGTATTATATTCTTCTTTCAGTTTCGTTGAGTGAACTAGTGGTATTGAACCATATTTATTCCCATTATGTAGAAGGACACATTTTAAACTTCGCTTTGAACTGTCAATAAATAGGCGCCAATCATCTGGAATATATTCAGAAAGTCCCATTTCTTTCATGAGTCCCCTAATTTCGTGACAAAATACAAGATTGTCTTCTTGAGAAAAGAATGGTAGCAGATCTTTTTCTCTTGTACGGTAAAAAGGTAATTTTGGTTCCTTGTGCCAGTAAATTTTTGTCGTTCAACCTAGAAGCCAGTACTTCAGAAGCTTTTTTCGATAAATTGAGATCCCTGGTGAGATCATTTAATTCATTTTGATTGAAGCGTTGAGGAACTGATGACGTCCCCTCATATTCACTGTTAGTTTCATTAGCATCAGAACTTTTATTAGCATCAGAAGAGCGATCAGAGGGAAAATATTCGTCATCAGAGATATGTGGTAGCTGATGAAATGTTGGAATCGGTATTTCATCTGAGTGCGGGATAGGGCGTATTGCCGAGTCTAAATTGGGATAAGTCCACTTACTGCGGTTATTTCGATTGATTCCATTAGTATTTACTAAACAGAAATAACAATCATTGAAGTGGTTTTTTGGTTCTCTCCAAACCATTGGTACGCCGAATTTTAGACATTTTCTTTTCCCGGTAGTCCACTGCCGTAAATGCTCTGTACAAGTTTTACATACGAGATGCGGGGCCCACGTTTTGTCCTGATCACCAAGCTTAACTCCAAAGTATCCAAGATACGCTCGCTTTACAAAGTCAGTAATAGTTTGTCTGTTTTGTTGAAACATGTATTCTCCGCGTATATAGCAAAACACATCAGGTTGATTTACACAACTTCTTCTTGAACTGGAACCTGAACTCATTTTAATTCTGTTCAATAACACAAAAACACTCTTTTCTTAACATAAAATAACACGCCGAATTCGATCTACTCTCATTAGTAAGAACGCACAATCTGACGAGACTTACCCGAGTTAGGTGATTAAAAGGGTCAGTTCAGGTACCTGATAGGCAATGGTTCACTATTTATAGATTTACCTGGAATTTACTCAATTACAGACTGACAATAAAACCATTGTACCTACATTAATGAATATATAATAATTTTAGAACTCTCATAAATGAATATACTGAATAAAAACCGCATTGGTAGATAAGTTGATGTATCTAAAAAAGTAGAGCTGATAGAGAAAAACGGATTGCATGTATAGATTTAGCGTCCCAAATATAGTTAAAATCAGCTCTAAAATCCCAGGCACCAAAACAAAAATATTTTTTTGTTGCCCTGTGTTATTTATGTGATCTCTGGCCGATGTAGATTGATCCACATTTACATTTAATTTTATAGACAACGTTATATATATATATATATATATATATATATATATATATATATATATATATATATATATATATGTATATATTTATATATATATATATATATATATATATATATATATATATATATATATATATATATATATGTATATATTTATATATATATATATATATATATATATATATATATATATATATATATATATATATATATATATATATATATATATATATATATATATATATATATATATATATATATATATGCAAAAGATACAGCAGAAATAAAATACATTTACAACAGTACAGATAAAATATGTATGTATAAATATGTAAATAAAGCAATAAAAAAAGAAAGCAGCACCAAACGTTCAAAGCCTTTAAATCCAGGTTTGCTATAGAATTGAATTAGCGCTATAATTGAATATGGAAATTTGATAGCCATGTAACCGCGTTTGGATCGGCTTCATGCAAGTTCTGGATAGTGCCGTTGAATTTTCTTAACTAGAACTTGAACACAGTATTTTGGATCGTCTGGGCAGAGTGACCGAATCCACAATCAGGTTTTTTACAAATTCTCCACTTGTGTTTCATATATGTAAGCTTACCTACCATTATTAATACGGACTCGATTTAATGGGTAATCTTCTCGGCAAGTTGTAGGGTCTGTTATTAGATTTAGAGAATCTGCCACTCGTGTTTCCATGCTGCTTCTATGTTAACTTAAAATTCTCTTGTATTAGTGATTTTCCTAACTTCTAAGAGGGTTTTTGGAGATTTTAGTTTCTCAGTAGATTGGTTGGAGCAATCTTGATATACTGGTAGTCGTGGATCATTACAATGCTTCTGTCAATCCCTCTTTAAGGCAGCATTCCTTATATATTTTTAACTTGTCACCATAAATATGGTTATTCTAAGAACGATCTGTAATTATAACTTCGGGTCAATTTATGTTAATCCAAGAGAAAGACAAGTAAGGGAAGATCTAAAATTTAAAAAAAAGAAGGTTTTAGGCAAATGTTAGAAAAAGCGTAAGTCAAAGAAATAATGTTCTAATTTTTCCGTATGGATAACTAACTATATTATAATACTGTGCTATTAACTACTGAGGAATTATTTCATTTTTTTTGGTGTTCCGTGCGAAACACTTATAAGATCACTTCGGTGTCTGTCTGTCCGTCTGTCACACCCGATTTTTTTCAAATCTATTTGACATAGAAAGTTGAAATTTGGCACTAATATAAGAATTGATGGCTTAATCGGAGCCGTGTAGTTTTAAAAATTTAATTTTGACTTAAGAGGATAATTTTGGAAGGTGAAATCGGAAGTGAAAAAAAAAATTACCAGATTATCGAGTGGGGTGTCAAATGAAAGCTTGTAAATACAGTTCACAGATATATATAATGTAATACTTGCGCAGACTTTTCTTCGTATTATTTTTTAAAAAATGCTGTTCCCCCTTTTCTCGAAAAATACTGATCATATAATTTTGACAAAATTCTGGAATATTCTCCACAGGGTGTAGATAGAACGAAAATTATCTCGAGTATATTACCTTTAATAATTTATCTGGTATATAAAAAAAAACAAAAATTTCAAGGTCATCAGTTTTGAGTAAAGATCGGAAAAAAAGCTTTCTTGAAAACTCATTTGGGATGTGTTTTGTGAAGTCATGTTATTCCTCCGTAACAAAAATTTTTATTTTAAAAGCAAACAACCTACAGAACACTAATTGTGCCAGTCCGACTTGCATTTGGCCGGTCATTTTGATTTCAGATTCTTTTCTGAAGAAGTGTACGTTGTGCGAAAATGACATTGAGCCGGACTGGGCCTGTTGACAATCTCAGTAATTGTTGTTACATTATTTTCGATTCGTGGGTTCTCGGATTCTTAAATCTTCCAATACATGAATGCAGTAGTGAAATAAAGTTACCCAGAAAGCTGCGATTTATTTTAACATATATATTTTAATATTTATTTAAATTATTAGTATCAATTTTTCTCATTTAACTAACAAATCGGCTTTAATAACAGCTAAGCCGTTTATAATACTACATAAATATGATTTAACTTTCTCATCAGGAATCAGGAAATTATTTTACTTAAGATCCCATATCCTGTGAAATAAATTAATTTTCTCATTCCCCTATGAAGACTGATTTTCTAGAATTTAATCTACATACAATTTCCTCCCTATTAAATTCCTTCTACATATTTTCCTAAATAGGAAACTGGAGAAATCCTTAAGCTAAAACGGTGCTTTCTTGGACTAAGTAAAAAGTACAAAAAAATTGTTTTTTCAGTTTGAAGAAGTAGTTTATAATGTAATCACGATGTTCACAAAGGATGAATTTCTTTTAGAAGTTATATAGTTTATACAAGAAAAGTAAAAATGAGGTAAACCGTATAAACTTACCTCGAGAGAATTATATAATGCTCTTACCTGTTTTAGTAAGTTATAGCGGCATTTATCATTATTTTTCTACAATTCCTTCTGATATAAAGATATTAACTTTTATATCGAATATACCGTCTAATGAAAGAAATTTTTTTCCGCTTGGAACTCACGTAACTAAACGGAACTTATCAATTTCCGTACATTAATTTTAACTTTTCATTTTTATTTTAACTTCACATCATTGACTTTTCTACGGAAAAAAATAAAACGTGAAAAACGGGCGACAATTCACAACGTACATAATTTAACAATCAGTCGAGAATTCAGCTGCTTTTGCGCTATTCATGGTAAAAAGATCGGTGCATGCTATTAAACCCATGAATGAATTAAATCATTTTTGCAGGGAAATGACGCATATGTTCTATCTATAGAATATATTTATGGAACGTGATGCTTATTTTGCAAGTTATAACAACTATACGTAAAATTAGTTTTCATTGTTTACTTTTTTTTTATAATATAATCAAATTTTCGTAATTAAATATTTAAACGTTAAGAGACTGCAATAAAAAAATGAAAAAAGTTTCGGGCAGAGTCGTTCCAAGCTTTTATGGTCATGCGTATCAAGCCTTATCCCCCATTATCTAGGCCTTATCTCCTATTATTTCGACTTATCTCCCATTATCTTGCCTTATCCCCCATTATATAGGCTTATATCGCCTTATATATCATTATTTCGCCTTATCTCCCATTATTTCGCCTCATCTCCCATTATCTCGACCTATCCCCCATTTTATAGACTTATATCGCCTTATCTATCATATCATTATTTCGCCTTATCTCCCATTATTTCGCCTTTTCCATGTGGTGTCTACACGGTTCAAGATCTGGTTTGTCCCATACCCGTGAAATATGACAATCCATCTTCACACGTTTCGTTAAGATTATAAAACCTTGTTTATTTTGTTACTGGTTTGTAGGTATAGTCTGGGAATTACAGCTCTATTAAGGTAGCAGGGCGCAAATAGCAGGACCCAACCAGACCTGGTGGAGAATTTCTAGCATATTTATAGCAATTTATAACCGTCAATCAGGTTCCAGAAAAACGATGCGCTGCTAGCTTAAATTTAAGCTAACAGGGTTTAAAAAATAAAGCATAAAAAAGTACCATACATAAATATATACCTTACTAAAATTTATGGCACTGAAAATACCGCAAGAATTTTCTTCCATTAAAAAAACACAATTTAAAAAATTTTAGACGAAAAAAACTGATTTTTTACTATAAAAAATAATTTTTAACTTTTTTTAAAAAATTTTTTATGGTTATTTATTCACTCTCTTTTTTTGCTCACAATTGCTCCAGGGCTAGAAATACACGCTGTACATCTTATATATATATATATATATATATATATATATATATATATATATATATATATATATATATATACAGGGTTACAGGGAAAATCGTCCTAGATAATTAAGGACGTTATAGTTTAGGTCGTTTCTCACCGATTTGATTCTATGATATGATGTCCTAAACTTAACCGTTTTCGAGATATTGAAGTTTAAAGATTTTCTAAAAAAAAAAAACCTGTTTTTTTTCTTTTATATCGATTTTTTTTTATTAGAGGTTCTCGAGTGCGATTTTTTGGTTATTTTTAGTTAGTCTATATGTCAAGTATCAAAAATCATCAAAAAAATTTGAACTAGTTACTAACAGTTTCAAATGGCGGCTTGTTAATGTTTCCAAATTACGAATTTTTACCAAGTGTTTCCTACTTTAAATCAATAAAGAGAAAAAAAAATGTATGGAAGTTATTCTGCAAATTATTTTAAAAACTTTTACGTCTTTTTAGCTATCTAAAACGGTATAATATCTACTGGATCTATTGAAAATTCTAAGAAAATGAGATTTCAATAGGCCCAAATGTAGAGTAACATAATAATAGAATTTAGATACTACCAATTACCGGTTTACTACCTGCACCTTCAAACAATAAAAAGGGTTGGGTAAGCATTTTTTCCGGTCGGGGTACTCTCTGTGCGAGTGACATTTTCTGTTCACTAAACATTATTGAATGATTTTTAGTCTGCTCATGCGATTTGTCCGTGGTAGATGTGCTATACCGTGCTTTTAAAAAATATCTGTGTTTCATCTTCTGACTGTGTGAATTGGCTCGTAACTGGATTTTGATCTCTGCTTGTGAATATGGCAACGTATATCAACGAGGAATATGCTGACATCCTAATGTGTTACGGATTTTGCGAAGGAGTGTCGTCTCGTGCACGTGATGAATACATACTGCGATATCCTGCTCGTCGTGTACCTGATGTTAGCGTATTTGATGGAACTTATCGAAGACTACGAGAAACTGGTTCCGTACAAAGAAGGCGGACTGACATGGACGACCACGTATCTTTGACGAAGACGAAAAAAACGAAATACGACGTCTCTTTGAGGTGGACCCAACCACATCTACAAATGTTGTCGCACAACAGCTTGGTATTTCGCAGTGGAAGGTATGGTTTGTAATGCATACTATTGGGCAACATCCTTACGACTATACGACCGTGCAAGTCATTGAAGAAGGGAATCCGTTGCGCCGATTAGAATTCTGCAGATTTATGCTCAATACCGATGTCGAAGATGCATCTTTTTTTAAGAAAATACTGTGGACTGACGAGTCGAAATTCGACAAAGACGGTCTTACAAACTACCACAATGCCCACTATTGGGCTTCTAAAGAGGAAGGCAACCCAAACAAAAAAAGAACGAAAGGATCACAAACAAGATTCAGCTTAAATGTGTGGATGGGTATAATTTCAAATTATTTGGTTGGGCCATTCTTCCTGCCAGATAATTTGAATGGCGAGGAATACGACAATTTTTTGCGGAACGATTTACCTAATTTGATGGAAGACCTACCTATTGGTTTGAGACAAAACATGTACTTTCAACACGATGGCTGCCCAGCTCACTACAGAGGAAGTGTTCGTGCATGGCTCAATGACAATTATCCCAACAAATGGATGGGAAGAGGCGGACCCATACCTTGGCCGGCGAGAAGCCCAGACCTAACACCCATGGATTTTTATGTGTGGGGTCACATGAAAAGTCTCGTATACGACCAGATGACTCCTATCGAAAACGTGGATGTCCTAAGACAAAAAATAATTGATGCGGCTGACGAAATGAGGCGGCAACTCACAACCAGCGTTGTGAAAAGTAATTTAAGAAAAAGAATGAGAATTTGTGTTAGAAATAGGGGCGACCATATAGAACATGAATTATAATTAATAAAAAATATTAAGTTGCAAGGTTTTTTGTTTTATTTGTGTATTTTTCGTATTTTCACCTAGGACTAAAAATTTACCTTTTGCTACCCGAGCCCGCTTTAGGTGTCATTCTGTGTACAGTTTTCCTATTAAACTCCTAGTATTATACCTTTTTTGATAGCTAAAAAGACGTAAAAGTTTTTAAAATAATTTGCAGAATAACTTCCATACATTTTTTTTTCTCTTTATTGATTTAAAGTAGGAAACACTTGGTAAAAATTCGTAATTTAGAAACATTAACAGGCCGCCATTTGAAACTGTTAGTAACTAGTTCAAATTTTTTTGATGATTTTTGATACTTGACATACAGACTAACTAAAAATAACGACAAAATCGCACTCGAGAACCTCTAATAAAAAAAAATCGATATAAAAGCAAAAAAAAAAAAAAACATGTTTTTTTTAGAAAATCTTTAAACTTCAATATCTCGAAAACGGTTAAGTTTAGGACATCATGTAATAGAGTCAAATCGGTCAGAAACGACCTAAACTATAACGTCCTTAATTATCTAGGACGACTTTCCCTGTAACCCTGTATATATATATATATATATATATATATATATATATATATATATATATATATATATATATATATATATATATATATATATATATATATTCTCTGGCCAGGTTATAGGCTATATTTTATTACGATAGGTAGCATAAGGAATGAGCAGTGACGTAAAATAGTGAATGAAGTCGGAAAAAAGTTTGCCGCTAGCGCGTTTTCTTGCTATACATAGCCTAAACCATTAAATATGGAGCAACCATTAAATATGGAGCAATATTATGTAACAGAGAATATCTATAATCTATAATATATATAAAATGCAATGTCTCTCTGTCAGTCCATTAGTGCGTTTATCACGCGAGAACCACTTATCCGATTTACCTGTCTTTTTTTAAATTCATATATATATTCTTTGGCCAGGTTATATAATAATAATAATAATCTATATCTTTAATATATATAAAATGCAACGTCTCTCTGTCTGTCTGTCTGTCCGTTAGTGCGCTTATCTCTCGAGAACCACTTATCCGATTTACGTGATTTTTTAAATTCATACATATGTTCTCTGACCAGGTTATATGTATATATTTTATTACATCTATAATATACATAAAATGCAACGTATCTCTGCCTATCTGTCTGTCTGTCTGTCCGTTACAGCGCTTAGCACAGGAGAACCGCTTATCCGATTTTCGTACTTTTTTTTTAAAACATACATATGTTCTCCGGAGGGGTTATAGGCTATATTTTATTACGATAGGTAGCATAAGGAATGAGCAGTGACAATAATAGTGAATCAAGTTGGAGAATAGTTTGCCGCTAGCGCGTTCTCTTGCAATACACTGCCTAAAGCATTAAATGTGGAACAATATCATGTAGCAAAGAATATAATATATAAAATACAACGTCTGTCTGTCTGTCTGTCCGTTAGTGCGCGTATCACTCGAGAACCACTTATCCGATTTAAGGGTTTTTTATAAATTTATACATATGTTCTATATAATTCGATATAAGTCTAGATAATGGGAGATAAGGTGAGATAATGGGAGATAAGCAGAGATAACTCTAGATAATGGGAGTTATGGTGAGATAATGGGAGATAAGGATAAATAAATGGGAGAAAAAGAGAAATATTGCGAGATAAGTCGAGATAAGCCTTGATAATGGGAGATAAGGTGAGATAATGGGAGATAAGTATACATAATGGGATATAAGGAGAAATAATGAGAGATAAGCAGAGATAACTCCCATTGAGATAATGGGAGATAAGGAGAAATAATGGGAGATAAGGAGGAATATTGCGAGATAAGTCGAGATAAGTCTAGATAATGGGAAATAAGGTGAGATAAGCCTCGATAATGGGAGGTAAGGTGGGATAAAGCGAGATAAGTATAAATAATGGGAGATAAGGAGAAATAATGGGAGATAAGCAGAGATAAGTCTAGATAATGGGAGTTATGGTGAGATAATGGGAGATAAGGAGAAATAATGGGAGATAAGAAGACATAATGGGAGATAAGGAGACATATTGCGAGATAAGTTGAGATAAGCCTAGATAATGGGAAATAAGGTGAGATAATGGGAGATAAGGAGAAATAATGGGAGATGAGCAGAGATAAGTCTAGATAATGGAAATTACATAGAGATAATGGGAGATAAGGAGAAATATTGGGAGATGAGGGGAAATAATGGGAGATATTTTATTACGTTGGGTAACATAAGGAATAAGCAGTGACAATAGTAGTGAATCAAGTTTTTTTCGCCTAATTTTTTTTAGGTTTGATTTTTTTAAAAAAATTGGATAACATATTCTCGTAGTGTTTTCAATGCTATAAATTTTGGTCAGGTATATATTTATGTATGGTACTTTTTTATGCCTTATTTTTAAAGCCCCTGCTAGCTTAAAATTAAGCCAGCAGGGCCTCGTTTTTCTCGAAGCTGTTTGATGCTATAAATTTGTTCTGGCTATAATTTGCTATAAATATTCTAGAAATTCTCCACCAGGTCCAGTCGGGTCCTGCTATGTGCGCCCTGCTATCTTGATAGAGCTGGGAATTACTTTGCATACGTAAACGCGATGAAATGTGTCTTCCAATACAAATAAATCTGGCGGTAACGGATCATTAAAAAAAACTATATTTTATAATTTTTTCTTGTTTGTTTTTACTACATGATCTAAGCATAAAGTGCCATATTTTCCTTTTTACTAATATTCATTACATACTTTACTACGTAATTCAATTCGCAACACTTTGACGGTTACATTTCCTTTATTTCCGGAAATTAGGCTACCGCTCTTGATATTTACTTAACGCTATTATTTTATATTATATTACCGTTCAACGTTCACAAGTACAATATGGTGATAGATAATACACAAAATCTCTATAGGTAATTCTCACGCAAGGCTATTCTGGTCTCAATTCAGCATTCCTCTCTGATATGCAGAAGCTAAAATTAGGCTCTGTCATGCAAATGGATTTCAACTGCATAAACGGGATCGGGAAATTATTGTAATCACCTTGTAATATCCTTTAGCATGAATTGATTCCGTTATGTTCCCCGATGGATTGATTTTTTACCTTCTGCAGTATCGGAACTATTGTACTCGAAGTATGAAAGGAATGGGATATTCTATCCAAAGGGTGGAAAGACGCATGTGTATCATTAATTCATAACAAGGAAAATAAACTGGATGGATGTAAATTAAATCTAAGCCAGCAGGGTGTCGTTTTTCTCGAACCTGTTTGATGCTATAATTTTTTCTTGCTGGCTATAAATCGCTATAAATATGCTAGAAATTCTCCACCAGGTACAGTCGGGTCTTGCTATGTGCGCCCTGCTACCTTAATAGAGCTGGCAATTACTTTGCATACGTAAATGCGACGAAAGTGTCTTCCAATACAAATAAATCAAGTGGTAAAGATTACCCAAAAAAACTTTTTTTTATAACTTTCTTATTTGTTTTTACTGCATGATCTAAGCATAAAGTACCATATTTTCCTTTTTTACTAGGTAATTAAGTTCGCAACACTTTAACGGTTACATTTCCTTTAATCCCGGAAATTAGGCTACCGCTCTTGATATTTACTTAACGCTATTATTTTATATTATATTACCTGTCATGTGTTCAACGTTCACACGTACAATATGGTGATAGATAATATACAACATCTCTATAGGTAATTCTCACGCAAGGCTATTCTGGTCTCAATTCAGTATTCCTCTCTGATATGCAGAAGCTAAAATTAGGTTCTGTCATGCAAATGGATTTCAACTGCATAATCGGGATCGGGAAATTATTGTAATCACCTTGTAATATCCTTTAGCACGAATTGATTCCGTAATGTTCCCCGATAGATTGATTTTTTACCTTTTGCGGTATGGGAACTATTGTAATCGAAGTATGAAAGGAATGGGATATGCTGTCCAAAGGGTGTGTATCATTAATTCATAATAAGGGAAACAAACTGGACGGACGTAACTATAAGAGTATATTCGCCACAAGTACTATTAACAGGCTATATAGTAGAGTCCCCGAGAAATGGAATAATGCCCCAATGATATTGTTGTTAAAAAAGGCAACCAGGAACAACTAGACCAGGAGTGCTCAAACGGTCGATCGCGAGTACTTTTTGAGTCGATCTCGAGAAAAAATTCCGATATAGAACTATTCACAGATTTTGTTTTAGGTAACTAAAACAAAATGTAATGAATAAACTACTAAAATTTATTCGATCCACAATTAGGCTAGAATAACCCCCTCATCACTTTCTTTTATCGTAATAACCCCCTGCTAGCGGCAAAAGGCGGCTGTATCAAAGGAACCCGCAGTACTTGTCAAAGAAAAGCCGCGTTTTTGATTTCCGCCGATTTTTTTAGAAACTTCGGGCGACATGTTTGATGGGAACATTCCAGACTTCGTTCGCGCGGATATAAATGTTGCGCCTGCAGGAATAGGAGTCAGTCTGAGTTGTAACTTGAAGGCGATACATCGTTACAAAGTTTATTAATAAATAGTCCAAAATGAGTGCGGCGAAGAAAAGTAAAACTTATCATTTTAATAACGATTGGGAGGAAGAATTTTTCTTTTGTATGCTAAAGGATAAGTACATTTGTCTCATTTGCCGTGCGTCAGTTGCAATACCTAAGCGTAGGAATTTAGAGAGGCATCATAAAACGGTTCATAAAAACTATGAAAAGGATTTTCCGTCACAGAGTGAATTAAGAAAACGAAAACTACGTGATTTGATAACTTGTTTGAAAAAAGAACAAACCATGTTCACAAGACCAGCCAAACAATCAAAAGCTGCAACGATCGCGTCATTTAAAATATCTCATATATTGGCGAAACACAAGAAACCATTTGATGAAGGATTGGTTGTGGAGGAAGCATTTATTGAAGCGGATCAGACTTTATTTTGAGATTTTAAAAATAAAACAGAGATTATGTCTGCTATTAGAGAACTTTAGTTATCTCGTCCGACTGTCACAAGGCGTGTTGAAGGCATGAGTCAGGACATGGCAGATAAACTAAAACATGATATCATGGAATGTACATACTTTTCTTTACAGTTCGACGAATGCACCGATATGACAGACACTACCCAGCTGTGTATTTTTATTCGAATGGTATTCAATGACATGTCGGCTAAGGAAGAATTTTTGACAATGATTCCTCTGAAAGGAAAGACCCGTGGCGAAGATATATATATGACGTTTTCTTCAATTTTGTAACAAACTACAAGCTACCAATATATAAACTAGTGTGCATTACAACCGATGGAGCACCAGCAATGACTGGAAACAAAAACGGTTTTGTGGCATTGTGTCGAGCTAATGATGATTTCCCTTCATTTTTCTCCTTCCATTGCATTATACATCAACAAGTTTTGTGTTCAAAAGTTCTAAACATGGAGGAGATTATGGGCGTTGCAATAAAAATTGTGAATTCTATCCGTGCACGTAGCTTGCAACGACGGCTCTTTAAATTGCAGTTGGAAGATAGTGAGTCAGCTGAACACACTGATTTAGTTCTTCACACGGACGTCGGGTGGTTGAGTCGCGGAAAATTCCTAGAAAGGTTTCAAGAATTATTGCCCGAAATAACAGCTTTTCTGGACGAAAGAGGTGATGACACTCAGATGCTGAAAAACGGAAAATGGCTGACTGATTTCGCATTTTTGACAGACATCACAATGCATTTAAACATCATTAATTTGGAGCTTCAAGGTAAAGGAAAAACTATTATTGAGATGATTAGCCTAATAAACTCATTCAAAAGTAAATTGCAACTTATGATAGACCAACTGAAAAGAAAGGATCTGAAAAATTTTCCGTCTTTGAAAGCAAGGATTCCTCAGTTGAATTATGATATTTATGAGGCAGAATTATCAAATATTTTGGGCCAATTCGAAATACGTTTTTATGATTTCAGTAAATTGGCAAATATCGCATCATTTATGAGTTATCCTTTTTCGTGTAAAAACATTGAAAACATTGAGGAATTAGCTACTGAAATAGCAAGTCAGTTTAACATGGACTCATGTTCGGTTGAAAATGAGTTAGTGCAGATTATATCAGATATACATCTCAAAGCCACAGCATCTGATACAAAATTCTGGGGTTTTATATCTGAAGATAAATATCCGAATCTAAGGCAAATCGCCGTTCAACTGACGGCAATGTTTGGGTCAACTTACTTGTGTGAGTCTGTATTTTCTGAAATGAAGATAATTAAGTCAAAATATCGCAATCGACTAACTGACGAACATATGTCCTCATGCTTGCGATTAGCACTCGGTAATTACGTACCATCTTATTAAAAGTATGCTGAGGACATGCAGTGCCACGCTTCAACATCCAAAGTTACTCTTTAGTTAGGTTTAGACACTAGAACTCGTTTGTTTTGTAAGAACCAATAAACTCGCAATTTTGAATAATTATGAACTTTTTCATTGACATTTTAGAGCAGACCTACACTTACCCTGACTAAAAAAATGCATATTGTGCGGAAAACTAATATCTATGCCACGATACACCCTGCCTAGACGACAATCCTGCATCACACTTACTTGCAGCCTCTCAGAGTCGATCGATCGTAGTCTAACAATATTGAGGTAGATCGCTAGCAGTTCAAGTTTGAGCACCCCTGAACTAGACAATTACAGGCCTATAAGTTCGCTGTCAACCCTGTAAAAAATATTGAAAAAATTATAACGACGAGGCTAACAAATAAGTTGGACGGTCACCAGCTAAAAGAGCAGGCAGGGTTTCGGGGAGACTTCAGCACTTTGGACCAGCTACAAGTAGTAAGAACGCTTATCGAGAAAGCCAATGAGTATAACATTACATTGTGAGTAACATTCATGGATTACGAGAAGGCTTTCGACTCAATCGAAACATGGGCAATTCTAAATGCATTGAGTAATTGTCGAATAGACCACTGATTCACAGAATTAATTGGTAACATCTGTGAGAACGCCAGATTTCAGGTATTGCTGAAAGCAGAAACAAACACAATTAAAACAGAAAAAGGAGTACGACAAGGCGACTCAATATCACCTAAACTGTATACATTGACTTTGGAGGAAATGTTGATTGGGAGAATATGGGAATATCTATAGATGGAGAACAGCTACACCATATGCCTTTTGCAGATAATATCACATTGATCAGCGTAACCACCGAAGAGCTGCGACAAATGCTGAACGAACTGAACGATAAATCAAAACAAATTGGTATGAAGATGAACATTGCCAAAACCAAATATATGACCAACTTTACAGGAAATAATAACCTAAACTCCAAATTGAAATTGGCAAGTATAATTTAAAAGCAGATTTAAAAAGAAAGATTTGGCTAGCTTGGTCTAGTTTCGGCAAGTTGCAAAAAGTATTTAACTCACATCTACCTAACACCATCGAGGCTAAAGTGTTCGATCAGCAAATACTGCCAGTACCGACATATGGTACAGAAACGTGGACCATGAATAACAGCATAAAAGAGAGGTTACAGATTGCACTTACTATGACAAGGCAAATGTTGGGATTAAAACTAAGAGATCGCATAGGAAATAAAGAGATAAGAACAAGATCCAAAGTATCAGACGCAATCGAGCGGGTTTGCAGGTGAAGATGGAACTGGGCAGGACATGTGGCCCGCATGATAGATAATCGGTGGACCAAGAGGCTTGTGGAATGGAGACCGCGAAGACACAGAAGATCTGTTGGAAGACCACAAACTCGTTGGACAGTTGACATTAAGCATTTGGTAGGCAATGATTGGATGAGACAAGCTCAGGACAGACAATATTAGAGAAGCCTGGGGGAGGCCTACATCCGACGATGGATGAACGGCTGATGATGATGATGATGATGATAAGAGATATCATCAGACAAAAATATCAAGAACAACAAAGGAGAGTGCGAGGTACATTAGAAAGACTATGTCAATGTTTTAATCAAGAACTTTCAGGTATATTACAGGATTCGAATGTTAACTAAACAAATAATTAAAGGAGTATAGAATACCTATGACGGATTAAGATCTAGAATCAAAATAGGACAGAACATTTCTCATACTTTTAGAGCTATGAAAGGCTTAAGATTAAGTTGTATATCAGCAGCTTCATTCAAAATTTCCCTAGCAGTAGTCTTGAAGCAGTGAAAGAGGAAGGTATATTTATTCAGCTGAATGATGATAAATGCTTCTACACACTATAGTTTGCAGCTAATCAAGTAGTTCTGATAAATGATAAGGAGGACGTGAAACGTAAGCTTCGAAACCTCATCAAGGAATATGACGAATGGGGTCTAAACGTAAATATAAATAAAACCAAATGGATGTGGATAAAATATCCATATGTCTAGAAGGAGCTGTTATTTTCACTGCTGCTGATGGTACTGTTAAAGGGAAGACAGATATTAAAATAATACAAGCAAAGGCAAGAAAAAGGGCAATAAGCAAAAAATAAAAATTTAATATCTATAATAATCAAAAATGGCAGTGAAACCTGGAGACTAACAGCAAGGTATAAGAAGTAAGAAGGTATATAAATGGATGCCATAATAAGATCGCTTAGGATTTCCAAAATGGGCCCAGTAAGAAAGGACCCCTTAAAAGAGAAAATGGGAATTTAAGCAATAGTAAGGCAGGACGTCAAACAAAAACAACTTACACGTGGTGAATATGTAAGTAGAATAGACAATAGAAGACTCCAAAAACTGGCGATGCATGGCAATCACAAGAAGGTGGCAAAAGGCTAAACCCAGAGGACAAAAAGTTGGAAAGGTAATGAGCGCAAGAAACTTTCAAGAAAAACTATAGAAAAAGAGAATGTAGTGGAAATTGGGACTCAAACAGCTAAGGAAGATGCTCTTAACTAATGTAAACATACATGATACTACAATTTTTTATCTAAATCGTTCCGGAGGAAAAGGGTCAAAAGTCTGATTTCTATAAATTGTATGTAGTATTAACAGAATTTTTTGCTTTTGGCTTAAATAATGAACAAAGTTTAAGAATCATTATTTGTAATCGAACATATAATGTGGTACATAGAAGAGGTTGCTTTGTATACATTTATTGTATTTTACAATCATTTTAGGAATAACCCTAATTTTTTTTGGAAAACTTCATATAGTTAAAAATATCAAAATTTTTTCTGTACATAAAATATCTAACTATATATTTACATATGAGTTATATACTATGTGTTGACCTTACATATAAGAAAATATAACACTATATTTTTACTCAGCAGCCAGTTCATGACGTTTCATATTTTCCGCTTCACATTACTTTTTATTTGTGATAAAATAAACATTCAAGACATGACCTTTTCAGTGCCAGCTTTTAGCATATGAATAATATATTTACTATTTTCTTTCCAAAAATAGGCCGTTATAGAGGCAAACGAGCTTCATTGTTAATCAATAATTCATTTCGGACTTTAAAGTGTAAGTATATGCAAGTTCTTTATGAATGAAAACGTCAGTTTGTGCATTTTAATGCACATGAATAGCTACTTATTTAGCATAAATTTGAGGATTAAAATAAATATGTCATTACTATGTTTAATTCAGGTTGTTTTTAGTGTTCCGTACGGAACACTTATAAGATCACTTCGGTGTCTGTCTGTCTGTCTGTCTGTCTGTCTGTCTGTCTGTCACACCCGATTTTCTCCGAAACTATATGACATAGAAAGGTGAAATTTGGTAATAATATAGGAATGTATGGCCTCATCAGAGCCATGTAGTTTTGAGAATTAAATTTTGACTTAAGGGGTTAGTTTTGGGGGGTGAAGTCGGAAGTGAAAAAAAATTTTTTTTACTAGGTCATCGAGTGTGGTGTCAAATGAAAGCTTGCGAAAACACGAGTAAAAAATATATATATATAATATTATACTTGCTCGCACTTTTCTTTGTATTATTTTTAAAAATTTGCGAAAAATCGCTGTCCCGGGCCTTATCTCGAAAAGTACTTATCAAAAAATTTCGAAAAAATTCTGGAATATTCTCCACGGGGTGTAGATTGAACGAAAATTATCATGAGTGCATTACCTTTAATAATTTATATGGTACATAGAAAAAACAAAAATTTCAAGGTCATCAGATTTCAGTAAAGATTGGAAACAAACTTTGTTGAAAACTCATTTAGGGTATGTTTTATGAAGTCACTGATCATTTTATACCACCGTAACATAAATTTTGACTTAAGGGGTTCGTTTTGAGGGGTGAAATCGGAAGTGAAAAAAATTTTTGTGGTGTCAAATGAAAGCTTGTGAAAACACGAGTAAAATATATATATATATATATATATATATATATATATATATGTAATGTAATACTTGCGCACACTTTTCTTCGTATTACTTTTAAAAAATCGCTGTCCCCTACTTTATCTCGAAAAGTACTGATCAAAAAATTTTGACAAAAATTCTGGAATATTCTCCACGGGGTATAGATTGAACGGAAATTGTCACGAGTGCATTACCTTTAATAATTTATTTGATATTTAAAAAAAAAAAAAGATTTCAAAGTTACCAGTTTTCAGTAAAGATTGGAAAAAAACTTTGTTGAAAACTCATTTGGGGTGTGTTTTGTGAAGTCACTGATCATTTTATACCACCCTAACAAAAACTTTTATTTTAAAAACAATCTACGTACGGAACACTAATTGTGCAAGTTCAACTTGCACTTGACCGGTTTTTTTTTTTGGTATTTTGCCAATGGATATACTATAAATATATATTTATTTGAGCTCTCATTAAATGTTAACAGGCGGCATTTTGGCACACAGGTAGTTTTTTGGACGTAGAATACGATAAAAAAACGTTTGCTAAAGTTTGATGTACGCTAAGCCCACGAAATTAAAAAAAAAATAAAAAATTCGGTTTTTTCGGTAATATCCCGAAAAATAAAAAAGATATCGAAAAACTAATAGCATTTAGATTTTTCGAGATTTTTTTATTAGTGTGAGAATTTATTAAAAATTCGGACAGATGATTCAAAAAGCTTTTCGCGCCAAACAGGTTAATTTGAAAGTCTACAAGCACCGTTCGAAGGTTAATCGATATTACTTATTTTCAGAGTGAAAAAAAAAAAATTAATGATAGATTTTTGAAGAGGAGACTTTCAGTTTTCCGATGATACTAATAGTTTTTATTTTTGTTGCATTATAATTTGTAAAACTTAAAACGAAATTTTCGTGAACATAATTTTAACGGGCACACAGTAAATTACAAATATTTAATAAAATATAGCATTGAAAGAAAATCCTAGTGGATATATCATTATTATACCTTAAGTTTATATATATATATATATATATATATATATATATATATATATATATATCAATCGGTTTTATAACGTTTTCCGTCTTCCGTCTTCCGATGCCTAATTTCCACTCCTCCCGGTTTCTCCATCCCTCCTCCTCCAGATCTCTCTCTAGTACTTCCTTGTTGATTCCTGCTCTCCAGCTTTGGCGTGGTCTTCCTCGCTTTCTTTTTCCATGAGGGTTCCAATTTAAAATCTTTTTAGGCAGTCGGTCTTGTGACATTCTCTGTACATGCCTGTACCATACCAACTGTTGGGTTCTGATTTCGTCCACTATATCGTGCTTTATTTCTAAAGCTCGCCTTATCGTGTCATTTGGTATGCGGTCTTTTCTGGATTTTCTGGCTGCTCGTCTCCAGAAATCCATTTCTGTAGCTTTTAGTATTTTTTCTGTTCTTTCCTTTAATGGCCACACCTGGGAGCTGTAAGTTATTATACTTTTCACTATTGAGTTGTAAATTCTCTTCTTATTTTCAATGGTTATGTTTTTGTCCCATAGTAGACTATTAAGCATTGCAGTCGCTTTTCTTCCTTGGATATTCCTCTCGAATATTGCTTTTTCCAGTGTTCCGTCCCTAGATATTCTCGTTCCCAAATACTTATAACTGGCACAGTGTTTGATGGTGTGTCCTGTGGCCAGTTTCAAGTCCTGGTGTTGTCCTCCGACGCACATGTACTCGGTCTTTTTAATATTGACTTCTAGGTCCCATTTTTCATATTCATCCATAAGTTTTCGTGTCGTGTATTCCATATCATCGATGTCCTGAGCGACTACTACCTGGTCATCTGCGAATGATAGCGTGTACAATGTAGTATCGTCATCCAGTGATAATCCCATACTGCTGCATTTCCTTTTCCAGTTCTTTAGTGCACTCTCCAAATAGATTTTAAATAGCGTTGGGGATATACAGCAGCCCTGTTTGAGACCCTTTGTGACCGGGAACCCTATTGTTATACCATATTTGGTTTTCACACTACCTCTTGCGTCTTGGTATAAGGATTTTACGGCTTTAATTATTTCGGTGCTTTTATTACTCCGTTGTAGTGTTTCCCACAATCTCATTAGGGGCACGCTGTCGTAGGCCTTTTTTAGATCAACAAACAAGACATGGACTTCCTGATCAAATGCGGTTTTCTTTTCTAGGATTTGTGTCAGTGAGAAGAGATGGTCTATTGTGGATCTTCCTGCTCTAAAGCCTGCCTGTTCTTCAGCTTCTACGTCCGCGTATTCCGTTTCTATTCTATTTTTAAGTATTTTTCCATATATTCTGCTAATAGATCCTGTAACCGTTATTCCCCTATAGTTATCGCAATTATTTTTGTCTCCTTTCTTATGAATTGTTGATATGTATGATATTTTCCATTCCTCGGGTACTTCTGATGTGTTAATGCATCTTTGGAATAAGTTCCTCAAAGCGCTAAATAGCTTTTCAGTTCCGTATTTTACTATCTCTCCTGGGATGTTTCCTGGTCCTGGAGCTCTACCATTTTTTAGCGTTTTACATACTTCTTTAACTTCTGATGTTGTTATCCTTATTGGGGATCCTCGTATAATTATATTTGGGTTTCCATGTTGGGTACTTTTGAACTCTGGTCTATCTTCTGTTAGCATATTTGTAAAATATTGGTTCCATTTTTCTGGTGTTATTGGTGAGAAGATTTCTCTTTTCCGTTCTGCTCTCATATTTTTAAGAAGTCTCCAGCTTTCTGTGCTTTTTCTTCCTCCTATGTAAGTTTTGAGTCTTGAGCATGTCTTTTCCGATTGGTTGTTCTTTTTGTCACTAATCATTTTGCGTACTCTAGCTTGGGATTCTTTGTATTTTACTTTGTCGTTTGTGCTCTTTGAACTTAAGTATTTGTGATAGCTTTTTCGTTTTTCTTCAATTTCGTATTTAATTTCTTCATCCCACCAATATGGTTTTTGCTGTTTTTCCCTTTTCTCTTGGTACCCTAATGCTTCCAGTGCGGCTGCGTGTAGGCATTCCTTTATATACTTATATTCTTCTTCTATATTAACAAATCCCGTCCGTTGTATCTTTTGGTCTAGTCTACTCTTGTATAGATTTCTGGTACTTTCATTTTGTAAGCTGTCTGTATTATATCTTATTGTTGTTTCACTTGTTGTGTGCTGTGTACTTGTATCTTCCAGTTTGCTTTCCCGTGTTGTTCGTGAGATTATCTTTCCCTT
Organism: Pachyrhynchus sulphureomaculatus; assembly: GCA_019049505.1. Lineage (NCBI taxonomy): Eukaryota > Metazoa > Arthropoda > Insecta > Coleoptera > Curculionidae > Pachyrhynchus > Pachyrhynchus sulphureomaculatus. The sequence continues at coordinate 204,905,194 of CM032449.1, forward strand.
CACGAGGTAGTGGTCGCTGCCACATGAAGCCCCTCTTTGGACTCTTACATCTAGGAAGTTTAATCTAGATCTCTGACGTATTATCATATAGTCGATAATACTTTTTAAATCTCTTGTTGTTTGTCTCCACGTATATTTATGAATATCCCTATGCTGGTAGTGTCCGTTTAATATTGTAAGGTTGTTTTGTTCACATATCTCTATAATTCTTCTTCCGTTGTGGTTAGTAACTTCTTTGCCATATTTTCCTACCACTTTATCGTGTTCTTTCCTTCCTATTCTTCCATTTAGATCACCCAAAAGTAATATCTCTCTTGATGTTCCAATTTTGCGTATTTCCTCATTTAGTTGTTCAAAAAATGAATCCTTGTTATTAGCCCGATCGTCGTCGTTGACAGCGTATACCCCCAGTAAAGTTGTGTTATTACCTAGTATTTTGAGATTCATCTTTATGATTCTTTCACTACCTTAGGTTTCAATATAAGAATAATTAAAAATACACACATTGTCTGTGTTATTTAAAAATATTGCCGGCGCCGCCGGTAATTTCACGTTCAAAGAAGTAGGAAAAGTAGGGCAAGTTTTTTTTTTAGTGTCAGTTAAAGTACACTTGATATTAGAAAATTATTAAAAACTTCTTCCTCTTCTTCTTACTTTCGTGGGCGGCCCACGCTCCTATGCCCAACTGGTGACTTATCTCATTATCTCGGGCGACTCTTACCGTTCTTCCGCCCTCCATCTTACCAATGTGCTCATTCCACTCTTTTTTTCTTTTTAATACCCAATCGTTGATATCGTCGACTCCACACGTATTTCTTATATCCCTACTTCTTTCTCTATCCCACAGTGTTCTCCCAGCTATTCTGCGAAGTATCCTCATCTCTGTTGTTTCCAATGGTCTTTGTGTCTTGGATGTTTCCGGCCTGGTCTCTGCAGTGTATGTCATAATAGGTCTTATAGGTGTTTTGTAAATTCTCGATTTGGTATCAATTTCTATGCTTTTGTTACGCCATATTGTGTCGTTTAGGCTTCTTTCTATTTTTGTAGCTCTCATTGTTTATTCCCTCATCTCTCCTTCAACATAGCCACAACTCGATATCTCTATGCCCAAGTACTTAAATTTCATTTCCTGTTGGATAACTTGTCCATCCACCTCAAGTTTACATCTTAAAGGTCTTTGACATTGTTAAACATTTTGCTTTACCGGCGGATATAACCATATTGAAGGATTTGGCTATGCGACTAAATTGATCTACGAGTCGTTGTAGATCATTTTCATTTTCCGCGAATAGTGTCACGTCTTCAGCGTAGTACAATATGGTAATTTCCTTATCTCCCATTTTATATCCTCTCGTTGGGCACACTTTCCTTATTACTTCGTCCATGACAATGTTGAAGAGAAGGGGGCTCCTTGAGGCCCCTTGACGAATACCATTCCTGGCTGGTATCGGATTGGTCAGTTTTCCGTTTATTTTAGCTTGCATTTTGTTTGCCGTGTATATATTTTCTATGGTTTTGATCAAATTGTGTGAGATTTGTCTATTATAGAGGAGATGTATAACGTCTTTCAACTGGACACGGTCAAATACCTTTTCTAAGTCAATAAAACCTATGTAGGCAGGCTTGTTGTATTCAATAGACTTCTCCGATATTTGTCTTAGAACAAAAACGGCGTCCGTTCAAGATCCGCCTAATCTGAATCCTTATTGTTCATCTTCTAGGAAGGTGAGACTGTTAATTTTATTCGTTATGATCTTTATTGTGAGTTTTAATGTTGTGTTTAGCAAATTTATTCCTCTATAATTCTAAGGTATCTTCTTGTCTCCTTTTTTAAACACAAGAATGGTGGTACTTGCTCGCCATTCATTTGGAATTCAGTGGTGATAGATTATCTTCTGAATCAATTTCGTCGATTTGATGCAAGGATCTCTGATTAGTTAAGAAGAATCTGTTTCCCTCTTTATGTTCTGCAAGTGCTGAAGTGGAAATGTTACGCCCTTTGATGTTTTTAAATCCTAGTACATATTTTTCTGCGATGGGATACTCTAGACTCCTAGATTTTCAAGGGGAAACTTATCTTTGAGAGCACGTAGAGAATCGTGTTATTATTTTAGGTTTCCATAGAATTTTCGAAATTGTGAAATTATGAATGTACGGTGCCCAATCTAGACATAAGATGATAAAGTGAATCTAACCACGAGGAAAATTGATAAGTCTGGTAAATTTCTACGAAATTGCGGGAAATTTTATTAAGCGGCGTAACTTTTGGTAAACGTGATTCTTCTAACGGTTTCGTTCAAAGTTTCAAACAGATGCAAAGCGCAATTGCTTGTTGGCAGCTATCATAATTGGTCATTGTTACCCATTTCGTAGAAATAGATAAAGTCGAATATGGTGCAGTGATAAAACATTTGTATTTAAAAAAGTTGGCTGAGGCCCAGACAGGAACTGAACTGAAGAATTTTCATGGGGACTCTGTACCAGAACTCGAAACCATATAACATTTTACTGGATAAATGAACTTAAACATGGCCGTACGAGCATTGTAAATGAGGTTTCCTCTAAAAAAATGTTCAATAAAATTGATAGTATTGTGAGATTGCTGAAATGATGGCATCTTTTATGAACGGGTACATAATATTCTGCATGAAGTTCTAAAAATAAAAATGCTGAGTTCGCTATAGGTGCCGCGTTTGTTAACGCTAAAGCAAAAACAATTGAGAAGTGACTTTTCAAAATCGTGTTTGGAAAAGTTGCGACGTAATCCGAAGGACCTCTGGTGTCGTTTCGTGACTAGATGAAATGTGGATCCACCTTTAGATCCCCGGAGACAAAACGATAGTCGAGTTGACGAGTGTGAAAGTGCACCGAAATCAGTAGAAACAGTTTTATCGGCGGGAAATGTGATGACAACTGTTTTTTGGGACTCATAAAATATCACCATTATTGACTATTTGGAAAAGGGTACAATAGTGACTGGCTCTTATGACCCACCGTTATTGGACCATTTACATAGTGACTTCAAGCAGAAGCAACCAGATCAAAAAATTGCTCTTTCACCAAGACAATGCGCCTGTTCACACATCGGCCACTGCAATTGCAAAAGTATACGAGCTGGATTTCGAAATAGTTCCCCACTCACCTTATTTTCCAGATTTGACCCCAAGTGACTTTGTTTCGTTTCTTAACCTCAAAAATTGGTTTGATGGGAAGACATTTTTATTGAATTTCGCTGAATCAAATGTTCTGAGCTTAATGGAGATTATGTTGAGAAATAATTTTTTGTTTTTGCAAAAAAATATTATTTCCCTTGTTTTTTAAAAGACTTTTCAATCTACCCAAGTATGTGGTTGAGGATGAAACTATTTCTGGCCTGGATTGAAATTTTTTAGTAATCTGAGGCACAACGCTTCTACCGGTGAGAAATGATGTCATTATAATTTATTATGAACATCAGTCAGTATCCTTAGGAAAACGTAGGCGAAGTGGAATTAAAACGGCTTTAGCACTCATTAAACTTTACAAAAATAATAGTACCTGGTTTTGATATCTGATTTTCAACAGAGCCCAAAGTATTTTTAAAATAACTCCTACTAGAGAAAATATGTTGACAAATACCAAGACTAAATTGGCGTTTATCTAAACTGAAAGTTAGGAAAATAAATTAGCCTGTCTAAAGCTATTGGAAAATCAATTTATTCTGAAGGATATTAAGAAGTGATTAGAATAATTTCCCTTATCCTTATTAGGGCGTCAGATCCAATTTGCATGACAGAAACTAATTGCTTCGGTTTCTGTATATCAGATGGAATGGATTTAGCTAAATTTGGCACAATATAGACCTACGTGTGAAATGTATATTAAATATTAGCATATCTCTTACAATATGTGTATAATGTGAGGGAAATATCTTGGAACTGGATCAGCTGTTCGATTTGATTATAATTACTGTTCCATCAAACACATACGGGGTTCAAATTTAAGTAGTTCGATGTGTAAATTTATCGGTAGGGATTTTCAACGTAGGGACATAGAGCGTAACCTCAGTGTTTGGAAATTTAGTTTCTATGGAACGTTTTACCGGAGCAGTTTTTACCTTTTCTATGTGAAGGTTTTATGGAATTAATAACGCTGTGATTATCGCTTGACGATCAATTTGTATTTAATATCATTTATAAAGCTCAAGTGAAGCTATCTCTGCTCAACTAATAAAATATGGATGTAGAAGTTTAAACAAACTGATTGAACTTTAGGTAAAGCCTGGACAGGGCGACTCAGGGCATCTAGAGTGTCGGGAATATTTAGAGACATTATATCTAGGAAATAATGTTTCAAGAATTGTTGTTTTTGGTATAAAAAAACGCTTGTAATTTATCAGTTTTCTTTATAATTATAAATATTTATCTTTTAAAAGTTGAACAGCTGGTATTTTCAGTAAAATGGAATTTCTACCACTGCCACGTTTGGAGCCACTTCAATACTGAATCATATATCGTGTATTTAATAAAGTTCTGGACCACTAATAATAAAAACCAATTATTTATTATTCAAAAATCTTATATTAATTTAGTTAATTACTCGAATTTAACCCTTGATAGCTGTAGCATCCTAATTTATTTCTAAGTATCTATCAATTATTTGACTAAAAAATTCAGTTCCTAAGATTTCTCACTTGCTGTATTAGTCGGATCATTCTCTAGGTACTTAAAGATGTGTGTAACTGTTTTGAATCTTCTAGGGTCTCTAAACTACTATTTTTAGGATCCTAGATCTTATGATATACCTGGAACAATTCCATTCAGTACGTTGTTAAAGTTGAAGATTCATATATTTATGTAAATATTATAAAACCACTGAAAATTACCTCAGCTGAAGACAGTGATAGTGAAACAGAATTAGGCTTAAGTTAAAATATATTTTTATTTTACAATATGTCCCCTCTTGTAAGCCCCATTCATTCAAACTGTATATTTGTACTTCTTATTGTTTTTACATGCATCTATAAATAAACATTTCCAAAAACACTTATAATTTTGTTTATTTACATTAGTGAATAAAATTCTTAAGTCCATCTCTGCAACCTATCATAAACAAAATGTCAGAATTTTTATACTGCCCACTTAAAACGGCAAAAATCAGGTTCTTATATTCTGGGACATACACTATATACTTCGGCCATATTTACAGAAATTATATAGTATTAAATTGCGACTATAGGATGAATCCATAGCTTTCAATTAAGGCTTAAACTGTGCAAGCCTTTTGGATTCTGCAGTTATGCACTAGGAAAGTTTTGGTTCTATATAAACTTGGAGACTTTTCTGCAATGGCCTATTTAAAGTTTTGGCTCGTACATTCGTAGATTTATCCATTAATTTTGAATTCCAGTTCCATACATTTAATAAACAAAATCTTTCCGCAGACTTAAAAGCCGGTCGCCATCGACTTTTCAGGAGAAACTTGAGTGTTGTTCTCTTTGAAGAACCCTCATGATTTAATTCCATCCTGCTTCATCGAAAGATTCCAGAATTCCCAAGTCTCGTTGCCTGTGATAACACGCGAAAAGTAAATCTCCTCGTTCTCTAAAGCGGTCGAAAGTACTGGAAAAATTTCTTTCCGCTCCTGGATATTTGCTGCTATGGTGTGACGAGTATGGCGATCCATCTTGCAGATACTTTTTCGTCCCTAAATCTTCATACTAACTCTTAAAAACTGTAAGTTTGGTTACTTCAAATTCTTTAGTAAGTGCTAGGATCATATTACTTTGCTAAGTCTTAAATAATCATATCTGTGAGCAACCTGCATCATAAAAATATTTAAGTTACATTTTTCTAATATCTACAAAACAGGTAGACAGAATTTTTGAAAATTTTCGTGTTCGATTAGATCAGAGGTTCCCAAACTGTTTCTTCTCATAGACCACTTTCAAAATTTTACTGGTTTCGGTGGACCCCCTGCTGCTACATTTCTACCATATTCCCAAAAGTCGTCAAAAAATGTGAAGATTAGATCTAACGATGGCAATTTGCGTCGTGGCTGAATTCCAACCCTAAATTCGGAGTGGTAAAAATAAAAAGAAAAATAATATATTTTCTTGTGTTCTATTTATTAAAATAATATGATTACAGACTTAATAGAATTAAAATTAAACATTAATAATGTACCGTAACTTCAATAATGCAAATCAACAACTTTGTTGCATAACAGGCATATGGGCAATCGTTTGTCTGCCTTTGATGGAAGAAAACCAAATTTCAAATAATCGACACTGTACTATCGACATTTCTTCTTAGATTCAGCCATGTTTCGTATCAGTTACCTACCTGTAAAGAAAAAAAAACGTTTGTTTTAGTAATCATAAGGCGACATTAACAGGATATGGCTATTTTAACAGAATAAAATAGGAGTAATTAATTATTGCAATGAAAAAAAACCAAAATGCCGGCGGCAAAACTGATTTTAATTATTAAAAGCAATAAACTGCTAAGACCCATATAGAGGTTTTCACAAAACTGCTGAACCTATTTTAATGCAATATAAAATATTTTTTGATTAATTATATTTTAATTCATTTCTGTAAATTCGAGAGAAAATACTTTTAAAGAATATTTTTTTACATCAAAACTCAGCGATTTTAATGATTTATTTATTACTTTGATGTACGTTACGAGAGACACGTACAATTTATGAAAATATTTTTAGTCATTTAGCATTAGCAACTACGAGGGCACTGAAATATGTACAAACATGCAGGTCAATCATATATCTCTCCTTTAGTGAATCACCACAGTCGGGTAAATAAATAATTTTATAATAAAAAGTACTAAAAGTTCAATCTTTCTCGGCTTTCTGTTCTTTTATAGAAGTATCGAATAATGGCCCTGTTCAGTATTTAATTTTTATTACGTACCTACTACACGCAAACATAACAAATATAATATTATTACAATATAAAATAAAAGTATGAATAACAAGTAGGCAGGTACTTACTTTTTTCGGCACTGGCAAACACTGACATCGATTCACTCACACTTTTCTTTTCAAAATTCTGGAAACAAATGAGTAACGTTTGTCCTTGGCATTCGTATTTATATTGGTGAAAAATCAAACAAGTTCATGCAAGATTGCAAGCACTGCACAAGTCGTATTTCGTCCCTTTGCACGTCTGAACGCGCATTGTACTGAATATCGAATATGCAAGTTTTTACAAGTAACAGTCGCTGTCCTTCTTAAAATACACTAGTCAAAAAAATTAAGGGAGGTTTTAAAACAAGGAAATTAATGCTAAATGAACAGGGCTATCTGATCCATGTGCCGGCCTAACTGAAAAAATTTTTTTCAAGCCCGTGGACTAAAAAAAAAGCAAAATATTTGCAATATTATTTTTTTTCGCGATATCTGTTAGGATTGCATGGGAACTGTAGCTCTTAAAAAATTTTAGCCAAAAAATCTGAAAATTAGAATCTTAAAGCTTCAAAATGCTTTTTTTTTAAATCTCAATACGACCATTTTTCAGCCTGTCAAAAATCACCGAAAAATTTGGAATTTTTTTTTGCTCCCTTAATTTTTTTGAGTAGTGTATTATCTGCCTACATTGATAGGTAAAGCCAAGCCAACATTTTTGTTCTTTACTATCGAAACCAGATAAATTTTCGTGGACCCCCACTTACAACTTGTGTACCCCCATTTTTTTTTTACGGCAACGTAGACCCCCGTCGAGTCTCTCGTGGACGCTGGGGGTCCACCTGAACCACTTTGGGAATCACTGGATTAGATATTTCTCAACTTAGATTATTCAAATAATGTAGGTCAAAAACTATCTTTATAAGTGTAATTAACATTCCTTTCTGCACTACTTTTCAGTAAATTCCTTATCAATTTTATTTAATAAAAATGAATTATATATAAGTATTACACTTAACGTTCTTCACTAAAATGGAAGAAATAAGACTAGAAGTAAAATAAAAAAAAAATAGACCGACGAGGCGAAGAAGTGATAAGAAATACAAACTAGCATCTTCTTCTCATCTTAAAAAAAGTAGAATATACCTACTTACAAAAGAAAATATAATTAAAACAGGAAATATTTGTTGTTACAACTCTAAAACTAGAAATGTAAGAAATGAAAGTAACATGTAATTGATACTTAATACAAAAAATGTAGTCCTTGGACACAAAATTAAGAAAGTTTCAAGCAAGCATATATCTTGCACGTAAGAAAAAACCTATGAAATAAACCCTACGTCAAAAATTATTTAACACTCACAAACTTATTACGAGAGTACCTAACACAAATTATGTTGGGTAATCGTTCAACGCTTTTGGAGTTATGTTCATTCCAAAAGTAATTCTTCTAGAATTCCCAGTGTGATGATGTATAGAAATGACATTCTGAAGTCTCCGTCGGGCATTGTTAACGCGTTTGCAGATTTTTTCAAGAGTGTCTTCACACTGTCGGAACCAGCAGCGACTTGTCATTCGCTTAGTACGTCGTTGACAATTGCCCATTACTGGGAATGAAATATTTATGGCCACGAAAAAATTCAAAAATAAGATGACCTCTGACCCTGATAATATTCCCTCGTTTCTCATTAGGGACTGTGCGACTGTCCTGGTAAGACCTTTAAAGTATATTTTTAATTTATCAATTGAACAGGGTGTTTATCCGAAACGATGGAAAGAAGGTAGATTATGTCGTATTTTTAAGAATGGAGACAGGGGAAATGTTGAAAATTACAGGGGTGTCGTTCTACTTTGTAACTTCTCAAAGGTCTTTGAGTCAGTCTTGTATGCACGTATCTATAACCAATTTAAAAATTAAATTTCTCCTTATTAGCACGGATTTGTTAGTAAGAGATCTACGGTAACAAAATCTAACTGTTATGACACAGCTCATTTCGGAAATATTAGATAACGGTGGGCAGGTTGATGTTATTTATACAGATTTCTCGAAGGCCTTTGATAGGATCGACCTTCATGTTCTCATCAATAAGTTATTTTTCTTTGGTTTCACTGATGGTGCGAGGGCTCTTATAAGTTCTTACTTGTTTAATCGAACTCAGTTTGTAGCCTACAACGGATTCAAATCGGAAAGATTTGTGGCCGACTCCGGCGTTCCAAAGGTTCAAATTTGGGACCCTTGCTCTTTATTATGTTCATAAATGACCTTTGCGAGAATTTAAAATGTAACAGACTAATTTATGCTGATGATTTAAAAATGTTTATGCCAATAGAAAAAACTGAGGATTGTTCATATCTACAAAGCCAGTTGAATTTCGTACATATTTGGTGTTGTGACAACAAACTACATCTAAATGCTCAAAAATGCAAAGTTCTAACATATACTAGGAGGGTAGCGTCAATAGAGTTTCAATATAGAATTCAAGACCATAATTTAAGTAGGTGTAGCACAGCTAAGGATTTGGGAGTTATTTTTGATGCAAAACTAACATTTGCTCAGCATATAGCATTAAAAGATTCTGAAGCAATGAAGTCTTACGGGTTCATCATTAGGAATTTTAGGGGTTTCACTAATATTGCATCACTGAAGGTTTTGTATTTCTGCATTGTTCGCTCGAAACTAGAATATGCAAGTATTGTCTGGAGTCCAGTGTACGAGATGCATAGAGTTTCACTTGAAAAAGTGCAGAGGAGATTTCTGAAATTTCTGTTGTTTAAGATTAATGGAATGTATCCTGAACGGGGAATCAGCAGCGATTATTGGCGTGAACAGACAAATATTCTTAGCCTGGTAATCAGGAGAGTTTGTGCCTCAATATTATTCCTATATAAAGTATTGTACAATATGATTGATTGCAGGAATATATTGTCTCGTATTAACATCAATGTGCCACGGATACACTCACGATCAAATATGTTTTTTAGATGTAACAGACCTAATACTAATTTGTTATTGAATTTGTGACAGATACTGTTGTACTAAGAAGCAATTACTACAGACTGTAATTGAATATGTAAATGTCTAAATATTTACCCTATTAATGGGGAACTGTTGGGTAATAAAGCTATTATTATTATTATTATTATTATTAAAATCAAACTATACCACCAAGAAATCGCTCTCTTTCTCTCTCTCTCGGATCTCGAATCGTGATTGTTTCACGAATACAATACTTTACTTTAGCAAGGAAAGTAAAAAAAATGTACTAAAGAAGCACTAGCCTGCTAGAGGAAAATTAAAACCGTTTTTATAGATTTATTAAATTTGGGTCTTTCACTTTACGACAATATTATTTTTCTACATTTTTAGCTGATGAAAATTTAATTTAAAAAAATGAAAACAATGAGGAAAACGTAAAATAAAGATAGTCATTTCCATTTGGGTAGTTCTTTTTCCAATCTTTTTACATTATTTCGTGACATTGTATTTGAAATGAAAGAAAAACATTTGATCACGTATTTCTGTTACAAGTTATTATGTTCTTCGTATAAGAGAAAAATTAATATTTGTTTTTTAAAATGACTGACATTCTTCTTCACATGAAAATAAAAAAAAAAAAACTGATTTTTTTACATTAGAAAGAAAATATGTAAACATATTTTTGGCGTTTAAAGTTTCTTCACATTTAATAAGCTTTCCCTTATTTACCGCAGTATCAACAATATTTTGAACACAAAAGTAAATATACAGGCTTTCTCGCCAAGAGTCTAATAACTGAGTTGTTGTTTCCAGGCACGGTCTGAAAGTATTTCTTCCTGATATTAGCAATGCGGCAACTGCTAAGATAAGCTTCTGGGCTGCTCAACAATGGCTGCATCGACATAAGACAGGGATCTGATTCCATTATTAAAGCTAGTCTTTTACATTTCCCTTAGGAGAAAGACTTGGCTGATAAGAATAGGCTAGAATATTGAAGTTACACCGACTAGCGGAACAAAACCACATGCATATCTAGAGAATTTACTCATCATCGAGCTGTCCGGACGATCAGGGAAGCATTTGTGGTGTGGCAATTAAAACGAAACGTCGCCAACTTCAGACCACGGCTTGCAGACTTGGAAACACTAAACTGATATATTCCGGATATAAATTTTGGGGTTCAAATCATTACATATGCGTTTTTTTCAGCTTCGATTTCAAAAACTTGAGAAAACTATTCTTTTATATATTTAGAACAATATTCTGGGGATTGGTTTTTCCCTTTATTCTTCGTTGGTGATAGTTATTTAAAACAATACCAGGGTAGTAAAGACGTCACTGACTAGTTATGGTCGTGAGTGGTATGGCTTGCACTAAGATTAGCCGTACTTTGGTCAGTCATTATCTAAATCACTACGATTAGTCAGTACTCTTAAACAAGTAGGTTTTACCACTATAATAACCTCGATAGGTTCTTTAAACTTTTAACTATTATGGAAAACATTTTGAATGGCAAATTTTAAAAAAACCAAAATAATAATTAAATGTATTCCCTATTGTAACTACGTTTACTGATTACTATAAAGCCACATGGTATATTTTTTAAATAACGTAAAAAAAAATCGACATAATATTAATAAAAAAAAATTATACGTCGAATTGAGAACATTTTTTTTTTCAATTCGGTTGAAAACGAGTATTAAATAATGACTTGCATAATGATCCTGAAATATATAGGCACTTTTGCCGTAGAGGTATCAAAAAATAATTATTACAAATCTCGTCTACATAACATTTAAAACATATTTTTGTTTATGAAGTGAGTTATGAAGAAAATGAAACAGAAATCGATTTAATTCTTTAAATGATATCCGTGTACATTTTTGTTTCGATGGAGAAAACTTTTTAATAGATTAAACGATATAAAGTGGGATGAAGTATGACAGTTTTCTATGAATCAGTGAAACATATATCGTAGACGTGATTTTCTATGTTTATTGCTTTTTAGTTTCTTCAGAGATCGTTGTTCGCAATGGGAACTATACAATTTCTTTTTGGTACCTTGTCTATCTGCATCGAGGCACCTTCCAATTCCATAGCTTTATATTAACGATGTGCATTTACTTTTTAGGCACAAATACCACAAGTGTCCATATGCTCAAACAGTAAATTATGCAACTTTACAATGACCTGGACTTAATACTGTCCTGACAATAATTAAGTAGAATTGACCGTCGCAAAATCTCTTGCAGAAGTTATTTCTAAAAAAGTTAACGTTACAAAACCAGACATAGTTATGTCGGGAAACTCTATTCCATTAGCATTGTCCTCAACTTGCTAGACGTTAACTTGAGAACAAATAGACTTTGGCATGATCATGTTGCAAACATCTCAAAGAAACCTACTAAACAAACTGCTCCCTTGATGGAAGAAGATTCTATACAGAAGAGGACTATTTACCTAATTGGGTATATGCAACTCACTGAAATTTTGATTTCTTGGAACATTGAAAAAATATGAGCAATAACAAAGCCAATATTTTTATGGAAAGTATGCATGCTCATGCTCACACGTCACGCCAATGCATCACCTCACTGTAAGGTTAAGCTTATCACTCTATTCAAGAACTATTTTATATAGAACACTCATCTCATTCCCTTAGGATCAAGGACTGTGTTTCGCACCGAGAATAACCTACATCTATTGATGACCATCGAGAGTTGCGATTTTCGAGGATGCATATGCAGTGCGTGTGCTGTGTCTAGAAAAAAATTAAAAATTAGTTTTCCATTCAGTTCGTGCTCTCTCGGTCTGGTCCAAATTTTATTAGATTTGTGGAAAAAATATTAATAAAAGATTAAATAAAACTACGTCGTTTGTAGCAGAAATTTTATTTACTAGGACAGAAAGATATAGACTATTTCATTTAGAAAAAAATACATTACACATTTTTAATATACAAAAACAAAGAAATTTTGAAAACGTGAATCATAATAACTGCTCTATTTTATGTTTTGAGCACAATCTCTAAATACAGCGAAGGTTACCTACTTTCTGAGCCACCTCGTCCTTAACAGTGTTCAATAAAGGGCAGTTGGTTAAAATTAAATTTTAGGTTATTTGTGTGATATGTATAGGCAAGCTCCTGTAAACAACGTAAGGGTTAAAATACACCAAAATTTAAAAATAATTTCTCTTTTTTTATTCGAATGATTCACCTGATAAATGAGATGCCCTAAGTAATAATTAATCTTCTAAAGACGTGTATAGGTAACCTATTCTGAACTAAAGATCTTGACACAATATATTATGTTATGATAGGCAATTCTTTTTTAGTATTTTTTTTTTTTTACACTGACATAATATATTACAGTATGATAGGCCGTTCTTTTTCGACTTTTATTCTTTTCAGGTTAATAAAAAGCAATTTTCCCTTTTTTGAACAACAATGCCGAAAATGTTAAACCAAAATATTCATTTCTAACGCACAAAAGAACTTCGGTGTTGGGCTGTGACATTGTTCTTGAGATAAAAGGAATTTAATCAGGTTTTTCTTGTCGGTTTTGTTTCGTAGAAGGGAATGTGGATATGAACAGAAAAATTTGTTTTACAAAATTATAATATTAATGATATTGTTCCTTACAATGATATTTTTTAATTTAAAGACGAAGATAGCATATTACCTAAGGACTTGGACTATGCATAATTCAAGAATGTTTACTTTGTTTAAATTGAACGGAAAATTTAATATCTTTGATTGTGTTAGTCGATACTTGTTGGAAATTCATAATAAAATTATATAAAAAACAACACTATGTTTTAATTTCCAATATATTTAAAGTCACTTGACAATTGTTTCAACATACAATGGCTTCTTCAGAAGTAAATAAGAAAGAAAAATATTTGGTAGTAATCCTGGTTATAGAGTGTTTAAAACTATCCTTAATTACCTAAGATCATGCTAATCATTTTATTATATTATTTACAGACAGAATTATTTTAGGAATGCAAATCTGTGGTACTATTTCCGAGAACTAATAAAGATTAAGTAAGGGTGAATGGTTTAAGTCTACCTGTTCGTTTAATAATTGATTGGAGTTTTTCCGTTTGTTAATTTCAAGACATTCAAGCAAATTTAATTTTTTAGATTTATTTTCTACATGTAGGATTTTTAACGTATCATCAAAATTATGGGATTCGTTTATTATATGGGTTGCGTAATGTGAATTGTTCTTATTTTTTAAATAACTATGTTTATGTTCTTTAATGCGAGTTTCAAAAGCTACCAGTTTGTCCAAAAGGTTTTAGTACAAGATCCACAATTTAATAGATAAACTCCTAATTTTAAGGATTTCTTAGATTTGGTTTTGTTATTCAAATTATACTCCCTAAGGAATTACTGGTTTTGAATGCTATTTTATTGTTCTTTTTTATTAAATGTTTGGAAATTGTTCTAGTTATTTTCCCTGTGTATGTGAGTGTACTAAATTTTCCTTTTTTGTTATTAATTGTGGGATAAATTAGAGAGATTGCTTGTTTAAAGGATTTTTTATTCAAGATATTATCTATAATGTTTTGGTCATATCCATTATTAATTGCTATTTGTTCTTTGTTAAAATCAGTTTTAGTCATAGGGATATGTAACAATCTATGTATGAAAGAGTTAGAAGCTGCCATTTTGTGGGGATAAGGGTGGGATGAACTATTGTGTATGACTGTGTCAGTATGTGAAGGTTTGTAAAAAATCGAGAAATCGTGTTTATTGCTCACTTTTGATATAGATATGTCTAAGAAATTTATAGAGTTATTGGTTTCTAATTCTATGGTAATTTAATATTAGGATGCAAATTATTTAGGAGGTTAAGGAGGATTGTTAGTTGTCTATCTGTTCCCGTGAAACAGGAAATGGTATCGTCAACATATCTATACTAGTAAACAATATTTTTGCTTACCGCGTTTTGATGAATTTTTAGTTCTAAATGATCCATGAAAATTTCCGCTAGTAAAGGGCTTAAAGGATTGCCCATTATTAGACCTTCTTTAGTTGTATAAAAGTTATCGTTGAATTCAAAATAGTTTGATCCAAGCACGTCGTAAGTAAATCTAAAATATCCCGTTTAATAATTTCGTATATTTTATTTTTGATTAAGAGCTTC
The DNA here is from genome assembly GCA_019049505.1 of Pachyrhynchus sulphureomaculatus. NCBI lineage: Eukaryota > Metazoa > Arthropoda > Insecta > Coleoptera > Curculionidae > Pachyrhynchus > Pachyrhynchus sulphureomaculatus. The sequence goes on from CM032449.1 coordinate 204,920,230, forward strand.
TCTACTAATTCTATGACTTCGCATGGTGGGATACTAGAATTAAGTTTTGTACATCAAACTCTAGAAAATTTAATATTTAGGAACGTCACTTTTATAATTTCATGTTAACTGCAGGACCTGCTATTAGGATCAGTAAATAATATAGACGTTGCTTGTCCTGCAATTACCACAAAACTAACTGATTAAAGTTTGATTTCACTCAAGCTTTCAAGGATATTTATGAAAAAGGCCTAAAATTACCCAAATTATTAAAATAAAATACGAGAGAAAAGCTGTATCTATATATTCACCCGGTTTTTCAATAAGTAATTAATGTTTTTTCTACAGTTACGTCATGAAGTTTTCAGTTTTAGTCATGTTAGAAATTAGATCTCATGAAAGAACTTGTTAGTTTAAAAAAATAGTTTCGGCTGTCTCCGTTATTGTCATCTATATAAATATTTAGATATGTTATTGTAAATGAAGATTGTAACATATTTGTGGATTATTAGAAAAATTTTAATCATTTTTAGTGTTCCGTACGGAACACTTATAAGATCACTTAGGTGTCTGTCTGTCTGTCTGTCACACCCGATTTTCTCAGAAACAATTTGACATAGAAAGTTGAAATTTGGTACTAATATAGGAATTGATGGCCGCATCAGGGCCGTGTAGTTTTGACTTAAGGGGTTAGTTTTGGAGGGGTTAAATCGGAAGTGAAAACAAAAATTTTTACTAGGTCATTGAGTGTGGTGTCAAATGAAAGCTTGTGAAAACACGAGTAAAACATGTATATGAGATAATGAGAGATGTAATAATTGCGCGCATTTATCTTTGTATTATTTTTAAAAAATCGCAAAAAATCGCTGTTCCCGCGGCTTATCTCGAAAATTACTGGAATATTCTCCACGGGGTGTAGCTTGAACGAAAATTATCACGAGTGCATTACCTTTTAATTTATCTGGTATATAAAAAAAACAAAAATTTCAAGGTCATCAGTTTTCATTAAAGATTGGAAACAAACTTTGTTGAAAACTCATCTGGGGTGTGTTTTGTGAAGTCACTGATCATTTTATACCTCCATAACAAAATTTTTTATTTTAAAAGCAATCAACGTACAGAACACTAATTGCGCAAGTTCAACTTACACTTGACCGGTTATTTTTTAATGTTTAGAGTGGCCTGAACATCTGTTGTGTAAAAATACTGTCTGTTTTGAACCTTAAGTATGTAGTCTTATTTTATGGGGATCTTTGGTTCAATCTTAAACGCAGTAACCAACTTATATGAGAAAATTATTAGTTTCCTGTGGATAAGTAAGAATATTTTTTCCTATAATTATTTAAATAATTTTACATGAACGCAAATTACGGAAAATATTAAGTGAAAATAATAAATTTAATGCTTAAGAAATGGCAACATTTTATAAACTAAGTGACACTGACTCTTATTTGATAAAAAAAAAAACATTTAACTTATCATTAAATTAAAGTAAGATACAATATTCAGCTTCGATCTTAATCAAATCATTATAGGTCACATGCGTCTGAAGAAGACAGACATATTACGAAGTTTATAATCTGATATACGATTTGTTTTTGTTACGAGAAATGTTTGGCACTGTTTCATTTTCCCTTTTTTCAAATAAAACTCGAAGAGATATCTTTTAAATAACAAATTTCTAAACATGTTTCCATTGCCATATTTACATTATAATCTAAAAGCTGAAACCGATAAAAAAAAACTCCAAAAAATTTTCGGGGGGGGGGGGGGGGGGGGGGGGGGGGGGGCGGGGGGGGGGGGGGGGGGGGAGGGGGGGGGGGGGGGGGGGGCTTTATTTTAGAAATAATGTTTCAGCTGAACTGAATATTTTAATATGACATTTTCAATATTGTTGTTCAAAATATGGAAAATTAGTTTTTCTTAACGTCGTTAGAATAAAAGTGACTTAAGAGCGGAAAATCATACCGTACAATATTATAGAAAATGCTTTATTTTTGTAGTCAAAATTGAATTTTCTACCACTTTTACAATTTGAGATGTTTGTATATATATATATATATATATATATATATATATATATATATATATATATATATATATATATATATATATATATACAGAGTTTCCCAAAAAGTTGTATACAAGTGGAGAAATAGTTTATCTTCTGCATTACATGGAAATCCATAATCAAAAGTTTAAAATATTTGATGGTATACAGGAAAAATAAACAGTAATGATTTATAACGAAGAGGAAAGTGTGTTTAAATTTAAATAGAGAGCAAAATATTAATTGAGAATGTTAATAGGAACTAAAAAATGATTCTCACGTTAAGATTTGTGGCCTTCCTAGTTAAAAATTCAAAAAAATTCCAGTTGACACGTCAGTAATTGTTGGATTATTAAAAGAAAACGAAATCACTACAAATTTCAGGCTGAAAATGAATGAATATATCTTTGGAAATACCTAACAACTATCAATAAACTTCAAAGCTAATGCCAGTCTGTATTTGCAATAACTCAAGAGTTAGCTTTGAACGATAGCAGCAGCAAGATCACAGTATCGAGTAGCAGCAGCAGCAACGGCACTTGAAAATGCCAAATGAGATTTTGGCGAAACGTCGTGCAAATTCATTGTTAGATGAACGGATTGAAACCCGGAATTTTAATGTATTACATTCCATCACCCGTGAAAACTGCTAATGTAACATATATATATATATATATATATATATATATATATATATATATATATATATATATATGTATATAAATATATATATATATGTATATAAAATATATATATATATGTATATAAATATATATATATGTATATAAATATATATATATATATATATATATATATATATATATATATATATATATATATATATATATATATATATGTATATAAATATATATATATATGTATATAAATATATATATATATATATGTATATAAATATATATATATGTATATAAATATATATATATATATATATATATATATATATATATATATATATATATATATATATATGTATATACATATATATATATATATATATATATATATATATATATATATATATATATATATATATATAAATATAAATATATATATATATATATATATATATATATATATAAATTTTTCTATTGAACCTTTTGTTTACATAAACTTGGGTACTTAGGTTTTTTTGGAAAATACAAACAAGTTTATTTGACGTTTCGATTTATTTTTTTAAGCGTTTTCAAATTTTTTTTTTATTTTTTATTATTCATTCTCATGACATTAATCGAACAATAAAAAAGAGAGTAAACAAGTTTTATAATAACTCAAAAAACAACACCAAAAATAATAAATAAAATCGTGATAAATTTTTACCACTTCCTTATACAAAGGAACTTTCTGAGAAGCCGAAATGGGTCTTGAAAAAATATAACATTATAGTTTGCCATAAAACTCAAAATAAACTAAGTTCATTATTTACAAACTTAAAAAGCCATATCTCCCCAATGAATGAATCTAATGTTGTGTATGCAATACCGTGTGCGGATTGTCCAAAGAAATATATTGGAATGACTTCTCAGTTACTAAAAAACAGACTGAATGGACTCAAATATATTAGAAATGCTTCCAGTGGCCTTAGTAAAGACGAAGCAGAAGAAAAACATGACTTTAAATTTAATGAAACCAAAGTCCTCTGCAAAGACCTGAATTATGCCAAACTATAAATCAAAGAGATGATTGAAATAAAAAAAAAAGATAAAAACACTGTGAATGATAGGACTGACATAAGAGGAATCAGTCATATCTACACAAATCTAATTAAAAAATAAACATGGTGGCATTCATATCCTCTTAATAATACCAAATGGTATATATACTTAACATCAATAACAGTTTTTTGGTTAAGACACCTATTATAGATAATAAAATTTAAAAAAATCAATATAAAATACGAGACACGATATACTGATAAGAAATATAGAATTTGAAATTCACAAACACACAAATATTTGACTTTCAAGGTATATACTCTTGTTTAATTTATTTTATAGTGTTATTATGGTGTAAATATTTTAAATGTCCGAATGTGCCTAAAAGGTTATACGTTTTTAAACCTGTAAATTGACCTAAAAGATTTTAACTTTGTATTTTCTAATTTTAGAACGAATAATAAAAAAATATAAAAAAAAATTTGAAAATGCCTAAAAAAAAAATAAGGCGAAAACGTCAAATAAACTAGTCTGTATTTTCCAAAAGAACCTAAGTACCCAAGAAAAACCAATGAGGTATATATATATATATATATATATATATATATATATATATATATATATATATATATATATATATAAATATAGGTGTCTGTGTGTGTTTTTTGTCTGGATAAATCATGATCGTTCGTTGTTATTATTAAATTATCTTTAAAAAGTTTTGCGTGTTTAGATACATTATAAAGAAAACAAGAAGTGAAGAGAACGCTTAATAAATAACAATTTGCTGCTTAACGAACTGCAATGTCGGAAATGTTAAGCCAAAATATACATTTTTAACAGAATAAAACCAACAAAGAAGTCCCGTCGTCCCGATCCAGTGGCTTTTTCTTGGCACAAAAAGGAAACATTTAAAGCATTTAATCAAGGTACCCTTATTTGTTATACGTTGTGTGTGGGACGTAGCGTAAAAAGGGGAGATTAAAGAAAATCCTTGTTTTTTTTGTATTCGTCTATTTTGGGAAGTCGGTTTTATTGTTTGAAGTGATAGATCTTTTCGAGTCTCAAGACCTTCACTACGTTCTAAATAAATCACGTTCCTTAAATATAGTTACTTGATAGTCAGTGGAAAGGTAAAGTTTAGGACGTTAAAGAGGGTTCGCATTTTCGCTAAATTATATATACAAGGGTCTCCTATCCTAATTATATAATAAACTGGACAAGTACAAGTTGGACTTGCGCAATTAGTGTTCTGTACCTTAATTCCTTTTAAAATAAAATAAAATTTTTACCTAGGCTAAGTTAATTAGGTACCTAACATGTATCTATCTTAAGATTAAACATGAGTCTTCACGTTTTTTCTTAGTATAATAGTTATAGCATCTTATCTACCTAGTAGCCAATAAATCATTCTAGCGCAATGTAGAATATAGTAATAAAAGAAACAAATAATTACTACCTAAGTATTTATTTTAATTATAAACGAATAAAATAAAATTATTTTTTCTTACGAGGCTGGTTTGAAAAGTCCGTGCAAAGTCCGAGAGATGGCACCACCGGCGCGTATCGAGGTTATGTTTAGTTAGTAGCATCTCTTGAATGAACGCACACCAAGTTTCAGCCATATTGGTCTATTTCTTTGTGCTTGGCCTTCGTGTGAATCAAGGAAGTCGAGTGATTTTCAAGAAATGGACGCAAAAGAATTTCGTGTGGTGATTAAACATTACTTTATGAAAGGCAAAACGCCTCAGGAGACTAAAGAGAAGCTTGATAAACATTATGGTGACTCTGCACCTTCGATTAGAACAGTTTATAAGTGGTTTCAAAATTTTCGGACTGGCCATATGGGCACAAGTGACGCTGAACGTTCTGGACGGCCTGTGGAGGTTACGACTCCAGAAATCATTGATCAAATCCATGATATGGTGATGGGTGACAGAAGAGTTAAGGTGCGTGAGATTGCTAGTGCTGTGGGCATCTCGACTGAACGGGTACATAATATTTTGCATAAACATTTGGACATGAGAAAGCTATCCGCAAGATGGGTGCCGCGATTGCTCACGCTTGACCAAAAACGGAATCGTGTGAAGTGTTGCAAGGATGGTTTGCAGCTGTTCCAGAAGAATCCAGAGGACTTTAAACGTCGTTTCGTCACTGTGGATGAAACATGGATACATTACTATACTCCTGAGACCAAACAACAATCTAAACAATGGGTTACCAAGGGGGAATCTGCACCAAAAAAGGCGAAGACCGTTCCTTCGGCCGGAAAGGTTATGGCGACTGTCTTTTGAGATTCGCAAGGGATAATCCTCATCGACTATCTGGAAAAGGGTAAAACTATTACAGGTGAATATTATTCATCGTTATTGGACCGTTTGAAAACCGAGCTGCAAGAGAAACACCCGCGATTGGTCCACAAGAAAGTCCTTTTCCATCACGACAACGCACCAGCACACACCTCAGCAGTTGTGGTCGCAAAATTAATGGAAATAGGATTTCAACTCGTTTCACATCCCCCCTATTCTCCAGGCTTGGCTCCCTCGGACTACTATTTGTTTTCCCAATTTGAAGAAATGGCTGGCGGGACAAAGATTTTATTCAAACGAGGAGGTGATTGCAGACACTAATGGATATTTTGCAGACTTGGACAAATCCTATTATTCGGAAGGAATCAACAAACTAGAACATCGTTGGACGAAGTGTATAAGCCTAAAAGGAGACTATGTCGAAAAATAAAAAAGGTTTTCCCCAAACACATAAGTAGTTTTTTTTATTTTTGCACGGACTTTTCAAACCAGCCTCGTATATATATATATATATATATATATATATATATATATATATATATATATATATATATATATACACTCCTGGACAAAAATAACGCAACAATATATTAAATCATACAAATCTCTAAAATGAATTAATTTTAATAATTTTTTATGAACATTGGTTACACTAAAAGTTAGATACTTTAAAAGTGAATTAGCTACCAAATTTCTCTATAAGATTCGAATTAAAATTATTTTTAAGACCTAATAACGAAATCGTTGAAATTATGTAATAATGAAAAAAATAAAACTGGGACACTAGTAGCAAAATTAATGGTGTAACTGGGACACTAGTAGCATGTGTTGCCTCCTCTACTTCGGATGACAGCGTTTATGCGCCTAGGCATGCTTCTAATTAAATCGTGTATAAAATCTTGAGGAATTTGCTTCCATTCTGTGATAACTTCATTTTCAAGTTCCCTCAGGTCTCTCGGTGCAGGTATATGACGTTTCACATTTTTCTGAAGGTGATCCCATACATGTTCTATCGGATTTAGATCCGGGCTGTTTGGTGGCCGTTGCATAATCGGTATATCAACTTAATTAAGATAATCGAGTACCTCCCTAGCCACGTGAGGTCGAGCGTTGTCTTGCATAAACAGGAAATTGGGCCCCACAAAATGACCGAAAGGCATCACATGTTCTACTACGATATTTTCAAGATAGTAGTCAGCATTCATGGATCTCGTACGGACAGGAACTAACTCTGTGCGAGCATCAAAGCAGATGCCACCCCAGAACATAACAGAGCCACCGCCGAATGAAATCCTTGCAGAGATATTGCAAGGAGCAAACCTCTCTCCTGGTCTTCGCCATACTCGCTCACGACCATCTGCATGTTTTAAACTAACCCTAGTTTCATCTGTGAAGAAAACTTGTTTCCAATCATCCACAGACCAGTTTTCGTGATTTCGAGCAATACGTAACCTGGCAACTCTTCTCTCTAGTAAGCAAGGGCGCAGTGGCTGGTCTCCTACTGTTTAATCCAGCTTCATTTAACCGTCTTCTAACTGTTTTAGAAGAAATTCTGACATTGCGAACAGCTTCGAGTTCGTTTCTTAGTATAGAACTAGTGACAGTGCTGTTTCTTAAAGCATATTGTCTTATAAAACGTTCATCTAGGTCGCTAGTGCATCGTTTTCGCCCTTGCCGTAGCCTTCTAGAATAAGTTCCTACTTCATTCAAGCGTCTTAGCGTACGACTTATTGTGGAACGATGTTTGCCTAACAAGTTGGCAACATAACTCGTGTTCAGTTAAATTCCTTGTTCGATTCTTTTTTCTAATTCTTTGGGGTCAAAAATAAAACAGTCTACCACAAAAACGTATTACTTTGAAAAAGGGAACAATTTATAAGATTACTTTTAAAGAAAATCTATCGCAGTATTACAGAAAATTGTTTATCTTCTAAAAAAATTCTTTAAAACTGTAAATCTAAACGAATTGTTTTGATTTCTGTCATGAACAACGAAACAAAAAATGCATAGCCTACTATTCAAATGCTCGATAAACTTTAAAACTGACATAAGAAAGAGATAAATTAATTTTCAGATTGTTGCTTTAATTTTGTCAAGGAGTGTATATATATATATATATATATATATATATATATATATATATATATATATATATATATATATATGTTTATTTAGGAAAAAATTGTTACAAACTCCCTCAAAATTCTTTTACCCTACAAACACAATAATAAAAAAGAAAAGATAGAATAATACCAGAAATACAGCAAAATTACTCAAAGCTCAAACCATTAGAAAAAGAATACATAACAACAAAAAAATCCCTCCACAAAAAGACTAGGATAAAATAAAAGAAATAGGAAATTAAAGCCATTATCTTGTATGAAGAAAAAGTAGGAGATAAAATCTGGATGGATTCTGGAAAACGTGACACTTTTACGACCTTATATTAGCACAAATAATAAGACAAGATAAAAGAAATCTTTTTTTAGGTACAACTGTTTTAGTTGTATATTAACTTTTGCTTTATTAGTATTAAAACTATTAATAATAAGAATATTGTTTACAATTATATAACTGTATTTCGACACTTATGAGAAAAGAATAAGAGTCCATATATATATATATATATATATATATATATATATATATATATATATATATATATATATATATATATATATATATATATATATATAATACATATATATATATATATATATATATATATATATATATATATATATATATATATGATAATTTATTTTTCATTTTTTTTCTTGGGATTATAGGGTTATATTTTAATTAAACAACTTATTCCTCAGACGTTTCGCTAAGGCATGGCTGGCTTTCTCAATGATTTTTCTTTTTGTTTTATTTTGGTTGTAGGTGCATCTACAATTAAACCAGGTTTCTTAACTAACCAATATCAATACATTTAAAATTATTTTTTAACGTAGGACACCACATCTGTATATAACGATTAAACTATTGTTAAGACCCATAAACACCTAGTTTAAAATTTATAATATATAAAATAAAATTATTATAATTATTACAATTACATACCTCGATATGCACCTTTGTCGCACTGTTAGAAACTATTTTTATTGTTTTGTTATCAGTACCCGATATTTTTGTTTTTTTAAATATAGTATGTTTAATTCGTTTTTGGGTCACAATTATACTATGGTAATAATTTAATGACAGTAATATTAATTAATTAATCAATTGGTGGTAAATTCGACTTAAGTTATTTACGTCTTGTTTGTCATTACATGCGTGTTTTTCTTTTTTAATGTGTATCATTTCTTTGATAAGAAGTTTGTGATAGTTCCTTTCCTGGGTGACTATTTTGGTGTTTCGGAAATCAAATTCGTGTTTTTCAGTACTTTCATGTTTATGTGGGGCAGTAGACGCGTTTTTTATTTATTTGTGCCCATTTAGTCTATTGGCAAGGTATTGTGTTGTCATTCCTATATATTTTTTGGGGCAATTGTCAGAAAAAATTAAATACATAATGAAAAAAACACGATATCTGTGTCTGTCACAAAGCTCCACACCGTCTTTCATCGGTATTCACGACATTAAAAGCTAAAACACACCATCTAACAAAAGATCAAACGTAGTATATTCCATCACATGTCTTAATTGCCCCAAAAAAAATATAGGAATGACAACACAATACCTTCACAATAGACTAAATGGGCACGGGCATTTCCAAATCGGATTAATTTTTTTTCGTTAGGTTGGTAGGACCTTAACTGCCATTTGTATCAAATTTTAAGACCATAGCATCAGTAGTTAATAAGATTCACTTGCATTCGTTTAACAACAAAAGTGCGTTTTTCGATTTTTAACATGAGTGAAAAAATTCAGCAGAGAAGTTGCATTAAATTTTGTTTTAAAAATGGTTTTTTCGGCTTCCCAAACGTTCGAATTTGCCTCAAGAGGTCGGAATTATTGGCCGATAACTCTTGGTTTTTTCATTACGATAATGCACCTTTTCACACAGCATTGGTTCTTCGCGACTTTTTCATCAAAAATTCAACTCATATCATTCCGCAATCGCCTTATTAGCCTGATTTAGCTCCGTTGGACTTCTGGCTATTCTCTAAATGCAAAAAGCCGCTTCGAGGACATCGTTTTGAGTCGATTGAGGAGATTAAAACCGAATCGAAAAGGCCATTCCAGAAATCGAATTCAGCAACTGTTTCGAAGACTGGAAAAAAAACGTTGGCATAAATGCATTGTATCCAAGGGGGGATTACTGAGAAGAGGACGAAATAAATTTGGAAAAATAAATAAATATATATATATATATATATATATATATATATATATATATATATATTTATTTTTCACCACACGAAATTCTTTTTCGTCCATTTCTTGAAAATCACTCGACTTCCTTGATTCACACGAATGCCAAACACAAAGAAATAGACCAATATGGCTGAAACTTGGTGTGCGTTCATTCAAGAGATGCTACTAACTAAACATGATACGCGACGGTGTATATATATATATATATATATATATATATATATATATATATATATATACAACGGCGCGTATCGAGGTCATGTTTAGTTAGTAGCATCTCTTGAATGAACGCACACCAAGTTTCAGCCATATTGGTCTATTTCTTTGTGTTTGGCATTCGTGTGAATCAAGGAAGTCGAGTGATTTTCAAGAAATGGTCGAAAAAGAATTTCGTGTGGTGATTAAACATTACTTTATGAAAGGCAAAACGCCTCAGGAGACTAAAGAGAAGCTTGATAAACATTATGGTGACTCTGCACCTTCGATTTGAACAGTTTATAAGTGGTTTTAAAATGTTCGGACTGGCCATATGGGCACAAGTGACGCTGAACGTTCTGGACGGCCTGTGGAGGTTACGACTCCAGAAATCATTGATCAAATCCATGATATGATGATGGATGACAGAAGAGTTAAGGTGCGTGAGATTGCTAGTGCTGTGGGCATCTCGACTGAACGGGTACATAATATTTTGCATAAACATTTGGACATGAGAAAGCTATCCGCAAGATGGGTGCCGCGATTGCTCACGCTTGACCAAAAACGGAATCGTGTGAAGTGTTGCAAGGATGGTTTGCAGCTGTTCCAGAAGAATCCGGAGGACTTTAAGCATCGTTTCGTCACTATGGATGAAAAACATGGATACATTACTATACTCCTGAGACCAAACAACAATCTAAACAATGGGTTACCAAGGGGGAATCTGCACTAAAAAAGGCGAAGACCGTTCCTTCGGCTGGAAAGGTTATGGCGACTGTCTTTTGGGATTCGCAAGGGATAATCCTCATCGACTATCTGGAAAAGGGTAAAACTATTACAGGTGAATATTATTCATCGTTATTGGACCGTTTGAAAACCGAGCTGCAAGAAAAACGCCCGCGATTGGCCCACAAGAAAGTCCTTTTCCATCACGACAACGCACCAGCACACACCTCAGCAGTTGTGGTCGCAAAATTAATGGAAATAGGATTCCAACTCGTTTCACATCCCCCCTATTCTCCAGACTTGGCTCCCTCGGACTACTATTTGTTCCCCAATTTGAAGAAATGGCTGGCGGGACAAAGATTTTATTCAAACGAGGAGGTGATTGCAGACACTAATGGATATTTTGCAGACTTGGACAAATCCTATTATTCAGAAGGGATCAACAAACTAGAACATCGCTGGATGAAGTGTATAAGCCTAAAAGGAGACTATGTCGAAAAATAAAAAAGGTTTACCCCAAACACATAAGTAGTTTTTATTTTTGCACGGACTTTTCAAACCAGCCTCGTATATATATATATATATATATATATATATATATATATATATATATATATATATATATATATATATGTATATATATATATATATATATATATATATATATATATATATATATATATATATATATAAAACTGGAGAATTTAATGTTTCTTTGAGAAGGTACATATTCTTAAAGATTGTACAGGTCTCGGAGAAAGTCCATGTTCCACTACAAATTTTTAAAGCCGATCTTGAAAGCTGCATGAGGACTTTTGTTCTGATATGTACCCAAATGGAGCCGAACCAGGTCATCTGGGTAATCAGGTCGACAAGAAATTCTTTGTTGACATTTGGACAATCCATTATAACTCGTATTACCTTTTCTTATTTACTGAAATCATCATAAGCAAAAATAAGGTTTCGTGCAGTTGCTTTTCCTAATAAAACGGAAGTATAAAAAGTTTGGGTAACTTCATATTCCTAAAAACCCACAATGGACCTGTTAATTTGGACTAGCTTTGTTAAGGCTCCCGTTGGACCCCACAGCGAACATGTCACAGATTTTTTAGATTTTTCTGGTCGCTAGCCAATCTGTAGCTTTGACTAATTAATAATTAATTCTAATTATTATTCTCAGTACCTCTTTTGTCTTGCTCCTAAAAATAAAATTTCGTTGCGTAATATCTTAAAGAAAATCACATAAAAGGAACATACTAAAAGTCACAGATAAAATGAAAATGTTGAGACCCAGCAGCGAACATTTTAATAAAAATAAATTTGATGATATTTGCAATTCCTAAATATATCGTCTTATTACTCATACGGTTTAATATTTTCTATTAACTTTCCTACAAATACGCTAGTTGTAAATACAAAAGCACTTAACATAGACTATAATTCCTACTGGCCATGAAGTAGAACTACCCCGTAAAATTTCATTACCCTGTATTTGCATTTGGTTGCATTTATGACTAGGGTCGTAGTACAATAGAAATTGGCTAACATAAAAGATCTGTAGAAATTTCTGAAACGGTTTATGTTGGCGTTGTAAATAACTTCCATATTTAAATTATTCTGTACATTTTGGAAAACTTCTGGAATAAAATTTTGTATACTTTTTCTGCATATTTATATATAATTTTATTACTTTGCGTTAATGTCTTTATGATTTATAAATAAAGAAATATATATATATATATATATATATATATATATATATATATATATATATATATATATATATATATATCCTTCCCCTGGTTCCTATCGTCAGCAAGATGAACTACATCATGCACTTCAACTCCGGTTAGCTGCCGAACCTAATCCTACTAGCGACGTGGAGACCGGCCTCTGGACCTGCGGTCGTTCAATTTTTTCTTCTATGACTAGCAGCACCATATCGCCTAGCTATGTGACCAAAGGGAGATATCTCAAAAAAGTATGGTATCTCTTATTCTTTTAGCTACTCATTGTATTTCCAGAATCGTAATATTGGTTCTATGCGCAGTCTATGGTATACACAATAGTCTGCGATTACACCACATCTTAAACGCATTGAGTCTTGAGCGGTACCTTTCTTTAAACGTCCATATCTCTGCGGCATGTAGTAAAATAGAATAAACTAGAGAATGCAGGAGCGAATTTTTGTTGTTTTAGATGTATTGCGATCGCGCCATATTTTTGTTAGTTTCACGACAGCATGACGGGCAATCTCTATCCTTCGGCGTATTTCTGGCTCGTAACTTCCAGAATTTGTATTTAAAGAGCCCAGATATATAAATTTATCAACTTCACAGTTAAAACCTTTCGTGATATTGGGTGGTTATTATTGGCCTCGTCTATGATGTTTTTAGATTGATTTATAGTCATTCATTGACTGAGTCAATCATCGCTCCTGATGAAGCTAACATGGTTAGCGAAACGCGCGTCGACTGCAAAAATAAAGTGTTTGGTGTAGTGGTGATATATACTGAGTAGTGTCATTGTGCCAAAGATTCCACATTCCCAACTTAGTTTCAACGAGATGGTATCTATCCACAACAGGGGTTTCCGCATGAGGTACTACTTGCAGATAACGGCTGTTCGTGGTTACTTGCTACTGACGACTCTGTTCAAAATTATAAATAATGATATAGATTCTCCCGCTATTCTGTCAGGAATAAATTTTAATGTGCCGCGTATAACTATCAGACAATATAACACTTTTTATCTACCTATTCCAAGAACGAATATATTATTTTCCCCACTTTTTTCAGTGTGTAGTATGTATAATCAAGAAATAAGTATCGACTTTTTCAACACATCTATGTTAACGATAAGTAAAATATTGCAACACTGAGGGACTGTGGCATTTTTCTTTTCTTATTATTTTCATATCTTATTGTTTTTTATTATTATTACTAGCCGGACCCGCGGCTCCGCTCGCGTGGACTTGATTCACTACTATCGTCACTGCTTATTCCTTATGTTACCCAACGTAATAAAATATCTCCCATTATTTCTCCTTATCTCCCAATATTTCTCTCCTATTTCCCATTATCTCTACATAATTTCCATTATCTAGGCTTATCTCTGCTCATCTTCCATTATTTCTCCTTATCTCCCATTATTTCTCATTATCTCCCATTATCTCACCTTATTTCCCATTATCTAGGCTTATCTCGACTTATCTCCCATTATTTCACCATAACTCCCATTATCCAGACTAATCTCTGCTTATCTCCCATTATCTCTCCTTATCTCCCATTATTTATACTTATCTCCCATTATCTCACCTTATCTCCCATTATCGAGGCTTATCTCGACTTATCTCCCATTATTTCTCCTTATCTCCCATTATCTCACCTTATCTCCCATTATCTAGGCTTATATCGAATTATATAGAACATATGTATAAATTTATAAAAAACACGTAAATCGGATAACTGGTTCTCGAGTAATAAGCGCACTAACGGACAGACAGACAGACAGAGAGACGTTGCATTTTATACATATTGTATTCTTTGCTACATGATATTGTTCCATATTTAATGCTTTAGGGAGTATATTGCAAGAAAACGCGCTAGCGGCAAACTTTTCTCCGACTTAATTCACTATTATCGTCACTGCTTATTCCTTATGTCACCTAATAAAATATATCCTATAACCTGGCCAGAGAACATACGTATGGTTAAAAAAAAAAGCACGTAAATCGGATAACTAGTTCTCCAGTGATAAGCACCCTAACGGACGGACAGAGAGACAGACAGACAGACGGACAGAGAGACAGACAGACAGACCGACAGAGAGACATTGCATTTTATATATATTATAGATATTCTCTGCTACATAATATTGTTCCATATTTAATGGTTTGGACTGTGTATTGCAAGAAAACGCGCTAGCGGCAAACTTTGTCCGACTTCATTTACTATTATTGTCACTGCTCATTCCTTATGCTACCTATCGTAATAAAATATAGCCGGAGAACATATGTATGTTTTAAAAAAAAAGTACGAAAATCGGATAAGTGGTTCTCCAGTGATAAGCGCACTAACGGACAGACAGACAGACAGACAGAATACGTTGCATTTTATATATATTATAGATGTAATAAAATATATACCTATAACCTGGTCAGAGAACATATGTATGAATTTAAAAAATCACGTAAATCGAATAAGTGGTTCTCGAGGGATAAGCGCATTAACGGACAGACAGACAGACAGACAAACATTGCATTTTATATATATTATAGATATAGATTATTATTATTATTATATAACCTGGCCAAAGAATATATGCATGAATTTAAAAAAAGACAGGTAAATCGGATAAGTGGTTCCCGCGTGATAAACGCACTAATGGACAGACAGACACACAGAGAGACATTGCATTTTATATATATTATAGATTATATATTACAGATATTCTTTGCTACATAATATTGTTCCATATTTAATGGTTTAGGCTGTGTATTGCAAACGCACGCGCTAGCGGCAAACTTATTTCCGACATCATTCACTATTTTACGTCACTGCTCATTCCTTATGCTACCTATCGTAATAAAATACAGCCTATAACCTGGCCAGAGAACATATGTATGTTTTTAAAAAAAAAGTACGTAAATCGGATAAGTGGTTTTTCAGTGATAGGCGCACTAACGGACAGACAGACAGACAGACAGAGAGACGTTGCATTTTATATATATTATAGATTATTATTATTATTGTGATTGGAATTTGTATCTGCTTAATACTCTATTATTGTATTACATGTCTATGTATATATTATTGTATTACATGTCTATGTATGACTCTTATCTGTATCTTCGGCCTTGTAGTTGGGTCTTGTAACCTGTAAGGTATGTATGATAAATAATTAAATAAGATAACCGAGAAAATGTAAAAAACTATTGCTTATAAAATATTTAATATTTTTATATGGACATGGAAATATCGTGAATATAATATTAAAAATTAAGATATATAAAGGTTTTATTATTAATATTTATTTATTAGAAACCGGAGAAAAATTGAACAGTTTAAATCTGTGGAATTGAAATAAATATATTATTTTTAACATAAATAGAATACACGTTTCCCTACCGAAAATGTGGAGAAAAATCCTCTCTAGCAAAAAACTTCAGCCTCGCTAAGTCAAATTCTATTCGGCAAAAGAGTTTAAGATTGCCACTGGACTTATCAAAGCAATTTTCGAAAAAGCACAGACAACAGGCTTTTGCTTTTCTAGATATCTCAAAAAATTGCTCGACACCTAGCGTTCTAATCTGGAATAGTATTTTCTCTTTATGCT
Source organism: Pachyrhynchus sulphureomaculatus (assembly GCA_019049505.1). Classification (NCBI taxonomy): domain Eukaryota; kingdom Metazoa; phylum Arthropoda; class Insecta; order Coleoptera; family Curculionidae; genus Pachyrhynchus; species Pachyrhynchus sulphureomaculatus. The sequence continues at coordinate 204,936,822 of CM032449.1, forward strand.
TTAAAATACTCTAAAAAAATATTATTACTGTTCGTTATTTTCATATTATATATCTCGTGAATGTCAGTTTAAAAATAAATGGAAAAAAGTAACTTTTAAGGTTAGCATACTAAATGACAATAGTTAATCTTTGTACTACGTGAAAGTTATGAAAGTACATACTTGTGTAACTAACTATATTCTGTGAGAATTTTATTTTTCCCTTCTTGTACTCTGGGACCATGAAATAACGTACATTTTTGTTCTGCAATAAATGACCCATAAAATGCTAAAAGGAAACAAAATAAAATAAGCCGTGAGCAGAATAAGAAAGCAATTGTCTTTTTAAACTATTACGTTTGCTTAAACTGGACACTACTGAAGACTTCGACAGTAGCGTTACCATTGCTCACATTCACTTTTCTTGCTTTAAATCCTCGGTTTATGTGGAGAGGGATTTTTACAGGGTGAGTCAATGATAGAGTAAAGTTCATTATCTCATTTGTTTCGGGAATGACGAAAAAATGTGAAGTACAATAGTTTTAGGGGATGTTAAGGTGCACAGTTTAAAATTATTTTTGAGTACACAGGGTACTTCAAAAAAGTGTAGCCGATATAACATATGTTTTTTTTAAGTGGAACATTCTATTTTCTAATTTATTTTTAAATTCTACGTAAAATTTTATAACTTTTTATTAATAATGTTATATACCTAGTAGTTCTTCTTATATTTCAGTTTTTTTAAAAAAAAGATGCTAGTTTTCAGTTTTGTAAAAAAATTGCCAGTAGCGCCATTGTTTTCTGAAGGTGGAATACCCATAATTGGTACGAGCGTTCTATAGAGATGAAAAAAAGATATATGTAAAGAAATTTGAGTTAGATGCTACGGGGTGTTCAAAATAAATTTATGCATTTGGACTATTTTAAATTGAAAAATCGCAAATTTTTTGAAGGGCTCACCCTGTGTATTAATATTTTTTCTGATAGAATTTACAAAACCCTCCAACTTTTATTAAGTATGTCATATACCTATTTCTAATAGTTTTCGATTTATTTTGAATTTTTCAATTTTTACCCTTGTTTTTAATATACTTATGGTATAACATCATAGTTGCCAAGACAAAACAAAAATGGAGGCATCGTCAAATTATGATGTCTATTAAGCAAGTAAAAATATTTGTAGTAAGTGACGTATAAAGGTAATAGTTATGGATTTTCCTAAAAATGAATTAATTGATATGGTTTATATATTGAGCAAGGCGGGAAAACATTGTCTTTTGACAGTAAGGCTTTACGCAGTGAAGTACCCTAATAGACGTATACCATCTAGAAAATCTTTTCAGTGCTAAATGGAACGGTTTGATGGTAGTGGTAGCGTTGAGTATACGAAACGGAAAGTAGTAAACCAGAATGCTGCCAATGAGCAAAAAGAAATGGAGATTTTACTTCATGTTGAATATCATCCCCAGGTCAGCAGCCGTCAACTAGCTGACTTATCTGACTTATTCTAATCTACGGCTGATCGCACCACGAGAAAACACAGGTATCATCCCTTTCATATTGAACTACACCAGGAACTTCAAGACCGTGATTTCGAATGAGTAAACTTTTGTACCACCATGAATGGAGCAATAGAGACCGATCTAGATTTTTTTATCCAAATTAATGTTTTCTGATGAAGCTACTTTTCGCAGTAATGGAGCAGTTAACAGTTATAACATGTATTATTATTCAACAGTTAATCCATTTTGGGTCCGGGAAGTTCAAAATCAAAACCATTGTATGGTGTGGAATATTAAATTTTCGAATTATTGGTTCATATTCTATATCTAAATTTTTTGCAAACGAATTACCCCAGCTTCTTGAAGAAGTTGATAACTTTGAAAGAGAACAAATGTGGATTCAACAAGACGGAGCTCCTGCTCGTTACCACTGGGAAGTTCGGGAATTTTTAAACGATCGTTACCCACAAAAATGAATCGGTAGGAATGGATTCATTCAGTGGCCCCCCTCGATCATGTGACTTAACATCTTTAGACTTCTTTTTGTGGGGTACATTAAAGATCGTATTTATGTGAATCCCCCTACAACACCAGTAGATATGATAGGATACGGGATATGTGCAGGACAATAACGCCCTTTATGCTAAGGAAAGTAAAGGAAAATACAGTAAAAGACTAAACATGTGTATTCAAGTAGTAGCATATTTTTGAACATTTATTACATCATAGTAATTAATCATTAGATAAGTTAAATTATATTAAAATTATTAAGTATATACAGGGTGTGCCATTTATTACCTTTTTCAATTTAAAATAGTCGAAATTTTATTTTGAACACCCTGTAGCATCTAACTCAAATTTCTTTACATATATCTTTTTTTTCATCTCTATGGAACGTTCGTACCAATTATGAGTATTCCACCTTCAGATACAATGGCTCTACTGGCAATTTTTTACAAAACTGGAAACTAGTATTTTTTCAAAAAAAATTGAAATATTAGAAAAACTACTAGGTTTAGGTATATAACATTATTAATAAAAAAGTTATAAAATTTTACTCAAAATTTAAAAATAAATTAGAAAATAGGATGTTCCATTTAAAAAGAACATATGTTATATTGGTCATACTTTTTTGAAGTACCCTGTATACCCAAAAATAACTTTAAACGGTGCGCCTTAACATTCCCTAAAACTATTGTATTTAACATTTTTTCGTCATTCCCGAAACAAATGAGATAATGAACTTTACTCTATCGTTGACTCACCCTGTACAACGCTTTGAATATTTACATCCGATAAAGCGCTTAAAGAATTTTTATTTAAGTTATGTGAAACCAATATTGTTAAGCACTGAAAGTATTGCGTTTTTGTATGTTTTTCCTGGAAATCTTAAATAAACTCTTGTTGAAGTTATCTTGCTTCTAGTCATAAGTTGTAGGTTATATTTTCATAGTTCTTTGAGTAAAACAAAAAATCTAAAAAGAAAATAATATTTTCATTTCTTAGACGCCACTACATTGAATAAAACTTTCGGTTGAACTTATTTAGAAAGTTTAAAAGTTACATAAAATTTTAGCTATAAAAGTTTTAATTAAAATGTGTGCGAGTGGTTATGAAAAAATTAGGATAAACCTCAAATTCTTCCCCATAACGCATAATACCGAAATGAACTCAATTTAAATGTTTTGAATTTTTCCCCTTTGTTTGCGAATACACTTGGAAACCTAAAATTTTAAAGATCATTTGGAGGGTCGTAATAAGGTCAAGAGTAAAAAAGTCATATGTTAATTAAAGCACTTCAATTTAATCCCTATTCATTCTTAAAGTTAAGTTAATATACATTTAGATGTAACGTTATTCATAGTCATCATCATTAGCTTATTCCATCCATAGTCGGATGTAAGCCTCCCCAAGTTGTCTCCAATGAGCTCTGTTGTTTGCATTTTGCATCCAATCGCTATTCTTTTTATGTCGGCCGTCCATCTTGTCTGTGGTCTACCTTTACATCTTTTGTGTTCTCTAGGCCTTGATTCATCTGTACGGCCCATAATGGGCTGAATCCCGATTCTAGCTGGACAAAATTATTGTATGGGCTGAACAAGGTCCAAATGACTAGAATAGCCAAAAAAAAGTAATAAAAAAAATGAGTTTGCGTGTCGGTTCAAGGCAGCCTTTCTTTGTTCCAATCCCAAGGGGTATAAAATGATATATTCCGCGGCCGCTAGGTATATTAAAAAGTCGGTGTCGTTCGTGAAGAAGTGGATAAATCATTTTCACGAAACGAAAAATGTCGATGACTTGCCAAAACGTGGCTGAGTCGGCAAAGTCACTATGAACGTCGAAAAACGAATCGTGTCGTTGACGCTGCGTCAAGGAGCAGCAAAATTAAGAAAATCGGATTCGAATGTGTCCCATGAGACCATTCGATGTCGAATTTTGAAGCACGTTGAAGAAACCTTTGCTGGGTGAAAATCACGTCGCGAAGCGGCTCGCTTGGGCCCACAATAAGGTACTAGAGTGGCCATCAGAATTGCCGGATGCCAACAATACTGAAAACGTTCGGTCTCTTGTAAAGAGAAAGCTCAGAGGAAAGTCTCTGAGGACTTTGACTCAGTTGTCTCACGAGATTCGAAAAATCTGGAGATAATAGCAGAAAATCTCGTCGACAGCATGCCTCGAAGATACTAGGCGTTATTGATGCAGGAGGCTATTGTTCTCGAAACACATTTTTTCAAGAATACGGGCGGTCACGTTCTTACGTGGTAGACTGTACAGTGTTAACAGTTTATGAAGATTTATGAGTAGTGTGGTCACTTAGAAAATAAAGAAAAAACTGTTAGTGCATCAAGAGAGAGGTTCTAGTCCCTTGAACCATTAAAATCTTCAAAAAGGAGATAATAATTTGGCCTGATAAAGGCAGCTGTCACCACAAGTCCCCACTTACCTCGATAAATGCAACCCCAATATGTCTGTACTGTTGGTTACAGCAGTCTCGTTGCCTTTTTTTTAATTTAAATTTAATTATTATTAGAGTTACATTTGTGTAATTATGTACACCCATATCTTAACTTCTTGGATAAGTTTTTCATTAAAATATGTTACACGTGTTTTTTTTTCATTCCAGGAACAAAGTCACAAATCCTATAGGCCGCTTTGTGTCCTCACATTTCGACTAAATTACCTTTTCGGTCAGTTGGAGCCACTTGGATATCATTTAGTCAACATGTCGCTGCATTCGGTAGTTTGTCTCATGTATTTTAGGTAAGTAAATTTTAAAATATTTCTTATTCTTCCATAAGTGTCTACGAGCTGTTGGTAAATCTAAACTTTCAAAGCTTTCTTTCTGCACAAGAGATTTACCAATGTAACACCGCATTGAAAAAGATCACACTTTTTTTTCATATTTATATATATATATATATATATATATATATATATATATATATATATATATATATATATATATATTTATATATACAGGGTTACAGGGAAAGTCGTCCTAGATAATTAAGGACGTTATAGTTTAGGTCGTTTCTGACTGATTTGACTCTATGACATGATGTCCTAAACTTAAACCGTTTTCGAGATATTGAAGTTTAAAGATTTTCTATAAAAACATGTTTTTTTTTTTTTGCTTTTATATCGATTTTTTTTTTATTAGAGGTTCTCGAGTGCGATTTTTTTTGGTTATTTTTAGTTAGTCTAAATGCCAAGTATCAAAAATCATCAAAAAAATTTGAACTAGTTACTAACAGTTTCAAATGGCGGCTTGTTAATGTTTCTAAATTACGAATTTTTACCAAGTGTTTCCTACTTTAAATCAATAAAGAGAAAAAAAAATGTATGGAAGTTATTCTGCAAATTATTTTTTAAAATCTTTTAGGTCTTTTTAGCTATCAAAAAAGGTATAATACTAGGAGTTTAATAGGAAAACTGTACACAGAATGACCTACCTAAAGCGGGCTCGGGTAGCAAAAGGTAAATTTTTAGTTCTAGGTGAAAATACGAAAAATACACAAATAACACAAAAATCCTTGCAATTTAATATTTTTTGTTAATTATAATTCATGTTCTATATGGTCGCCCCTATTTCTAACACACATTCTCATTCTTTTTCTTAAATTACTTTTCACAACGCTGGTTGTGAGGTGCCGCCTCATTTCGTCAGCCGCATCAATTATTTTTTGTCTTAGGACATCCACGTTTTCGATAGGAGTCATCTGGTCGTATACGAGACTTTTCATGTGACCCCACACATAAAAATCCATCGGTGTTAGGTCTGGGCTTCTCACCGGCCAAGGTATGGGTCCGCCTCTTCCAATCCATTTGTTGGGATAATTGTCATTGAGCCATGCACGAACATTTCCTCTGTAGTGAGCTGAGTAGCCATCGTGTTGAAAGTACATGTTTTCTCTCAAACCAATAGGTAGGTCTTCCATCAAATTAGGTAAATCGTTCCGCAAGAAATTGTCGTATTCCTCGCCATTCAAATTATCTGGCAGGAAGAATGGCCCAACCAAATAATTTGAAATTATACCCATCCACACATTTAAGCTGAATCTTGTTTGTGATCCTTTCGTTCTTTTTTTGTTTGGGTTGCCTTCCTCTTTAGAAGCCCAATAGTGGGCATTGTGGTAGTTTGTAAGACCGTCTTTGTCGAATTTCGACTCGTCAGTCCATAGTATTTTCTTAAAATAAGATGCATCTTCGACATCGGTATTGAGCATAAATCTGCAGAATTCTAATCGTCGCAACGGATCCCCTTCTTCAATGACTTACACGGGCGTATAGTGGTAAGGGTGTTGCCCAACAGTATGCATTACAAACCATACCTTCCACTGCGAAATACCAAGCTGTTGTGCGACAACTTTTGTAGATGTGGTTGGGTCCACCTCAAAGAGACGTCGTATTTCGTTTTCTTCGTCTTCGTCAAAGATACGTGGTCGTCCCATGTCAGTCCGCCGTCTTTGTACGGAACCAGTTTCTCGTAGTCTTCGATAAGTTCCATCAAATACGCTAACATCAGGTACATGACGAGTAGGATATCGCAGTATGTATTCATCACGTGCACGCGACGACACTCCTTCGCAAAATCCGTAACACATTACGATGTCAGCATATTCCTCGTTAGTATACGTTGCCATATTCACAAGCAGAGATCAGAATCCAGTTACGAGCCAATTCACACAGTCAGAAGATGAAACACAGATATTTTTGAAAAGCACGGTATAGCACATCTACCACGGACGAATCGCATGAGCAGACTAAAAATCATTCAATAATGTTTAGTGAACAGAAAATGTCACTCGCACAGAGAGTACTCCGACCGGAAAAAATGCTTACCCAACCCTTTTTATTGTTTGAAGGTGCAGGTAGTAAACCGGTAATTGGTAGTATCTAAATTCTATTATTATGTTACTCTACATTTGGGCCTATTGAAATCTCATTTTCTTAGAATTTTCAATAGATCCAGTAGATATTATACCGTTTTAGATAGCTAAAAAGACGTAAAAGTTTTTAAAATAATTTGCAGAATAACTTCCATACATTTTTTTTTCTCTTTATTGATATAAAGTAGGAAACACTTGGTAAAAATTCGTAATTTAGAAACATTAACAAGCCGCCATTTGAAACTGTTAGTAACTAGTTCAAATTTTTTTTGATGATTTTTGATACCAAAAAATCGCACTCGAGAACCTCTAATAAAAAAAAAATCGATATAAAAGCAAAAAAAAAACATGTTTTTTTATAGAAAATCTTTAAACTTCAATATCTCGAAAACGGTTAAGTTTAGGACGTAACCCTGTATATATATATATATATATATATATATATATATATATATATATATATATATATATATATATATATATATATATATATAAATATATATATATATATATATATATATATATATATATATATATATAAATAATATATATATATATATATATATATATATATATATATATATATATATATATATATATATATATATATATATATATATATATATATATATATATATATATATATATATATATATATATATATATATATATAAATATATATATATATATATATATATATATATATATATATATATATATATATATATATTATATCTATTCTATATATATATATATATATATATATATATATATATATATATATATATATATATATATATATATATATATATATATATATATATATATATATATATATATATATATATTGTAACGCCTCTTTATGCGGCTATTTTGTAGCCTCACGTTTGCGGCGCTATTTTTATAACGTCTCTCTTTTGCGGCTCTATTTTATATAGCCCCAACTTTCTTTATTTTTAATTAATATTTTATTTATTAAATAGAAGCCGTTATTTGCCCATTATGTATATCTTAATTTCTGAGAATGGATTGAGTGGATATTAATACTAAAAGAACTAAAAAAGATATAAGCTAGCTTGTTTTTTTTTTTACTGGTAGAGAATAATAAGGATAAGAGATAATTTTTGTACGTCTTTTGAAAATAGTCTTTATAGTTGTTTAAAGCCTAGTTGTACTGTTTGGGCACCATTCATTTTAGAATAAAAATAATCTAAGTTCAGCTCAAAAAATACTGATGAGTTATTTAGTTGTTGAAATAAAATTAATTTACGTACGACCGTTGCGTCCTGAAAGAAAGAGCAGGAGTTTAGTGAGACACTACACATTTAAATAAAGAGTATATTAACAAAATAAAAATTCTTACTTTTATTACACTCTTAAAATTACATAGACTTAATAAATAGCCTTTTATACTAAGAGAGTGCACAGTATTGCATAGAGTCTTTAAATTAGGATTATTAAGTTTTTAATAAAAGGCTTTAAAAAACATGATATAAAAAGATATAAAAATCGTCTTCGTGGATTACACGTTTTACGTAGTTGTTGGAAACACACTTTGTCGACAGGAAGTGAGATATTTAAACTGGTGTGCTTATGACTTACTGCTCAGCTTCTCCTCGTGGGTTTTCCATAAGCTGCTTGGCCTCTCCTGGTGAGATTCTCATCAAAATATTGTCACAGCCACCACTCTCCTAGTCTCATTTGTGTAGCTAATCACTTTTTGACCCGAATTGCCTTAGGATGGGCGGAATATTTTAAGATTGAAAAAAAGCTGGAAAAAAGCATCAAACTTGAGATCTATAAACAACACCCATTTGGTGATAAAAAAAAGGCCGTTACTGCTCTACGGAAGAAAAAAACCACTACGGCATACTGGAGGAAAAAGCCTTTACTGCATCTCGGAGGAAAAATCCTTGAAAAATCCGAAATGGCCGTTTATATATCTTTTGCCCCTTCTTCAAAGTGAAGTCTTTAAAATGATTCACTTCCGCAAAATCAGACGCATTCTCAATGCAAACTAAATAAATTTTTAAATGAAATGAAACGAAATTATTTGTCACACAAAATAAGTGACAAATAACAAAGTAATTCGTTTAATTTCATTTAAAAATTTAAAATGTACTGTCGCAAAGTAACGGACACCTCAATTATACAATTACAAACTAAATAAGTTCAGTCGGCAACACGCCGGTCAAGTTAAACTGCTCAAAAATTTAAACTCACTGCTTAAGTTAAATTAACAAGTATTGCATGAATTATTGATAGAAAAACAATGTTATAACATGATCTTAAAATCTAGGAAAAAAATGAGTGTTACAATATATATATATATATATATATATAGATATATATATATATATATATATATATATATATATATATATATATATATATATATATATATATATATATATATATAGATATATATGAGGTGAAAAGTATCGGGATAGCAGTCTATTAGTAAAATTATTCTTTTGTTGTTTAAAACTCTATATTTTGCCAATAATTTTAGTAATACTCCGCTACATCAGGAGTATTACTAAAATTAAAACGGTCATGCACACATAAGTCGCTAAAAATATACAACATGAACTTACCAACGAGAACAAAATAGAGACAAAAGGAAAACAAAACATCACACAACTAGAAACAACTATACACACTTCGATCTAATGTGTTTCTTTAGAACTGATACTGAATATTATTTTATTTCTTTTATTTTTTTTTATTATTATTATCGGTATGTGTACAGTGTAACATGTGTAATTTACGAAGCTTTTCTCTTTTATGGAACAAGCGTTTTTATAGTTATTTTCTTATTCTAAGATCGATCCACTACAGCGCAAGATTTCTTACGCAATCACTTTTATCTTGAGTTAGTCTTTGTTTAAGCCTTTTTGATGCTTGTCCAATATAACAGCCCTCGCAGTCCAAGCAAGACATTTTATTTATTACATTGTTGTTATACATAAGTGGCGTCATTTATTTTACACGACTAAACAAATTCCTATTATATAATTGATTATATCTTGCTATTTTTATGTCAGCGTAGTCTTTGAAGGTCTAGACTATCTTGTCCATCAGACCACGTATGTAGGACAGTTTTTTGTATTGGACATCACATCTTACTTCTTCCGCGGGATCATCAAAGATATTGGAATTGAAAATCAATCAATTCAAAATATGCCTAGGATAACCATTGTTGCGAAAAATATGTAAGAGTTCTTTAAATTGTTTTGTAAAAAAAGTACCGATAATAAGAAAAAAAAAAATAAAAGAATTAAAATAATATTCAATATCAGTTTTAAAGAAACACCTGAGATCGAAGTGTGTATAGTTGGTGCAGTTGTGTGATGTTTTGTTTTCCTTTTGTGTCTATTTTATTCTAGTTGCTAAGTTTATGTTGTATGTTTTTAGCGACTTATGTATGCATGACGGTTTTATTCTATATATATATTATATATATATATATATATATATATATATATATATATATATATATATATATATACATATATACATATACATATACATATATATATATATATATATATATATATATATATATATATATATATATATATATTATATATATATATATATACTTATAAGATCAAATTTATAAGACAGATTTTTGCAAACAAGGACGACTAAGCAAGTATTTTAGTAGAATTAGTCACATATTTCTACGAAATTACTCACAATTTTGGGCTTGAAATTACTAAATTGTTATCCTGGAGCTGATCAAAAATACATAAAATATAATGAATAAAATTGGAAACGTTTCTTTTTTATAGGCTTTGAGAAAATTGAGTTTTCTTGCGATCAGTAGATAAGTGGTCCTATGTGATTTTTACCAATATGGCGCTCCATTGCAAAAATCACGCTTATTTATATATATATATATATATATATATATATATATATATATATATATATATATATATATATATATCTATATATATAAACTCTTTATAGTGCAATTTTTTTCAAGACCTAGAATATTTTAATGAAATTTCATGTAAAAAGCCCTGCATATAATGAATCTGTAAAATAGTAACACTCTATATAATAAAATTTTTACCGGAATTTTATGTATACGCATTCTTTCGAAAAGGTTCTTAACGCGTTTATAACGCCTAATGGTTGACAATAAATCAGGTAGATTTCTGTGAGGAACCCGGGGAATAACCCATTTTATAGAAACCCTGGAAAAACCCATTTTATAATCGAGGCCTAGTAATTCGCAAATTCAGGTTCAGTTTCTTTTTGTTTAAGAATCAAGTAAGATGTCCAAGCGAGTGTGTTTAAGTTTAGCTGAGAAAATTAAAGTTTTGGAGGAAGTTGATAAAGGCTGCAAAAAAATTGATGTTGCTGCAAAATTTGGCATTTCTCCAAGTTGCGTCTCTCTGATAATAAAAGTCGCGACGGTATCACCAAGAAACCTAGTGTTCCAATCAGTCGAAAACGAGTACGGGTGAGTACTTACGAGGATGTAAATGAAGCAGTTTTACGATGGTTTCAAGTGGCCCGTACGCATCAAAACGTATCAATATCGGGAAATTTACTAAAGTAAATGGCTCTACAATTTGCTAAAGAATTTAACTGCGTTAATTTTCAAGCTAGTGAAGGGTGGTTGAGTGCCTGGAAGACTCGCAATTCAATTGTTTTCAAGACGTTGTCTGGCGAGAGTGCAAGCGTTAGTCAAGAGGACTATGACATTTGGACTGAAACTGTTTTAAAAAAGTGCATTGAAAATGTACGAGCCAAAAAACGTTTTCAATTGTGATGAAACCGGTTTGTTTTTTAAATGTTTGCCAAATAAAACTTTTGCTTTTAAAAGTGATAATTTTTTTGGTGTTAAAACAAGTAAAGAAAGGGTGACACTTATGGTTGGAGCAAACATGGATGGCTCAGAAAAACTGAAATTACTGCTTATAGGTAAAAGCAAAAATCCCCGTTGTTTAAAAGGAGTTAAATCTCTGGAGTTAGATTACGCCAAAAATAAAAAGGCATGGATGACTTCTGAGATTTTCGAAAGATGGATCAAAGAACTGGACACGAAAATGAAAAGCGAAAGATTGTGATGTTTATAAACAATTGTCCTGCACATCCAGTTACTGTAAGTAAAAAATTAAAGAATATTAAATTGATCTTTTTTCCACCAAACATGACCTCCAAATTGCAACCTATGGACCAGGGTATTTTAAAAAACATAAAACGTCATTACCGAAACACCGTTCACAAAATTGTTAATGCGTTTGATAACAACCTTCCAGTCCAAAAATTGATTACCCTTAAAGAGTGTATAACCGAAGTCGCTAAAGTATGGAGTGAAAATGTTTCTCAGAAAACTATCAAAAACTGCTTTTCTAAAGCAGGTTTTACTGAAAAAATTGACGAATGGGAAGAAGAAGACGAAATGGATCTCGCTACCTTAAAAAGGCAATGGGGTATTCTACAAAAAACTGCTACCGTCGACGCAAATTTTTTACTTGAAGATTTCTTAGAAATCGACAATGATGTTGGCACGACAGATCTCCCAACTGACCAAGACATAATTGACGATGTAAAGAGTATAGAAGATCATGAAGAAGAAACTAAAACCGGGAAATGTCCTGCTACATTTAGTGAAAATGAAATAAGAAATGCATTTGACATTGTGCGAACTACTCTCAGGGGCCAGGAAAGTGTACGTGATTCAAATCTTTATGCATTTGAATAAATGCGAGAATTTTGTTGAGCAACAATTATTTTTCAAAAGTAATGTTCAAAAGAAAATAACTGGTTATTTTTCCTAGTACGTATGTACGTAGTATGTACATATGTATTAACAGATTTTGTATCATTCTTTTTATTTCGTATGTAGTACATACATACATAAAGTCCGTACGTTATATCTTTACACGTGCGTCATAGTTTTCAGGCAATATCCCAGACGACTATTATATTTTTTGTCTCTTTTTACCAATACCTACGATTTATTGGTGAAAAGAGACAAATAATATAATAGTCGTCTGTTATATAGCCTGAAAACTATGACGCACGGGTAAAGAAAGATATAACGTACGGACTTTATGTATGTATTTAGCCCTGTACATGCTATGTACTATTTAAACTTTCAAATGTTTAATAAAATCTTTTCTAATAATTCAATTTTGCAATTTTTTTTGTTGCTTGTACCGTATAAAATACAAGTAAATGATTACCAATATAAAATACATACATAGCAATATATACGGATTTTTTCTTTATATAGTGAAAAACTTTCTATAGTGAAATTTCGGTCAAAATTTTGGTCTTTCACTATATAGAGTGTCGACTGTATATATATTACAATGGAGGTTTTCACGGATGGTGGAATGTAACCCATTAAAATTCCGGGTTTCAATCCGTTCGTCTAACAATGAATTTGCACTACTTTTTTCCAAAATCTCATTTGGCATTTTCAAGTGCTTTTGCTGCTGCTACTCGATACTATAATCTTGCTGCTGCTTCTACTTGAAGCTAACTCAGTACAGTCAAGTTAGCTTCGAGCAGCAGCAGCAAGATCACAGTATCTAAAAGCAGCAGCAGCAAGAGCACTTGAAAATGCCAAATGAGATTTTGGAAAAAAGTATATATATATATATATATATATATATTATATATATATATATATATATATATATATATATATATATATATATATAAATCAATAAATTATACCACTTTTGCATATAGAATTAGGTTATATTGTTTCTAGGCTGGTCAAGAATAGACAGACGACGCACGAACAAGGATTTAAAAAGCAATATTTATCAATGTCGCGTCAACGATCTATTAAAAAAGATAGGCATAGCGAAATTTAATAGATAAAAGAATATAGTCGATCAAATCGAAAACTTTAGTTAGCTTGTAAGAAGTTCAAAAGACTTTTTTTTACTGTCTAAGTGCTTATAAAGCTGCTCGATAAATGGTGAATATACAGAAACCCTACTTTTACCCATTCTAAATCCACCACTATTAACACCTAGGCTAAAAATTTTTTGGTCTATCTACTTAAACAATTTTTTTTTCCATAATTCGACTTTAATCACCAACATATTCTCCTTCAAGAGCGATACCATCAGTCCAATGCTTTTCTGACATGGCTCATCTCTTTCCCGCGAGCATTTTTTGAGGTCTGCAAATGGATAATAGTCGCTGGGGCCAAATCTGGAGAATGCGGTGGATGAGACAACTCGAACTTCAATTCATGCAATTTAGTCATCGTAAACCATTGTGACGCGGTGCATTGTCTTGATCAAAAAACACTTTTTTCTTGTTCATTTAGGGCCGTTTCTTTGCGATTTCTGCCTTCAAACGGACCAATAACTTTATATAAAAATCCCTATTGATGGTTTTTCCTTCTCAGCATAGTCGATGGAAATTATTCCATGAGCATCCCATAATACAGACGCCAAAATCTTCCGAGCCTACTGTTTTACTTTGACCACTTTGAGCGGCTATCACCGGCTGCTGTCCACTCAGGTGACTGCCGATTTGATTTTGGTGTGTAGTGTTGGATCCCTGTTTCATACGTTGTCACATATCGCATGAAAAAATCCATTATATTGCTCTTAAACAGGTCAAAACAGTGCTCAGAATCATCAACACATTGTTGTTCTTGGTCTACTGTGAGCAAACGCGGTACCCATTTCGAATAGAGCTTTCTCATGCCCAAATTGTTATACAAAATATGACCAACACGTTCTTTTGATATCTTTAGTGTGTCAGCTATCTCACGCAATTTCACTTTACGGTCATCCAAAACAATTTTGTGGATTTTTTTATGTTTTCCGGTGTAACCACTCATTTGGGCGTCCAGAGCGTTCAGCATCATTTGTGTCTGTACGACCGCGTTTAAAATTCAGCATACCAGTAAATGATAAGTGATTTTCTAGGGGCAGAGTCCCCGTAATACTTATCAAACCATTGCTTTGCTTGAACTGTATTTTTTTCCATCAGGAGCAGTGTTTGATCAACACACGAAATTCGATTTTTTCCACTGTTTTGAAAATATCAAAAGTAGCGTCACTAAAACAACTGTAACATTTTGACATGTATCGTTTGAGGGTTGGCACTTTCTAAAAATTATATGGATTTTTTGAAAAGGTCGACATCTATGTGTCAAACCAAAAACTTTTCATCCTACGTGTTATATGTATAATATATCTGATGCAAACAAACTTTATTTTAATCCTGTTAATACTTTTAAGGCTTGTTTTAACAAGAATTATCATTTTTACTGCAAATTATATAACACATAGCCCCTTTTAATTAGATCCGATGAACCCTGAGGATGAACTCATTAAAAGATCTAGAGTTGTAAATGTCAGTTTGCGACTAAATAGAGGCGGTTGTGAAAACAATTTCAGTTCTCTTCTATCAAAATTGAATACAAAGATCGAAAAATAAGATCACTGAATAAATTGGAAAGTTATTAATTTCTAATAGAATTTTAAAATATTTTTTTAAATTTTCTCGACTTAATTAAAAGGAAAAATGCGTTATATGGTCATTTACTGCAGGGACTTTTGTGTCAATTTCCACAATTGCCAAATTAAACCAGTTTTAAAGTTAAATCGTGTTAGTCAAAGCGGCAGCTGGATTTTACTAAAGTGTTATGTTTTAAAACTTTCCGACTAATCAACAACAAATCTAATTTAACTAATTGCTTAGCCCTAGAATCATTACCCAAAGGCACAGAACGTATTCACTCTGTTCAGCTGCACAACTTTCATTAGTAACGTAGATTTATATTTGTGAATTGGCGCAATACATTAGTAAGTTGCAGACTTCGCACTATAGAGGAGAAACGAATAGGGGAAAATAGGAAAATGTCGCCGTCTTAGAATAACTTCTACTTGCCTTTAAAAATAGCAAATCTATTATGATTATTTACTTTCATTTATTAGAAACCCTGTTCAGTCATAAATTTTGTCTTTTGAACTGACATATTGAAACTACGACTTAATGCAACAAGCATCAGAAATATTTATTTAAAAACTATTTTATAAAAACTTTTTACAAAAAAAAACCGACTTCAACAAAACTGCACACAAAATTTTGCCACCATAGAGTAAATAACCGGTCAAGTGCAAGTTAGACTTGCGCAATTAGTGTTCCGTACGTTGATTGCTTATAAAATAAAAATCTTTGTTACCGAAGTATAAAATGATCAGTGACTTCACAAAACACATCCCAAATAAGTTTTCAACAAAATTTTTTTCCGATCTTTACTGAAAACTGATGGCCTTCAAATTTTTATTTTTTTTTTATATACCAGGTAAATTATTGCAGGTAATGCACTTGTAATAATTGTCATTCAATCTACACCCTATGGAGAATATTCCAGAATTTTTTCAAAATGTTTTGATCAGTACTTTTCGAGATAGGGAGGAGGCAGCGATTTTTCGCAATTTTTTAAAAATAATACAAAGAAAAGTGTGCGCAAGTATTACAATATATATATATATTTTTGAACTCGTATTTTTACAAGCTTCCATTTAACATACCACTCGATGACATAGTAAAAAAACTTTTTTTTTCACTTTCGATTTCAGCCCCCAAAACTAATCTCTTAAGTAATAATTTAATTTTCAAAACTACATGGCTCTGATGAGGCAATCAGTTGCTATATTAATGCCAAATTTCAGCTTTCTTTGTCAAATAGTTTCGGAGAAAATCGGGTATGACAGACGGACGAACAGACACCGAAGTGATCCCATAAGTATTCCATACGGAAATACTAATAATCGCTGTTCAGAGGTCAAAATTAATCAGGAGATAAAATAGGTAAAGTCCGTCCATACATATAGTGAACTGACTAACTGATTCCTATTAGTGCAAGCTGTAAAATTCAAATATGATTGAACAGGTCCGTACTTTGCTTAGAATTTAATTTTTTTGGTTTTAGGAAGGACATTAAACAATGTTTATACTATGTTTTATTTATGTTTATTACAAATCATCTTATTACCTCCAATTATTTTTATTACAAATACAAATTATTACTTTACTCAATAAAATTCGGAATTAGCTTGTTTTTGAACCAATTTTGAAATAATTCGGCAGTGGTGTCCTCATGGTAATCGAGAGAAGAATCTTTTATGTTCTTTGCAGACAGGGAGAGTGCATTCAGAATCCATCAGTCTTTAGATCCAGCATGCAAAATGTAATCCTTTTACCTCTGTTTGATGGTGCTTTTGTTTTACAGTTATCACTTGAGTCAACCCAACCCTTTCCGGAGTATCGTATGTGTCGAACCATGTTTCATCCAAGTAAATAATTGGCCTTTGCTCGTCTCTGTAAAACCTTATTTTTTCTAAATATTCCAGTCACCATTCTTGAATTCTCTTGGACTCCATTAAAACTTGTCTTTTATTGAGTTTTTTAAATTTGAAACCCATGTGTAATGTTGTCCTACTACATTTAATCACGGTTTCATCTCTTTTAAGCCTTTTCTTTAAATTATCCAATATGGGCACACTTTGTTCCTCGTATATTTTACGCCCTATTATATCTTGATCACTTCCATCTATCCTTGACAAAATGCCAGCATCACTTTTCTCCCTCACTAGAATAGGGTTGTTTACAATTTTCCATACCGTTGATGTTGGAATGTTCATTAATGTAGCCATTTCTTCTAGCGCTGCTTACTCGCTAAGATTACCACGTTCCATTAGGGTTGAATAAACAAACATCCTTTACGATTTCTTTGGCATCAGTAGAGAAGTGTTTTCTACTTTTGCGCGGGGTAACCTGCTGAGATACACTTGACTCGCAAATATTTTCCATGACTAATCTACTCTATCGCACACGAAGTAACAGTAATTACAAAGCTTAAACTAAGTGGCGGCTGTATTTATATTACTAGACAGTAAGTGCCAATATGGATTATGCAAGTTATTTTCGGGTAAATGCCATGTTTTATAAGCACCATTAAAATCATATTAAAATTTCATTAACAATTATTTAAGACCCACCTTTGTTATTTACAAGCAGGTGAAACGAACAGATATCATATTTTTAAGTACGGTCCATGATTTACCTGCTCCTGAAGTGCCCAAAGAAAACCATAAAATTTTATCTCATTGTTTAGTCACTTCACTATATGTATGGACGGACTTTAATTGTTGCACCAATGAATATACAGCATTTCAGAAATATGTAGGTACGTTCCACATATCTCTATAATCATCTACAACTTGCGTTCTCTTTTCAAGATCTTTTGTTGCGGAAATGAATACATAGCAATCTAGAAATGTATCGTTTCGACATGTTTCTATAAAAATGTATTGTTCGTCCCTCGTTTACTTGTTTCTCCAATATTCTTCCTATTTCTACAACAATATTCTGTCTGAAAAGGTATGGAAATGACGTGAATCTGTTCTATTTTTAAAATATCAGTATTATATGAACGTCCAATTTTTGTAATGTAAATTTTTGTTCGCGATTTCCGTTCATGTTCGTGCTGTGTTATTTGATGATTAAAAGAGAAATAATTACACATATATACAAAAAAAATTCTGTCTTTTAAGTGAGACACATGTTTTCTTTAGTATTTTTTCATCCTGAATCCAAAAAAATCATAATAAAGATATCCACCGTGAGGTTTTTTCAGAAAACACACTTAAATTTGCCAGAAAACTATTAAATTGGAAAAAATACACTTTAATAAATAATGTAAAACTGTATAATCATTAAAATGGAATAAACTATTAATTCGATCAATAACACATTTTTCGACCATGACACGAAATATAAATACACCTTTAACAGCTCACAAGGCCACCAATCTGTAATAGATTATATTTTCACAAACCGGCAATTCACCCCTAGGAGATATTAGAAGTAAGGACATTGAATTCGGCAAATATCGGAAGCGATCATTCACTAGTACTATGTAAAATTAGATTGAAAATCAAATTAAAAAAAACTAACTATGAATGCATAAAAAAACTCAACATAGAATCATTAGAAGATGAAAGTACACGAAACTTATACGCGACAAGACCAAATTGAATAAATACCTATAATGGATAAGGATAACCCTGATGAAGCATGGACAAAAATCGAAAACAATATATTAATGGCCGCAAAGGAATCGGTAGGAACATGCAAAGTAAACCTATGCCCACTAAAAAGTAATAAAACTCCCTGGTATACAGAGGAGGTAAAGGAAATAACAAGTAGGAAGAAAAAGGCATTTCTAAGGTACAAAACAACCAGAACTGCAGAAGACAAAGGACCCTACACACAAGAAAGAAATATAACTAATCAGAAAATAAGGCAGATAAAAGGACATGGACCGATATATGTAAGGTGCCCAGAAGAAAATATGGTGAATGCTGAGGAATCGAACAACAGAAGTAAATGATATGATAAAAATAAACCTAATTAACAATCAAAAATGGGAAAAATATTTTACAAGTCTGTACAGAGAAGAAGAACATAAGCCAACCAATCCCGAAACAATGAATTGGAACCAAGAAAAAGTAGAAATCACAGGAAGATGTTTAAGGGGCAATGAAAACATTAAGAAAACAGAAAAGCTCCTGGAAGCGATAATATAAGAAACGAACTACTAAAATTTAGATCGATTGGGATGTTAATAAAAACTAATGAAACTATTCAACATCGCTCTTAGAAACGGAAAAACTGCCTTTGAAATGGAAAAAAATAGGTATCACTATACCAATATTCAAAAAAGGAACCCTGAAAACTACAGAGGAATTACACTTTTAAATACAACACAGAAATTAATAACGAAAATAATATTAGAAAAGAGCACACAGCGATTAACTATAAACGAAGAACAACAGGGATTTCGAAAAAAATCTATCTATCAATGATGCCATTTACGTAGTTCGTCAAATAGTTGAAAAAGCGATCGAATTCAACACGCCTGTCCCGGCAATTCAAGGTCCTTTTGGTCGGTCGCTAAGGCAGTTAGTCAAAATTTCACCAAACCCACCATACCACCACTCACACGGCCAGATAATTCTATTGCAAACGACACCTGTTGAGAAAGCGAACTTGTTGGCTGAACTCTTTGCTTCACATTCTACTGTCGATTTCCAAGGAAAAAACACCACCTACTATTCCCATAGTGCAGTCAAGGATGCCCGATCAGACAGCGTATTATAAAGCGTATTCTGATGAAGCTAGACACCAAAAAGGCTTCTGGCGCTGACGGAATACCTGCCATAGTTCTTAAAATCTGTGCGAGGGAACTAACACCAGTTTTCTGTAGACTCTTCAACCTATCCTACAGAAAGGGAATATTTCCTTCCTGCTGGAATTGAACACTTTGGAGAATCTCGAGCGGTTGCTCTGGACATATCCAAGGCATTCGACCGTGTTTGGCACGATGGGCTGTTGGCTAAGCTACGTTCTTATGGTATGTCGGAAAAGTTCTGTTTGTGGCTCTCATGTTTCCTCAGAGAGCGTTCTTTACGAGTGGCAGTCGACGGATTTCTTTCTAACACCTTCACTATCAACGCCGGTGTACCTCAAGGCTCCATACTGTCTCCTACTCTTTTTCTCATTTACATTAACGATCTGCTGGAAAAGACCGAGAATCCAATCTACAGCTTTGCAGATGACAGTACACTTATCTCTTCATTCACTTTGAACGCTCGGACATCGGCTGCTCAGACGAATATCCGCAGACAGCAGGAGGTCGTTCAACTTAACAGGGACCTGGAAGAAATTCTGTCTTGGGGTGACAGTAACCAAGTGGAATTTAACGCTACAAAAACCCAGACGGCAGTTTTTTCTAAAAAAAAGTTAACGTTGCTGAACCCGACATAGTTATGTCGGGGCACTCCATTCCTCTAACATCGTCACTCAATTTGTTGGGCGTTGGTTTGGGAGCAAATATGTCCTGGCATGAACATGTTGCAGGCATAGCAAGGAGAGCTTCTCAAAAGTTGGGAATATTATTTCGAACCAGAAAGCTTTACACTCCACAACAACTGTCAATTCTTTACAAAGCTCCAATTCGACCAACTATGAAATACTGAAATACATTTGTTGGATTCTATTCAGAGAAGAGCTGTTCGTCTGATTGGAGACCCGGAACTGACCGTCGGCCTTGATTCGCTGGAACATCGAAGAACGGTTGGCGACTTGAGCCTATTCTACAAGTAATTTCATGGAAAGTGTTTGAAGGATGTGGCCCGCTTAATTCCTCCTAGAGCGGTGCATGTTAGAAGTACACGTCGCGCTAATTCTTCACATCCGTATGAGGTTCAGCTTGTTACTCCCCCCGTACAACACTTTTCAAGCAGTCTTTTATATGGAGAACACAATCATCCCTTTGGAATAATTTGCCCAGGACTGTGTTTCCCACCGAGTACAATCTACAGCGATTCAAGAACAACGTGAATAGCCTTCTCCGCACGCGTGTCGCTCCTGTAGCACGTGTGCTAGACCCATAAAAAAAAAAAAAGAATTCAACACGCCAGCCTTCATATGTTTTGTTGATTTACAGAAGGCACTTGATCGAGTGAGACTACAAGACGTGATAAAAATATTGAAAGAAAAGGACATACCTAGGCAATTAATAAACATAATAAAAGATATATACACAAATATTAAGACCAAAATACAAACGGGAAATGGCAAAACCGAAGAGATTAAGAGTATCAGACAAGGAGATTCCTTAAGCCCAATACTTTTCAATCTTGTTATGAACAGAGAACAGCGTGAAGAATCTATCAGGATATAAAACGGGAAGAAATAATCTCACCATTCTGTGTTACGCCGACGATGCGATATTAATCGCAGTTTGCGAAGACAATCTACAGAGACTTCTCTACCGATTCACAATGGCGGCAAATAATATATGTCTGATGTCAACAGAAAAGACAAAATCGTTGGTTATCTCAAAAGAACCCATACGATGCAAACTTGAAGCGAATAATAGAATTATAGAGTAAGTAATGTCCTTCACATACTTGGGGGCAGAAATAACAAATGAGAGAAATAGTTATAAGGAAGTCAGAAAACAAGTTATGATAGCAGCAAGAATATTCGGATGTTTAAGAGACGTAGCCTGGAAAAATAGGTACCTCAGAACAGAAAGTAAGTTGAAAATATATAAGATAATAGTAAGGACGATAATGACCTACCATATGTAGCAGAAACACGAACTGACACAAGCTAAACTAAACAATTGATGCGGACAACAGAGTTGAGTACCCTAAGAGCAATAAGGGGGAAAACAAGAAGAGATAGAATAAGAAACAAAGATGTAAGAGAAGACTGTAGGATTGAAGATGTTAAGTTTGTGAGAGTGAGAAGAAAAGAATGGAACGAACACATTTAAAGAGCAGAGGATGACAAAGTAGTGAAAATGGGCGAGAGGCCACAGGCCAGCAGGAAAGAGAGCTCCAGGAAGACCCTTGAAAAAAACGATGGAAAGAAAAGTTGGGTGTCTTTTTTCAACAGGAACGCCATAAAGGGAACGCGTGAAGAAAAATAGGCCGTAGCCTAAATAAAAGAAGAAAAAGATGATTTCGAATATGTTTAATTGTTGTGAGTCTATATTTATTATAAAAATTTAAAGATATTAGGTTTTAGTGTTCATGTTTAACAAAAAGCACGCATACACCACCTTCAACTAAGCTACGTAGCAAAATGAGGTTTAAAATAAATATGCGCAAAACCGTTTTTAATTAAAAAAAATTGTTTTTAATTTTTATTAATGTTGAAAAAAAACTATTATTTCCATTGTTTTTTGAAGTTCTTAATCCTGATTTGACATCAAAAAAATAGTTCAGTTTCGACAATAAACTCGCTTTTTTTAACACTTAGAAGGGTGCTACATGTTTGGTAAAATGCTTTTTTAAGTGCAACAGCCAAACAACAATTTTTTTTTTTTTTCGAACAAAACTATCATTTCTAGTATCATTGTCTTTATTGGTTTCAAAAAAGCAAGGCCAGGCCTCTTACTTACATTAAATGAATGGATACAAGAGAAACTTATTAGATATGTTTGCTTATACTAACTTAACCTAAGCTCTTATACTAGATTTATGATATATGGTTTTCTTAATACTAAGACTTAAACTACCTTAGCCTAACACTTACGCTTAACATAGTGCTATTATTAACTTAAACTAGGACTTATTCTAACTTAATCTATACGAGTATTAACAATTTTCTTTCATGGCGAGCGAGGGGGGTCATCGTCTTCATCCGAGAGAGGGTCAGACGGTCTGGGAAAACTGGCGACGGGCATGTTGCGGGAGTCGGAAGGCGTCCCTGATGCATGGGTTTGGGTGCTGGGACGCCTTCTTCAGGAACTTCAGCTGGATTTTTCGTCATGTGTGCTTTTATGGTACGCACACCGAGGTCCCTGTGAATTTGAGGATTCCTCGTGAACCATGGTGCTCCCGTGATCATCCTCAGTGCCTTGTTCTGCACTGTCTCGAGTTGAGCTCTCCTTGTCTTGGAGAGCTGGCACCAAGTGGGGCAGGCGTAGGTGAGGCCTGCCTTTACGACGGTTTTGTAGATCTGCAGTTTGGTTCTTGGCAGCAACTTACTGGAGCGGTTTAAGTTGGGGTAGAGTTTGCTCAGAAGTTGTTTCGCCTTCCTGGTGATAGTGCAGACCTGGTCCTTCCAGATGAGTTGTTTGTCATACTGGACGCCCAGATACTTGATGGAGTTGTCCCATTGGATGCGAGATCTTTTAAGCTGGAGATGTCCATGAGGAGTGTTCCTGCCCTTGGAGAAGAGGATGGCTTGGGTTTTGACTGGGTTGATCATTTCTAGTAGTTTTTTAAGTTTCAAATTTGAATTTAATATCAAAACATGAGAAATAGTGTTTGGTGTTGAAAAAAAATATTCGTTTACTATTAAGGAACAAAAGATTGCAAAACGCAGTATAATGTAAACTCCTGGACAAAATTAACGCAACAATCTGAAAATTAATTTATCTTTTCCTTATGTCAGTTTTAAAGTTTATCGAGTATTTTAATAGTAGGCTATGCATATTTTGTTTCGTTGTTCATGACAGAAATCAAAAACAATTCGTTTAGAATTACAGTTTTAAAGAATTTTTTAGAAGATAAACAATTTTCTGTAATTATGCGATAGATTTTCTTTAAAAGTAAGCTTATAAATTGTTGCCTTTTTCAAAGTAATACGTTTTTGTGGTAGACTGTTTTATTTTTGACCCCGAAGAATTAGAAAAATGAATCGAACAAGGAATTTAACTGAACACGAGGTAGTGCGAGCCTCAGTTTTATTGGACGAGGGATATTGTCAGAGTTATGTTGCCAATTTGTTAGGCAAACATCGTTCCACAATAAGTCGTATGGTAAGACGCTTGAATGAAGTAGGAACTTATTCTAGAAGACTAGGGCAAGGCCGAAAACGATGCACCAGCGACCTAGATGAACGTGTTATAACAGAATATGCTTTAAGAAACAGGACTGTCACTAGTTCTATAATAAGAAGTTGCCAGGTTGAGTTTTGCTCGAAATCACGAAAATTGTCTGTGGATGATTGGAAACAAGTTTTCTTCACAGATGAAACTAGGGTTAGTCTAAAACATCCAGATGGTCGTGAGCGAGTATGGCGAAGACCAGGAGAGAGGTTTGCTCCTTGCAATATCTCTGCAAGGATTCCATTCGGCGGTGGCTCTGTTATGTTCTGGGGTGGCATCTGCTTTGATGCTCGCACAGAGTTAGCTCCTGTCCGTACGAGATACATAAATGCTGACTACTATCTTGAGAATATTGTAATAGAACATGTGATGCCTTTCGATCATTTTGTGGGGCCCAATTTCCTGTTTATGCAAGACAACGCTCGACCTCACGTGGCTAGGGAGGTACTCGATTATCTTAATCAAGTTGATATACCGATTATGCAATGGCCATCAAAAAGCCCGGATCTGAATCCGATAGAACATGTATGGGATTACCTTAAGAAAAATGTGAAACGTCATATACCTGCACCTAGAAACCTGAGGGAACTTGAAAATGCAGTTATCACAGAATGGGAGCAAATTCCTCAAGATTTTATCCAAAATTTAATTAGAGGCATGCCTAGGCGCATAAACCCTGTCATCCGAAATAGAGGAGGTAACACACGCTACTAGTGTCCCAGTTACACCATTAATTTGCTACTATTGTCCCAATTTATTTTTTTTCATTATTACATAGTTTCAAGGATTTTGTTATTAGGTCTTAAGAATAATTTTAATTCGAATCTTATAGAGAAATTTGGTAGCTAATTCACTTTTAAAGTATCCGAGTAAGTTTTTTTCTAACTTTTAGTGTAACCAATGTTCATAAAAAATTATTAAAATTAATTCATTATAGAGATTTGTATGATTTAATATATTGTTTCGTTAATTTTGTCCAGGAGTGTATATCCCTTGACAGTTTTTAGAAGTCAATTTTGTGGATAGATTGATTAAGTGAATATGGGGGAATGTGAGTGGGTAGTGAGGTAGTGAGTGAGCGAGGGAGTGAGTGAGTGAGCGAGTGAGTGTAGAAGTGACTACATAAGTGAGTATGGGGGTATGTAAATAAGTGAGTGTGTGACTGAATGAGTGTCTGAGCGAGCGAGTGAGTGTTCTGTTTAATTCATTAATAAAAATTAAAAACAATTTTTTAATTTAGCGGTTGCACAAATTTATTTTAAATAGCATTTTGCTACGTAACTTAGTTAAAGATAGCGTATGCGTGTTTTTTGTTAAACATGAACACTAAAACCTAATATTTTTAAGTTTTATGATAAATGTAGATTCAGATCATTTAAAGATATCCGAAATAATAGTTTCATTTTCCATATTTTTAATGATTATACAGTTTTAAAAAACCTCACGGTAGATGTATTTTTTTTTTGAATTTTTTTTGGATTCAGCATAAAAAAATACTTAAGAAAACACGTGTCTCACTTAAAAGACAGAAATTTTTTTTGTATACATGTGTTTATAACATCCTTCTTATAATAATGAGGTGATAAGGTTTCCTGTTTCAATTACAAATACGAAATTTCTGATTTATTTAAAAACACTTAAAATCTAATAACTTATTTTCTACCGTATTTTAATATAAGGCAAACTTCAATTTTAATTATAAGCATACGACTATAAATAACTTAAATTCATTCGTTGCGTTATTGTCTGCAACGACGCTTTTCGTTGTAATTAAAGAAGCTATTTCCAAGAATAATACCTACTTTCGAACAATTCTAAGTTGGACTCGTCGCTAGATAATGCTACCTATATATCGTTGGAATTATCTGTTTTACAACTCGAGGTGCAGACTGACTTTACATTGTACTTGAGAAACTCAAACAAAGAACAATTCTGAATAGGATATAATTGTGTTAAACAGGGTTAAGTTTGCAGTAGTAACCGAATACCTAAATGAAGGATCCGCGGACGTGTTTTCGGAGAGAGTTATTGGGTAATTGAATTGATACTTGGATCCTGGCACTCAAGGCTGTGTGGAAAGCGTTAATCATAGTTCCTAGGTTATGAAGGTTATCAAATTTAATGAATAGAGTGGAAATAAAATAAAAGTATAATTAATGGTGAGCAACTTTGTTGCTTTAAGATGAAAGTTAGACGGTAGAAAATAATACTGTAAATTTACATATTTGCAAGTCGACAATTTAGTAAGAATATATAATAAAAGATTGTTTTTAGTCAATTTCCACTGGTTTATTTAAATTGCGATGACGCGTTTCGCTGTCGATGCAGCTTCTTCAGATCTACATTTTACACTGTCAAGTTAGGTTTAATGTTCATATTTTATATAATTTCTTAATTATAATATTACACCTAATTAAATTACATTGGTAGTATTGGAAAACCCACAAAGATTTGGAATTAGGAGAATAAATTCAATAATGGTGAATTGCTTAAATCTACCTGGTCGTTGAGTGAAGTGCCTGTAGTCCTTAATCGATTTATTTGCATTGTCTCTAAAAAGTTTAGTTTTAAACCTTTTTGTTTGGTGTAAAATTTTGAAATTCTTGTTAAATGTATGATTTTCTGTTAAAAGATGATTAGCATATGTTGAATTGGATTTTCTATGGATGAAACTTTTTTCGTGATGTATGAATGTACGTCCAGTTTGTCCTATGTATGTTTTTAGGACATGAACCACATGTTAATTGATAAACCCCTGATTTATTGTCTTTATTGATTTGTGGTTTGTAATTTTTAAGATATTTTCCTATAGTATTGTTAGTCTTGTAAGCTATGTTGATATTTTTTTGATTTAAAAATTTCCCCATTTTTTCCGTTGGTTTGCCGAAATAGGTTAAGCATTTAAATGTGGAATTTCTGTCCTTAAAACGTAGATATATTTCTGGGATTGCCTTGTTTCTAAGTTTTTTCCTAACGATATTATTGATTAAAGTAACCGAATAACCGTTGTTAACGGCTACTCTTTTTAGTTTTAATTCTTTAGTAAAATTTTCCTCTGATAAGGGGATATTAGTTAGTCTATGTATAAAAACTATGATAAGCTACGAGTTTATGATGGTTAGGGTGGTGAGAACTATTGTGAATTGTGGTACCTGTATGACAAGGTTTGTGATATATTGCAAATTCATGTTTTTTCATGGTTTTACTGATTGTTAAGTCTAGGAAGTTGATTTTTCCTTCGACTTCTTCTTCCATTGTAAAACTGATAATTCTATGCAAAGAATTAATATACTGTAAAAAGTGAGTTAATTGTCTGTCCGTACCCGTAAAGCATACAATTATATCGTCTACGTATCGATAAGCGAATATTACTATTGTTATTATGGTTGTTAAATATCATTATTTCAATACTGTCCATAAAAATTTCAGCAAGTAATGGACTTAATGGAATGAAAACTAATTTTGTCTTAGGCATGTTCTTAATAAATTAATTATGTCCATTTTTATAACTTCTGGAAATA